>SPJY01031898.1:0-54471 GCA_005191435.1 Raddia distichophylla | reverse complement strand
CATGTCTTCGAAATAGGGAAAAAATAAATTTAAGAAAGTACATTATTTATTTTTAAAGTTAAAATAAATAAAATAGCATATAAGCCAAATAAATTATAAGTCGTGCATAAATTGTTTTCAGGAAGCTCTCGCCGTATGGGGTGGCGGGAGCAAGTGTCAGATCGGGTATTTCTTTTAACTGTGGATTATTTTATGTATTTCGATTTATGTGTTGATTATTTTAGGTATTTTTCTGCTCATCACAGGCATGCAATATACATGTATGTAGCGAACTAGCGATCGATGCCCGCGATTTCTTTTTTTTGAGCAAAGATGCCCGCGATTTCATGTCGTTGCAATATGCTTGGTCGATTTCCGTTGGCGTGTGCTAGCCGCATCCCCGTATCATAGACTGTGAAATATTATCAGGTCGGCGTGCACGGCAATCCCGAGGTTTTGCTGGCTGGCATGCATGCATGCTCGATCATGTGTACTTACTATACGCGGCGCAAGCGAACGTAACCAGCCGCATGTCAACGCATGCATATATGCTGATATTATATATAGAAATTAAGAGTGTCCGTACGTAGCTGCAGCTGGCATACGTTACGTGCTTAGTGTTTAGCTAGCTAGGCAGAGAGGGCTAGATGGATGGAGTCAGACGGAGCGTGCGTGCATGGAAGCACGTATGCATGGTCGATCAGGCAGCTAGTAGTATATAGCAATGCACGGGCATGCAGCACGTACGTGATGCGCTCGGTGATGGTAGCAAGCATGCACGGCCAAGAGGAAGAGCCACCAAGCATGCATATATATGTGTGCAGATGCATATGCCGGGGATGGAGGAGATCGAGAAAGAACACACAACACATGCAACATGTACAACACAGGCGCATGCATGCATGGTGCCATATATATATATATGTGGCCTGGGCTAGCTTAGTGTCTAGTGATCCGGTTCTTGATCGAAACGCCATGCTAGCTTTTCTGTGGCCGGCCGGAAGGGATCAGGAAGAGGAAAGTAAGGCGCTTTATAATTAATTTGGCAGCTCGATCGGCTTTGGCTTTGGGGGTGACCCGGAGAGAGTGGCCGTGCATGGATCACCCTCATGCATGCATGTGTCAGCCAGCTGCTTCGATCGCGCGTGCATGGTAAACCAGGGCCAAAGCCACTGCCTGCACGTACGTACTGCAGCTAGCTTTGCTCCCCCACGGCACACTACTCGATCGCCGTAGTGTACTGCCTATGCCACTGCCTGCACGTACGTACCCAGCTTTCAGGCCACGTCCCGGCTCGTATCACTGCTTACTTTTACGTCTACTGCTATACTCCACTAGCATGGCCATCTGCATACATTACACACGTACACGGTACACCACCGGTGTACGTAAATTCCTTAGTCATGCCTTAAGAATGTGTATTGCTACAGGTTGATACACACACACACACACACCGTCTTCGATTCCTGGTCCGATCAGACCGACGCGTGTCCCACTGTATGGGAGCAGATTTCCCACCTGCATGCACCTCATAGGAGACATTCTTCAACCGCGTCTCTTCCGGTCTTCATTATTTTTTTACGAAAAATTCGAGTTCTTTTCATATATCCAAAGTATCCTCTTCGCAATCCTCTTCAATAAGATATTCACCCTTACATAAAGCTATGGACACCACTTGTCGTACGGGGCCGGTTGACGGTGCCTTCCCTACAACAATGAATAACTGAGGCACCAGCTTGCACATGACATGGATTGCAATTTGTAAATGGCAGTACTCCTGCCCCTGCCCGTTACCTGAAAAAAATGTAAATGAAATATACATGCATTTAGCTGCAACATCTAAATAGTAGTAATATCTTTTTGAGTAATACTATATGTCTGTGGGTGACTCCTGTAGTTTTTTGTTCTCTTCGTACAAACACAATTCAAACAAAGGGGAAGAGAGGGCCTGTGAGTAGAGCAAATTAGTGGACGCAAAAACGGCATAAAAATACTAGGTACAGTGATGTGTGCAGAGAGCCAGAGAGTGTATAGCAAGCACAGTTCAAGCAGTAGGTGTTGCAGTAGAAGGGCATGTTGGATGGGTGGGGGATGGCGTGATCTGATCACGCCACTTGTCCCCTTTGACCGCGCCGCGCTCCCTCCTGCATGCTGCATGCTGCTGCACGGATCAGCTCAGCTGCATGCACGCTCCCCGACGCTGGCAGCTCTGCCTCCTCTGCTCCACTTATGTGAAACCAAATCATCCCGTCAGTGTCAGGATTTTAAAATTTAAGTAACCTACTAAGTACGTACTCGCCTCCATCGCCACCCCTGCATATACATGCATGTACCATGCAGGTACATACACAGGTTGGCTACAATTCAGACAAGTGGATTTTGGTGTTCAATTTGTTCACGCGCTTGTTTAATTTGTTCTTACCAATACATATGATGTTCAATTGTTTGACTACAACGGTGCCCGGGCAGCGGAAGAAAATTTGGAAGGACCCGGGTCCTTCCAAATAAAAAAGGACCTCCCACCTCTCCTTCCTCCCACCTCCTGATCTCTCTCCTACAACTCCGACGAGGGCGGCAGACAACAGGCGGCGGCTCGCCTGGAGCTCCCCCAACTCCGACGAGGGCGGCAACTCCGGCGGGCCGCGGCTCCCCCAACTCCGGCGAGGGAGGCCGCTCCGTTGGGCCGCGGCTCCTCCAACTCCGGCGCGGCGGCCTGGAGCTCGAGCTCGGGCGGCGGCGGGCGGTGGCTGCGCCGCGACGAACGGCGACCTCCTTCCCCTCCAGAGCTTGTGGCACGCGGGCGCCGCCTCCACCTCCTCCTTCCCATCGTGCGCCGGCCAAGGCGGATCTCGCTGGTCGCTGCGCCTTCGAGCTCGCCGTCGCATCTTTGAGACACGGCCAAGCTCGCCGCCATGCGCCGCCGAGGAGCTCCGGCGGCCTGGACTCGAATAACATCGGCGGCCGGAGGGCTGGACGGCGGCGGCTCGCAAACATCCACGGACTGGGTGACGGCGGCCGCCGGTAGCGGCGCCGTTTCAGACGGCACGGGAGATGGACTGTTTTGGGGATTTTTTGTTGCCCTTTAAGATTCGTGAGGACACGTGTCGACGAACAAGCGAGGCCTTTTTTGATTTGGAAAGAACCTAGGTCCTTCCAAATTTTCCTCCCGGGGCAGCGGCTGTCTTCCGGTCTCCTAGGGAAAAGATAGTCCTATACATACAATATCTATAATATCAATGCTTAATCTGGTTTCTCAAAATATGATGTGTTAGACATATCGTAAGTAAAAAAAATTAAAACTTTATCTATAAAATATTTTGAACTGTTCAATTAAAGATAAGGCATATGAAACCATACATTTATATAAATCGTTATTTTTCTATGATTTAATAAGTGGAGTGTAATGGTAAGTGGTACTGAAATATGTATTCCGAACACCGCACGTATCATCAAGCTTTTAGAAACTGGAGCGCGATAGCACGTACTCCCTCCGTTCCAAATTGTAGTTCACTGTTGACTTTTGGACACGCTTTTTGACCATTCGTCTTATTCAAAAAATTAATGCAAAATGCAAAAATATAAGTCATGCTTAAAGTATGTTTAATGCTTAAATAAATAATATTTACATATATTTTTTTAATAAGACGAGTGGTCGAATAGAATATTAAAAATTCAATAGTGAACTACAATTTCGAACGGAGGGATTACATGCTAGTGCTACTACGTATAAACGTACTACTATATGTACATGCATGCTAAATTTGTTCGTGGCCAGCCGGCTTGGTCGGCTTCCATGCCGTTGAACGTCGAGATTCGTGCGCAGCGGCGGAGAGAATGGATCGACGGCGTTGGGTGGGTGGGGCCGGGAGCCGAGCCGGACGGCGGCGGAGCGGGACGTTATGCTGTCGGCTTGTCGGCGAGCTGACGTTACACTCATGCAGCTACACCACTCTCTCGCCCATCTGCACGTCTCTCCCCTACTGTATGTACGTTTCGACGTACGTACGCACGTATATGTGGTACGTGTTAGTTTGCGTTGTTCGTTGTATGCCTGCCGGCACTGCATATCATGCATCGCACGGAAGCATGCCAACTAATTAAGGATTAACGTCTATCAGAGGTGTATGTATGCATAATGCATGGGTCAACGAAAATATGCGTAGGTTCTTGTTAGCGATTAGCATGACACGGCACGGCCGGCTGATCGATCACCGTGCCTAACTATCAAACTAATGGAGTGTAGCAACAATCGAGCACGCCAAAGCTGGATCGGCATTGCATTTGCATGCATGCAACGATTTGCTAGGGCATATTCTAATTCTACCAGCTTTCCTCTTCCCTCTCGATCACCCACAGCCACAACCACAAAAGCTACCCGGCTCTCTTGCAACAGCCACTTTAACCTCCTCGATCACCATTGCTTATTTGCTTTACTACTACACACTCCAACCCTCTCTCTCTCTCATCAGCTCTGTCACATGCATGCCTTTCTCTCTCTCATGTGTTACTCCTCTCTCTCTCTCTCTTGTGGCCGTATAAGTGGGAGGAGAGTGTGTGTGTGTACTGGGCGGTCAGAGAGTGCCGGCCGGGTTCGTTGCGACCGGCACTGCAAAAAGCGTTCCCTGTCTCTTTGACTCCCCCCACACCTCACTCTCACTCACTGCCCGGAGTACCCTCCCTTCTCCTCGATCTTTCTCCCTCTCCATGCCGAATGCCATTGCCATCCTCCTATATATAACCTCGCCGCCGCGGCCACCACCTCCTCCACCCACTTCGCCGCCATCCAAGAGGGAGATCTAGAGAGAGAGAGAGGCTAGAGGGAAAGGAGATGAGGATGATGCAGGTGGCTATGACGGCGGCGCCGGCGGAGGAGGAGGAGTCGCCGGCGATGGGGGTGTACGAGCGGGTGGCGCGGATGGCGGGGGCGAACGCGGTGGTGGTGTTCAGCGCCAGCGGGTGCTGCATGTGCCACGTGGCGAAGCGGCTGCTGCTGGGGCTGGGGGTGGGACCCACGGTGTACGAGCTGGACCAGCTCGGCGGCGGCGGCGGCGGGCGCGAGATCCAGGCGGCGCTGGCGCAGCTGCTCCCCGCCGGCCAGCCGCCCGTCCCCGTCGTGTTCGTCGGCGGCAGGCTCCTCGGCGGCGTCGACAAGCTCATGGCCTGCCACATCAACGGCTCCCTCGTCCCCCTCCTCAAGCAGGCCGGTGCCCTCTGGCTCTGAAATCCCCATCGATCTCGTCGCCGGCGCCGGCGCCATGGCCGATCCCTATATATCTTCTTCATCATCTTGTCCTTCTTCATGCGTGCGTGCGCTAATTAAGCTGATCCCAAGCTGGTGATCGATGGAGCTGTAGATATAATTAACAGAGCTAGCCTATCAGTGTCACTCACTTGCGTGCGTGTTTAATTAATTTACAAAAGCTATATGCTTTTTATGGTGTCCTTGAGACATGAAAATCAATCGATGGACCATGCATATGTGCCATGCATATTGTTGTTTCTTTCTTTCTTTCTTTTTGAGGCACAAGTTGTTCTTTCTTTACAAACTATGGTCTTGGACGTACGGTTGGACCAATGCAAAGGCTATATACACTCTTTCGGTTCATCTTCTTTTTCGTCTCCAATTTAGACGCACACATAACATACGCGCCGATGGATCCAGTACAAAACGAGAAGGAAAAGCAAAGAAGCGAACGCATGGTCCATGCCGCCATATGCGTGATGTTCATATGCTGCAGGTACAAAACGAAACGAAAATGAAGTGATCAGAGAGATACAGAGAGAGAGAGAGAGCAAAGTGGAGGTTAAAGTAGCTAGTGTGTGTGCATAGATGATGGCCGGGGGTGCATGCAGATGCGGTCGCACGAGCCGTACGCACGTACGTAGGCACGTACTGGCATGCAGAGATGAGCTGCCTGCCTGCAGCTGCTGGCATTAGCTCGTAGCAAAGCAAGCCGCAGCTACCCTTCTTTTTCTGCCCGGCCGATCGGTTTCAAAGTAGGCCAAGCCGTGAGGCAGTAACTGTGAGATTCTCTCTTCCCCCTCATCACTCTCTCATCTCTCTCCACACACACACACACACTCTCTCTCTCTCTCTCTCTCTCTCTCTCTCCTCGCGTGCAGTGCAGTTCATGCAGATGCTGTGCTGGTGCTGGTCATGGCCGACCGGTGGTGAGACGTGCATGATGAGAGGGAGCTTAGTTTGGCTTAGCTAAGAGCCACTGACACTGAGCCACTGTCCAGTCTTAGATGCCGCATCGCATGCAAGCACGGTCCCTGTGACGACCACGTATACATTACAACACATAGACCAGTGACTCATCGGCATGCAGGCCGGCAGAGGCAGAGGCAGAGGCGGTTACCGTCGCCGCCGCCGCCGTCGTCGTCATGCACGCACCTGTCCACCTCCATGCATCCACATGCATGATCGATGCATCCGTCTCATAATCAGCTAGCTAGCTAGTTAATTTGCTAGATAAATACACCGTGCCGATTAGTTTTAGTCCATATTACAAATGCATGGAACTATGGAAGTGATATGATCAGTACTATCCTATAGATCTAGGCAGTGCCGGTCAAAGGAAAAGAAATCGGCAAAAAGGAAGGGGGAAGAGAGAGAGAGAGAGAGAGAGAGAGAGAGAGCTGATGAGAGAGAGGGGGGGAGGGGTTGCTGGGTGGTACTGGTGGGTTTCCGAGATGGGAGGCGGCAGGGTGGGTGCGGGGAGGAAAGGGAGGGTGAGGCAGAGCCCGCCTTGCTTGCTTCCTGCACTGCCACTGCATGAGGTATTGAGCCAGCCGTCGTCGCTGCTGCTTTTGCCACAGGTCCAGATAAGAGGGATGCAGCAGCCAGCAGAAGCACGCGTAGCGTAAGCCACGTGAATGCATCGCATGCCATCGATCGAGATCAACTTCATCAAGATCTCGATCCATCGGGCTAGCTGCCGATCGATCCATCCATTGCTGGTTAGTCAGAGAGAGCGTTGCATCACTGATCGGAGCTAGCTAGCTATATATATCTACCTATGGAGGGTAAGATATATGACACACACACACATAAGTACTATATATCAGTCTTTACTCGGCGTGTCCTGTACTATACACACACACACCACTTATTATTTTCAATACGTGCATGATGCAACATGCATGGTATTATGGAAGGTTGGATTATAGAGGAACCGATGTGATGCTAACCTCCTCAAAATTTCTTGCAAGAATTTAAAGATATCTTTGTCACTACAGGAAACGCGCAAAATCTCGACGGCTAAATCTATTCTCGACGGCCACCTCAAAACCGTCGATATAGGTCAAGTAATCTCGACGGCCACGGGCTGGCCGTCGTTATGTTTAGTTATTCTCGACGGCCAAATAAAAGCCGTCGAGATTTGGTCGTCTAGAGCTGCGGGCTTGCTTCATTTTGGATTTCGGGATGGCGGGAATTATCTATCTCGACGGCTAGGACCAAGCTGTCGAGAAAAGTTTTATGGGCCAGCTCATTAGCATGCATGAATCTCGACGGCCCGATTATGGCCGTCGATACTATCTCATCTGCTCTAGTGGTGGGCTGGCCCATAGAGTTTTTTTATTTTTAAATTTTTTTTCATAATTTGCATAGATGCATGTTTATTTACCAATTTAATTGAAAATGTATGTTACTTAAAAACAAAATATGAAACAGTCTCAATTTTTTGGGAAAATATATAATGATACAAGATGTTATTATGTTGCATATTAATTTTGTAAATATTTTTTATTTTATAATTAATGTTACGTATAATTTATGTATATATTTGAAACTAATTAATTGTTTATAAATTTTTCTAACATGAAATATTATGTTACATTTCAATGCAATGATCTATGTAATATGGTTTTCCGATTAAATTGTGAAAACGTGAAAATTATAATATCCCTGTTCCCCGAATTTCATAAAACTATATAGAACGCTATCTAATACTCTGCCCGATATAACCCCTTACATGGACAACTCCGTTTGCGTACATAATTTGAGTATACGAATTTTCTCGATGGTAAATTTTCATGTCGTAAACAATATAAGCAATTACGAAGCACAAACGAATTTTTTAAAAATATTTTAAAAATTAAATAAGCTATGTTGACGAACGAAGGGGGTGCTGCATTGGTCGTCGAGATAGAAGCTGTTCTCGACGGCCCTAGAATAAGCCGTCGAAAATAGATACATTTCACGACGGTAGTCAACGAAAACCGTCGATATACTTCATTCTCGACGGCTGGCGATAACTAGCCGTCGAGAACGTCCTAGCCATCTTCTAACGGATGGGGATTTGTCTTGACCGCCATTGGCCGTCGAGAAAGACCCTCCTGTTAGGCCACGTCATCGCAACAATTTTTATCGACGGCTCTAAGCCGTCGAGACTAGAGCCCCATCCTTCTGCGCTAGTCGCGACGGTTGATTTTATTCTTTCTCGACGGCCCATAGCCGTCGATATAGATTGCAACCTGTCACCGGTTGACACATGTCTAAATGTGAACTGCGCGCTGACCGGTAAATGCTCTCTCGACGGCTGGAAGCCGTCGAGATAGTGGGCAACCAACGGTCAATCAGCTAAGTCAATCTTTCTCGATGGCTAAGGGCCGTCGACAAAGGCGGCAGCCGAATAAGCGCGACACGTGGCTTGCTTTGATTGGGTGTTAGACTAATCATCCTCTATCTCGACGGCTCTTGGCCATCGAGAATTATCTTTATATTGCCTCTGCGCTGGGACTTAGCCATTTTTCGCCTCTGTTGCCCACGTCCCGCGCCCGCCGCCGTCTCGCGCCGCCCGCCGCCGTCCCTATATCCCAGGTGTTTTGAGTCTCTAGTATTTTACATAATTTTCTCATAATTTTTGGAAGTCTTCCTCTATTTTTAATAAACCGAAACCATTTCTTTGATTTTGTAAACAGCATAATTCCTAATAGTGACGTCATGCTGACGTCACCTCGTCTTCCTCCTCCGTCCAGCACACAGCCCGTGGAGAGAATCGGCGATTACGGGAGCTACGGTTCTCCGTTTTGGACGTTCTTGGGCTCTACGGATTCGTATCGACGGCGCGCTTCTAATGGTTCCATCTACACGGCCGGCGGCGGCCGAAATCGGTGGCTCGGCGAGCTACAGCGGTGGCGCCCTCGGGATCAAACGCAACGGCGGCACAGTAGGGTTCCGATCAATATGATGCATGGGAGAGCTTCAGGGGTTCAGAAGGATGCTCACCATGGCCTTGGAACGGACAGAACGGCTCTGGTTCGACCGGAGGCAGAGGAGGCGGCGGCGCGGCAGGTGGGAGGCGGAGAGGAGGAGGAGGCGCGGTGGAGGTGGCAGGCCGGAGCGGGGAGGAGGAGGCCGGAGCGGCGCGGGGCGGGAGGCGACGCGGTGGAGGCGGCGCGGGGAGGAGGGGAGGCGGCGATGGCCAGGGTGGGAAATGGATGGCCAGGATGGGAGGAGCACTGTTGCATGAATAGTAAAACAGTACAGTATACGTGGCATGCTGGGGGGAGGAGGCCGTACCTCTCCGCTCTTAGAGATATGGATGGATTAATCAACACGTACAAAAAAAAAATAAGGAGAAAGAAATCAATAGAGAATCTAGCGATGTGACCAACGCCTCTAGTTAAGCAAGTATTGCTCTTTATTTTAATCCGCGGATTTTGACCGCTTAATTGGATCAGACCTCAGAGCTGTTTGCAAAATGCTTGCGTCACCAAATCAGCATAGCTAGTGTAAAAAAACTACGTACAGGACAGAGACATTTAATTTTGGGTCCATAAACGATCATCTAAATATTTAAATGAAAAAATATGTATCGGAAAATGGTTAACCAACATGTCCCTTATAACACTATATATGTTATCCAGGGGTGGATGGAATGAGTTGACCGAGGGGATCAATCATCTTCTTTCAGTAAATGTTCACACATTTTTTTTAATATTGGGATAAAAGGACTCTAAAGAAGGATCTTCCCGTCTTGCGTAACTGACCACTGAAAATAAAGTCAAAGTGCTTATATGCTTAACGCGTTTTTGTCTCAATGACAAATGAAAATTGGAACTCCCTCTTAAAATAAAATTTTTTCTTTAATATCTCGAGAGACGTATATTATTCTTAGTAAAGAAAATCCTGTAAAAAGGCCTTGGAGGGGTAGTCAAAGATATTATTTTTGTAATAATTCATTTAACATCTATTCTTTGATCGCATTTATGATTGAGCTACGTGGCACATTGTTCACATAGCTCTAAGATGGGTGTACCTAAAAGTGTTATACATATGTGGGGTGATTTGATGTCTATGAGAAAACATTTTTTTTTGTTTGGTATCGTTGTATCTTTTTGGTCTATTTGGTTTTATCGAAAGGATTTGGTTTTTGACAAATGCAAAAATGTTTGATTCTTTGATGGTATCTTCAGATGATCATACTGGCTTCGGCAGTATGCATCTGCACAAGAAAAAATGAAGAGTGTACATCATTAACCATGGTGTGACAACCATTAGAAGTTGTGTCTATACGTTTCTTTTATAATTGTTACGGTTGGAGAACCAACAATAAACTTTGTGTTGCTTAAAGTTATCCATTTGATTTTTAACTTTATATTATGGTCTTATTGTAATATTTTTTGGTAATACACTTGGGTTGTGTACATATTCGGATATAGAGGTTGGAAGTAATTCCATTATCTAAAAAGATATTAGATGAGAATGGTCCCTTAATTATAAAAAACGTTTAGCAGTGGGTGGTCTATTGTCTGAGTCGACATTTTAAATTTTACAGGCCAAAGATGGTTTGACTAAAGTGATAAATACAACTAGAAACAAGCAACATCTTCTATGATTATCACATTGTTCTGAGTCTTGGATGAATTGAAAAGGCTAAATGCCTTGTTTTTTAATTCTATTTTTAAATATGAAGTCATCTCTAAAAACTCTTAAATATATAAGATGTGCCAACTTTGAGAAACAACTTTAAAACCCCTCAACATTTAATTTATCAATCAACCCAACTACTCCGAAAACGCTGCATGTATGAATTTGGCCCTTATTTTCTTCACGCAACTCTTGCGCTCGACTAAAAAAACAATTACGCCTGTATTAGAGCCCTTTCTTGTTGTTTGCTTGTAGTCATTTTCCATATACAGTAACTTATCTGATATCTGAGTGAAAAGAAAGAAAAAGGAAAAGCAAGCATACGACTTCTGAAAGGTACGTAGCAGAGCAATTAAGTAGCTAATTTTAACTAGAAGATTCTTCGGCTATCTCTCCATATATACACGGTGCTCTTTTGATTGGTACGCATGGTAATCCAACCAAAGTAAAACAGTTGCTAGGATATGCCTTCAAACCAATTTACTATTTTACCCCTTCAGCACGCCTATATAAAGACACCCCATCTCGCTGAGTTTGCTAGCGCATGCATTTAGGGTTTCTCAGAGCATCTCTAGAAGCCCTCTAAGCAAACCCCTAACTATTATTTGAGGGCTTATCAGAAAAAAAAAACACTTTAGAAGAACCCATATTTGGCCCCTATTTTCTCTCTCCTCCTCTAAAACTCTTCCACACCCCCTGTTCTTATGGGCTCCCCATAGGCTCCCCAAATCCGCCCAACTGCAACAGCAACAACTCCCGCGATGGTGGCAAACATGAATTACTTAGGTTCATGTTTATACTAATTTATTCAGTGGTTGGCGGTTGGCGGCGACGGTGGCGGCGACATTCGCCGAAAGTTGAGAAGATTGAGGAGGACCAGTGGCGTAACTATTTATGGCAGGACATTTGCATTATTTGTAGCTTCTTTAGTTGGTCTATTCAGTGGTAAAAATGTCAGCAAGAAGGTTGTGTGTGCCTCAAATCTGTATACATTATACTAATTTATTCAGTGGTAAACATGAATTACTCGGGTTCATGTTTATACTAATTTATTCAACTGTTGCAACACACTTTTGATAGGAACGTCTACAATTTTGGAACCATATCAGTTACTACATGCATCATTTAAAATTTGGGGACATTCCATTGTAAATTGTTGGAATCCATTGGTCACATATATTGCAAGACAGCAGCGAGGATGGCAGAAGCAGTGAGCATGAGCAGTGCATAAGTAGCGGCGAGCAGGGTAGACCAGTAGAATTTGCTGCGGACGGTGTGCCAACCAAAAAAGGGGTGATTTTAGGTAGTTTGTTAGAACTCGGGAGTTAATACGGGGCCCTTAATGTGCTGGGGCTCCCTAGTTTTTTTTAAAAAGGGGGGGGTTTGTTTTGGGGGCTCTCCTAGAGATGCTCTCACACCTTCATACACATAGCATCAAACTAGCTTTTTAAGGTCTGGAGTCACACTGTTTTGACTCGATCAGCACCAACGAATTGCGTCTTGAGTTCATCCCAAACTTCCTTTAACGTCTTCTTCGTCGCGACTTAGAGAAGAAGATCCTCCAGTGGAGCTTCAAAGAGAAGGGCCTTGGCTATTTTATCCTTTTCAGATCGACCACAACATTCTATGCCGGGTTCACAGCCTCCCAGACTCCTTGGACCTCCATGATAGCTTCCACCTTGATCGCTCATGTCGTGTAGTTTGTCGTTGTAAGCTGTGGGTAGTTGAATGACACACCGACATCCTTCACCACCAAGCTCAAAGGAACAATCAACATGGGTTCCAGTCGTAGAAATTTGGATATAAATCATAGCTTTGATACCAATTGTTGGAATTAGCTCAGGGACCAAAACTTTAAAACAATACGAGAAATGATCTCACTGTCTACAATTGTAGCTTGTTATGTCTTGTCTCGGCCAGCACATGCACACATTCAAGCCTCCAGTGAATGCATTCAGCAATGGTACTGTCGGTTGGGTCTCGACGCGTTGTCAAATTTAAAAACTCTTGCTGAAGAACATATGCCTCATCCCTCATGGAAAAAGATGTTTGCAGTTGGGTTTGGGCGTGAGGCTTCCATGACCGTATGAGCAAAGTTGTACAATAGCTTCAGGTAAATGCAGGCAGCCTCAGCTTTCCTCCAGTCCTCTGTCGATGGCGCTTCAATGCAGACCTGATCACGGGAAGCCCGACCCGCAAACCCGGCCCGAGCCCGGCCCGAAAAAGCCCGGCCCGGCCCGACCGGTGCATCGGGCCGGGCTCGGGCCTCGTTTCCGAAGCCCAGCGGTCGGGCCGGGCCGGGCCCGGTTTTTTCCGATTTCAGTCGTGGCCGGGCCGGGCCGCCGGGCTTCGGGCCGGGCTCGGGCCCGGTTTTCGAGCCCGACGCCCCGGGCCGGGCCGGGCTCGGGCCTGGTTTTTCGGGACAGGGCTTTTCCAGGCCCGGCCCGAAGCCCGGCCCGGCCCGGCATTTGAACGGGTCTACTTCAATGTAATCATCGTACCTTATGTCCAATGTGTTGAACACCTGTCTATAGTCCACAGCTGCCAGAAGAATTGGGTATATAGGTGGTGTTCCACTCGGTTGTGATATCCAAACGCAATATGTTCGTGCTAGGTATCCCTAGTTGCAAAACAATCACATTAAACTGATTCTCCCGGTGACTCGAAGCTTTTATGAATTCTCCCTATGTCGACGGTTGGGATATTGACCCAAGTCAACCAAGGTTCTTTAGAAGTGAGATAGGAGACACGCCGAACAACCACGAACAACAACGAACAGGAGACAGGGGTTTTTATCCTGGTTCAGGCCTCTCAGGAGAGATAATAGCCCTACGTCCAGCCTTTCTTTATATCAAAGAGGATTACAGGTGGAACTCGGCGAGATCAGCAGGTCTCGGCGAGTAGTATGTGAAATCTCTTGGCCAGGGGTCCTCTAAACACCGTAAGGGCCCTGTTTATATAGTGCAGACATACCGACCTACCGGGGAATATCGGGCCGGGCTAACTACGAACACGTAACAAACTCGTACCATGCCAGATACACTCTACGGTAGATAAGGTATACTCCTAGTCTTGGGGATCACGACTCCTATTCCAATCCGGGAAACTACGTCCGGGTCTTCACGTAGTCGCGCAGAACTCATGTTCGAGACGGACTCAAACACTAAGCCTTTGGCCGTTACGCACCGTGCCAGCCAGAAGGCTGTTCGGCAAGGTGCATACGGGCCAGATAGAACCTTCCAGGGAGCTGGGCCCTGGTAGGCTGTTCGAATGGGCCGTCAGGGAGTGGGCCATGGCAATGGGCCGTATTTTTATCCCCGACACCCTAGTTGTAGATGACAGTGTTAACTGAAGCCAAGACATCATGTGCAACAACATTGAGAACACGAGCAAACCACCTCACAGTAAATAACTGACCATCAAGCATGCGAATGTTCTTGTTGGAGAGAAGATATTAAAAATTTGTATTGTACTTATGTAGCATCTAGGCCCCCCAATTTTTGCAAAAGTACTTTGTTATTTTATTAACAGCTAGGATTGCACTCAAACGACTATTATCTGTGTTTTAGCCTATAAAAGGGTGCAAAACCTCATTTCAAAGGTTAGCTTTGGCCTTAGAAATATTATTCTCATATCTATTAGCCAAGTTTTGTGCCTTGTTCTTCGACTACACCATATTTCCACTAAATGGCCCAAAATCCTAATTGCTCCAAAACTATCCAAATCTTATTAAGAGTATGTTATCCATTTGGGTGATGATCTGAAGCTTATTTATCTTGGATTACGAATCCTAGACGGCTAACCTTTGAGTGACTCGAGAGTATCACTTGAGGAAAATCTCATGCTACATCTCATTCAGAATCTACATATGACCTTAAATTTGCATTTCTCAGTACATACATCCAAATAATGGCCTGAAATATGCTCTAAAACAATGAAGCATCACTGCATCAGACTTTGTTCTTCCAAAGCATCACTACATCACTGCATCTCCTGATGCCACCGCGAAGAGCATCACTGCGCATCTCCTGATGCCACTGTGAAGAGCATCACTGCATCTCTTGAGCTCGTGACATGGAGAAAGCAGGAGGAGGCCTTTGCCCGACGGCTCCTCGCTGCTGCGGACCATCGAAATCACGCCGTCGTCCCCGCTATCTCAATCCGCCTACGCCGTGCCCAGGAGGCCTCTCATCCTCACAGGTGCACGCTGGAGGAGAGGGCCGGCAGCACAACCGGGGTTCGCCAGCGCGCGCCGGAGGACAGGGGGCGGGGGCTCCATGGCGGCGGTGAGCGAGCGACGCCAATGGGCGAGCTCGAAACGTAGCGGGAGAGGGAGCTGTGGGGGCGGTGGCGCTCGTCGGTGCTCGCTGGAGGAGAGGGGCGGGGCTCCATGGCTTGCTTTAGCTTAGGGTCTTGTTCTTTTCAACATAAAGTCGAGTTGGGTTTTACTATAACAAAATTTGTTATTTTTATATAGACTATATGTTGTAATAATTTGTAACGATTTTTTCAAGACTTTTAGTATGTATATCAAAGATCTTAAAACTATTTTTTATTATTTTTCCAGCCTATTTACACCTTTTTCGAGAACTCTCAAGTTTTGATACAGTAAAACTCAACTTTACTCAACCCTTAAAGTAGCAGGCCCTAGGAGGGTCCGCACAGAATTTTTTCCGTACCGGAAGGAAGGAAATACCATTCGTATTGCTTGCTATTGCTACTGCTACTGCACGGCGTGAATTTTAACCATGGCTGTGGTTTCCAAGTTCCAACCAACTTAGCCAGGCCACGCCAACGCTAACACATGGGTCGGCCCAACCTTAGCCAATCGCAAGCGGAGCAGCCAAGCGAGAGAAATCAAAGGTCATTACGAAAAATGCAAACTAAAAATGGTGAAACTTACAAAGCACATTTAACTAACAAAGCAAACAAAAATTTTAGAATGTCGAACTTGCTACAATACTAGGTCTCTTTTATGGATAAGAATTAAATTTCAGTTTGTTGAACCCGCTACAATATTAGGCCTCTTTTATTTTAATTTATCAGAATGTAAACATGGCAACACTGAACTGCAGGTATTCCAGGATGGCTGCTGCAAATGATTTTGCTCGTGACCGTGATCAGTTTTATCGAAGGCGCTTTCTCCAAATTAAGCAGAGGCTCGTCCCCCTTACACTATTTTGCTGTGACCTAGAGTCGATTCGGAGGGACACCCCAACAGGATCCGTAGAAGTCAATGGAGAATACCCTACTACCTCGGTCCTGGCCGAAGTAGCCCAAGCCATTATCAGGAACAGCCTCCTACTGTTTGATGAGATGTTTGGTACAAGTCTTTACTTGTCTGATGTCAATTCGGAAGACATTGCAGTAGACATTCAGGGTGGCCAACTTTTGTTTGTGTGTCCTATGAGCAAGCTAACCAGATTGACGTCGGCTCAACAAATCAACGCCAATGTTGCCAGGCTAGCCGATGTCTTGGAAGCCTGCGTATTCGTTCAGAATAAAGTAATAATTGCATGTGTACAGGAGGTGCAGTCGTTGTTCATCTTGATGAGGACGAGGCCAAATGAGTTGTGGCAAGTTGTTGTCAACAGTGCAGCTTTGGTGCCAATGGCGAGCAGACTAGCCCTCTGGGTAAGAATGTATCATTTTGCTGTTACTGGAATGGATGGGCTCGTACCGGGAGGGTATAATCAAGTGATAGCTCGGCTCCAATTCCGAGCGGATTGGCACACCATCGTTCTGTACAACTGGTAAGTGATCATCTTGGTTTGAATCGTTTCTCTCTCCTTTTCCTTTCCCCTTTTTGTGTGTGAGAGGGGGGTTATGTTCTTTCTGAGGTCCGCTATGGCTGCTACTATAAATGTCTTAGTTGCGCTTTGGGTGTACTCCTTGTGTGCATTGAGGTGCCTTGCCCGCCTGAGTACTTAGATTTATAGTCCAGTCAATAATGTATAGTTGAACCATCTTCAAAGGCAATTTGTGACTTTGAAACCATCTTGGAATCACTCTAACTGTAAATTGTAGGGATAATGCTACTAGTAAAAGAGGTTTTGTTGAAGCTACCATTTTTTATTGGTGTATGGCAGAAGATCCCTTGTGCGACCTAGGGCACTTTATGCCCGAGGAGAATCCTTTTGAGTGTTCCATAGATCAGGAACAGCCTCCTACTGTTTGATAAGATGTTTGCTACAATTCTTTGCTTGTCTGATGTCAATTCGGACATTGCAGTAGACATTCAGAGTAGCCAACTTTTGTTCGTGTGTCATATGAGCAAGCTAACCAGATTGACGTCGGCTCAACAAGTCAACGCCAATGTTACCGGGCTAGCCGATGTCTTGGAAGCCTGCGTATTCGTTCAGAATAAAGTAACAATTGCATGTGTACAGGAGGCGCAGTCGTTGTTCATCCTGATGAGGACGAGGCCAAATGAGTTGTGGCAAGCTGTTGTCAACAGTGCAGCTTTGGTGCCAATGGCGAGCAGACTAGTCCTCTGGATAAGAATGTATCATTTTGTTGTTATTGGTAATCCAACCAAAGTAAAAAAGTTGCTAGGATATGCCTTCAAACCAATTTACTATTTTACCCTTCAGCACGCCTATATAAAAACACCCCATCTCGCTGAGTTTGCTAGCGTACGCATTTAGGGTTTCTCAGAGCATCTCTAGAAGCCCTCTAAACAAACCCCTGACTATTATTTGTGGCAAGATGTTGTCAACAGTGCAGCTTTGGTGCCAATGGCGAGCAGACTAGCCCTCTGGATAAGAATGTATCGTTTTGCTGTTATTGGACTGGATGGGCTCGTACTGGGAGGGTATAATCAAGTGATAGCCTGGCTCCAATTCCCAGCGGATTGGCACACCATCGTTCTGTACAACCGGTAAGTGATCATCTTGGTTTGAATCGTTTCTCTCTCCTTTTCCTTTTCTCCTTTTTGTGTGTGAGAGGGGGTTATGTTCTTTCTGAGGTCCGCTATGGCTGCTACTGTAAATGTCTTAGATGCGCTTTGGGTGTACTCCTTGTGTGCATTGAGGTGCCTTGCCCGTCTGAGTACTTAGATTTATAGTCCAGTCAATAATGTATAGTTGAATCATCTTTAAAGGCAATTTGGGATCTTGGAACCATCTTGAAATCACTCTAACTGTAAATTGTTGGGATGATGCTACTAGTAAAAAAGGTTTGGTCGAAGTTACCATTCTTTATTGGTGTATGGCAGAAGATCCCTTGTGCGACCTAGGGCACTTCATGCCAGAGAATCCTTTTGAGTGTTCCATAGATCAAGAAACAGTCTCCTACTGTTCGATGAGATGTCTGCTACAAGTTTTTGCTTGTCTGATGTCAATTCGAAAGACATTGCAGTAGACATTCAGAGTGTCGTGTGTCCTATGAGCGAAGCAAGGGAGTGCTCGGGATGGAGGACCTCGCCGAGCTTCTATATTGGCTCGCACTAAGGACAACTCTCTTTGCAATTGGCTCGCACTAATGGCAACCTCCTATTTTGAGTGTATGATTCTTTTCATATTTTCTATATGTTTTTAATTATTTTTCTGTTTTTTCATTTTTATGATTTTTTTAAACTAATTTCCCCACATTTCAATGATTTTTCCCATTTTTTAAATGATTTTTAAAATGATTTCCGTGTGTTTTTATGTTTGTTTATGATTTCCTCCTTTTTAAAACTATTTTACGTGACATGTCAGCGCCACATCAGCTCTAGGGTTGTCATGTGGCAAGTTTGGACTGGGACGGTCTCAGTTAAAAAGATTAGGGGACCTAAAACTGCAGTTTCATAGATATAAGAATCGACTAATAGTTTAGGGGCCGTCCGTGTATTTTTACTCTTCCACAAATATACGATATCATTTTTTCCTAAAACCTGCACATCTACACACCGATACACATGCATCTAATACAATAGAAAAAGGTATCGATTTGGTGATTCAACCATGAAGCCAATTCGACCCGTAATGTGAAATATAAGGGGATGGAGCGTTCCTCCAATTAAAAAAAATCGGATCAAAATAGTTCCTCATCCAGTCAAACAATGGTTTGAGCTGGATTTCACTTACTTGACGATACGCATGTTTGGTTTTGCTGACGTGGTATTAGGTGTGAATCTATATATGCTTTTTGTTTTTTGAGGGAAAATCTATATATGCTTTGAATGAACCGTGTTCCGTTCTGTATTCTGACTTCTGCAGTCTACTAGTCTGTGATGTGCTCAAATGTGGGCTTTGCTATCCAAGGCCCATGTCCCATGGCCCACACAAACCCAACTCCGCGTAACCTGCGGTGGTGGCGCGAACTCGCTTGTGCGCGCGCGCATTTTCTCCCTCCCCCAAATCCCAATCCATCCGGTTGGAATCCCCCACAAGCTTAGGGCTCTTCTGGCTGCTCCTCCTTCCCCCTCCCCCTCTCCCCTTGGATCGGATCAGGGGCGGACACAGGCCCCGGGGCGGATCAGGGGCGGACTGGCGGCGCCGCCGGCGCGTGCGTGTGTGAGGGAGGGAGCTCCTGCGGTGGCGTGGTAAGGCGGCAGCGCGGCGACGTGGTAAGGCGGCGGCGGTGCGACGTGGGAAGGCGGCGGCGCGGCGTGGGAAGGCGGCGGTGAGTCACGTCCTCGCCAAGCTCCCTTCCCCTCTCTTCCTCCTCCTCCTCCATTCATGGAAGGATCCTGGAATCTGGATTCCACACAGGCAGCATGTGACATAGTTACCTAGATCCGTTGCTTTTTTTTTCATCTTGCCAGTCTCGTCTGCGATTTGGTGTAGAACCTTTTAGATCGTCGTACGGTTGGCTCGGAATTTGTTCTCAGTGATGCAGGAAAGGCTGTGGAAGCTGCAAATCATCTAGATGTGATGGTTCTTGCCGGTATTGAACCAAATCGATTGATTTGGGATCTGCATGTCAGGATAAAAAAAATCCCAAACAACAACTGTAACTTGTCACAAATGTAAATTTTACATCTCTCCCAAGCAGGTCCAAAAAAATCCGGTTGTTTCTTGTGCACAAGGATTTACAAGTGCAATTATTTTCAGGTGTAAAAAAATTCTAATTTGCCAAGCAGGGCTTAGGGTTTTTCTGCCTGCTCCTCCTCCCCCTCCCCCTCTCCCCCTTGGATCGGATGGCCACCGGCGAGGACTACGAACAGATCGGCATCTCCACGGAGGTACGCCCTCCTCCTCCTCCTCCGCTATCTCGATTCCATCGAGCAGCTCTGCTGCGTGGCAGGGTGCACGCGAGGTGTTCGACGTTTTGATTCACCCACCACCCGTGGCCGCAGGAGAAGGACAAGCTGGTGGCCGAGGTGATGCGCTACATGCTCTTCAAGACGCACCAGACCACCGGCTGCCCCATCAAGCGGGAGGAGCTCACCCAGATCGTCACCAAGAACTACCGCCAGCGCGCGCTCCCGGCGCTCATCATCAACGAGGCAGGGGAGAGGCTCGCCGCCACCTTCGGCTACGAGATGAGGGAGCTGCAGAGGACCCGCGCCCCGGCCACGCGCACTGGGCGGCCGTCCCAGCAGCTGAGTAAGCTTGCTTCTCTTGCTCGTTCTGCTCGTACTCTTCCTTTGTAATGCCGCCGCGGTTGTGGCTAGCCACCCGTGCGTGCCGGTGATGAATCAAGGAATGCGTTTAGGTACCGCGGATGCCAAAACCTACGTCCTCGTCAGTTCTTTGGAGCCTAGGGTTTATAGCAAGTACGTCGAGGATAATAAGGCTGCCCATGCCGGCTTTGCTTTTGTTGTCATAAGCATCGTTCATCTTGCAGGCGACAAAATTTCTGAAGGTAAGGATAAGTGTTTCGTTTTTTTAAATAAAATAAATTTGTGTTTTAGTCAGGAAGGCTTGATGGTTTGATGTTTTTGAATTTTGTCAATCACTTGTCAGAGGACCTCTGGCATCAGCTGAGACGTCTGGGCTTAAATGAGAATGACGAGAACCACCCTGTTCTTGGTAACAATAAGCAGGCGCTCGAATTACTTGTACAGCAAAGGTTGGTGATGTCTTCGGTGCATGTTATGTAATCCGTATTTTCATGGGAAGAAATCCGTTTAATTTTAATTTCTTTTTTGTCCAGGTACTTGCTGAAAGAGAAAACTGCTGGACCAGAGGGCAACATTATGCTGTATGAGCTTGCAGAGAGGGCCCTAGATGAATCCATTAGTGGGAAGCTTAAAGATTACATTTCGCAGGTATGTCATACCAATCTATCACAGTGGTGTTTGACATTTTTATGTGACAAAGACATTCTTTTCATTGCATGAAAGATGATGAAGCAGAAGCCTAAAAAAATGTTAATATTTAGATATTTTACTAGTTGGTATCTGGTTTTACAGTAGTCGTGTCTGGACTATAGACTTCTTTCTCAACCCCACACTCTATAGCATAATGAGTCATGGCCGAGATTTCCATCGACTAAACTCTAAAGTACCAGCTTTATCTTGTTATGTCTTCTGCTTTTCCTTGATTATCATTACAGAACTACTGTTTGCATTAGTTTGGCTGCACCTTTTGTATGGCATGCTGACATTAGAGTTGCTGCTGCTGCTAATAATTCATTGGCATTTATTTCATTTTTCAAGGATTGGTAGGCTGGTAGCAACTTTTTGACCCATGCTTACAAACAATACGTGGCAGCCAAATTTCGTCCTGAATTTTTTTTTGCTAACGGGGATGTCCAAATCCCACAGGTTGTTTTACAGAACAGTTACATCGCCTTCACCTTTGTGACATAGTTCCACCTTTTTACTGAGGTTTTCCGAACAACCAACAAAAAGTTAAAACCAAGGAAAAAAAACTTACCTTAATTTACGAACTTAATGTATTGTTAGCACTATAAAATTAGACCATGTTGAATTCATGAGCAAACAAATTATAGAAAATTGATTCGATCTGTTTGAAGAACTTCTTTTTACGATGTATTAGGTTGTGGGCACAAGCACTGTTATCAAAGAAGATTGAGCTGAATGCAAAGGCCTGCAGGTATTTCCTTCCAAATCTCTGTTTCTTCTTTCTGATACAAAATAACAAGCCTTAGGGCATTTGCTGGAGATGCCCTATTTGCTCTGTGCTCCATCACTATTCACGTGCCACCTCATGAACGGCTGCTCCCATCACTATTCACCTGCCCAACAGCTATCCATCAGTACTCTCACTTTCTATATGCCTCGTTTTTTTGCCGCATCACTTATTTACTAAAGTGATGGGGCATAACAATAGGGCAACCCCTGGAGATGCCCTTACGATTTACTTTTAGGAGTAACTAACTACTAATCTACCTTCTTAACCTATATCTTCAGGTTTGCCACCCATCCTATGTTTTTTATCAACGTAAGTACCAGACTTCAATCAGGCCAAAAAGCCATCTTCTTGCATGGATATGAGCATTACACTGACATGCAAAAACTGGCAGAGGCTCGTTGGAGAGCTGTACAGGGTAGGAGAGGAGATAGTGTGCCTCTCAACTCTTAACCAGGTGGCTTTTGGTGTCATGGTGCCTTTAACTATGTATGTATCCGCCATCCGGAACCATCATGTTTATGCTGGAGATGTGACCATTTGCAGTAGACTAGTGCTGCAAATCTTTCACCGTTAAATTGGTCTTCTATCTCTTCCCCTGGATGGATGATGTGGCCTACGTTTGCTTTTATCAATTTTCATAATCCCCGCAACCAAATTAATTTAATTCCTAAAGTCAACAAACAATGTGGCTTTTCGGAAGCAATTGCTTGCATAATGGTATTCGTCACCTGAACGATGCATGCATTTTTGGTTAGCCTATTAATGGAAGCAGAGTTTGGTTCAGGCATGCATGCACCCCATGGCTTGTGATCTAAGCAAATCATGTGTTCAGTAGTTTGAACGGCAATGTTGGGTGTAATCGAAGTTTGAGAACTCAATGGCATTTTTTTTTTATCTGTAGTTGTGGAACACTTTGCTTCCTTGTATTGAGCACGAGGTCCTTTAAAGGGCCTTCTTTGGTGAGCCACAAGTTGCTAGTTGTGGAACACTTTGCTTCCTTATATTGAGCACGAGTCCTTTAAAGGGCCTTCTTTGGTGAGCCACAAGTTGCCCTTTTGGGCTAAAATCATTTTTTTTTCTTTCGTGAAGAGTAGGCAAGAAGCTTATTCATTCATTCGATGGTAGAACTATATAATATAGAATAGTAGTATAATTTAAATGTGAGCTTCTTTCCAAGAACCTTCTACAAAAAAAACCATACTAGCAATGATATCTCCATAGTATAATAATCAAGATCAATTTGAGCCATTAAATCAAGATGAATGCATGGTTCATATTCACTTTTTGTGCTGTAATTTTTCTCTATTTGCAAGCATCAGCTTGGTGACGGCACAAACATAGTTAACCATCGCAAATTAGCGCCAACTCCCAAGGTCTTCCGGAACTACCCCACGACTACCTATGGTGATCTGTATGTTGCACTTCTTCCATAGGTTCTGGAATGTATCGATGATGGCCCATTGTTGTCTCGCCGGAACTGGCGAGGGCCCGTCAAATCATCCCACTAAGATCCCTTTCTGGACTAAAATTTTACTTAAAAGTATCAAAGCAAAATTATTTATCTGATGCTTCTCTAAAAAAAACTCATCCCTAGCTAGGAGAGCGATTCAACGGTGCACTATATAGGTGGGTAGAGACATGCTAGCTTGGTGGTTTTGGTTGTGAAACCGAGCATCCAGGTTTGAGTCTTGATAGGAAAAATGAAAATTGAGGTCTCACACTTAGGGGTCTCAATTGGAGTCCGAGCTACTTCCCCTACTCAATCCAACAATCCGTACATAACATTTTTTTTTCTCTTCTCCAAACTCTGCTGCTATATTTTTTTTTTCTCTTCTCCAAACTCTGCTGCTACAATATTGCGGTTCAGATAATAGGGTTAGCAATAGACATGCTCTAAAATATCCCTAAGAGCATGACCACTAGGATGATAACTTAGATTGTCTTAATACTGTAGTAAATAAAATAGAAGAAAAAAATATAGATGAATAGTGAAAAGAAGCTATAAATAGCGGATGGATTGATCTACGTTATGTCTGGTCGGCGACGCTCTTAACTTATCTAACTATGATTTTATTTGTTTCATTCTTTACTTACAATATTAATGTAAAATTGAATCATGGCAGGGACCATAGGAAACCCGGCACCCGGCACGGAGTTAAATAACTACCCTGGAGCTAAATATCAGGATTACCATGTAGCAGCGAGCAGCTAGCCACTGGTGCTCCGAAACGTGTCCCGGCGCGGCCAACCGGAGATGGACAAGTGGCGCGAGGCTAGCAAAACAATTGTACGCTCCCACTTGGCACATTAGATAATATACATGGATTAGCCAGGCTAATGAGTGTGATCAGCTAGCTAGCCAGGTGATTAAATTAACTAGATTACTCCTCATGCCATGCTCATGGGGGCACGAGCCAGCCAGGATCTCAAGCTCAGCTCAGCTCAGCCTTTCGCGCCACCCGTTGTTAATTTAATTTACCACGTACCTCGATCGCTCACGGCCGGCCTCTCCTTCTCCGGCGAGCCACCGCGCCATGCACCGATCTCGATCGCCGGCCGGCGGCGGCGACATTGAGGAGTGGTCATTAACTAGGTGAGCTAATAGGCCGTGGAATTCATGGGGGGGTTAGTTTAATCGTCGTCGTCTTCTCCGGCATCGGCCGCCGTGCTTCGCCTTGCGGCATGCATCTGCATGCATGCATGTATGGCCGCCTGGGTAGATGGGAGTGTGTACGAGAATACGCATCTCAAGCCTTTTGGATAGACATCTTTAATCCTGCCTCTCATGTACGGGCATCGCCACTTGTCAGGTTTTATGTGCCAGTTTTTTTTTAACCTAGAGGGGCATTGGCGTCTTTTCACGAGAGGTGATGATGGATATAGAGAATCGCTATAAAAACTTGCTCGTAGCATCTTGCTTCTTCTTGCTTTGGTGGTGCTCTCAGGGATGCCATGCCTGCCTAATCTTTTGGAGCAATTTGGCTAGGTTCTTAGCTTAAATTATGTTATGATGTGACTCGATATTCTCTGTTAATGATATCAAGATTTCTTAAATCGAAACTCTAGCCACTGAGACTTTGGGTATATATGTTAAATGGTCATGACTCGGCGCATGTCAAATTGCGAAGAGTCAACTGCACCAATTGATTGCGATATTTCCATCGTTATAGTTGCTCCTTCTTTAATGAATCTGCAGTGCTCCTGTCTTCGGTTCAAAAAAAATAGTTGTGAAAAATATTATTACACATCCCATATATTCGCAAACTAAACCGTGAGTTGCTCTTCTTCTTTAATAAATTGGCAGTGCTCCTGTCCTCGGTTCAAAAAAAATAGTTGTGAACAATATTATTACATATCCCATATATTCGCAAACGACTAAACCATGCATCTAAGTATCAAACCAATAATTTTTGAGCATTGAGTCATATATATGAATACTCAGTTTTAGATGCTTTTCTAGATTGGAACCTATGAATAGGGCCTTTGTTATCTTACTCCTTATCTTGCACACAATTGAGATAAAGTGCCTGGAGATTCGGGGCATGGCCCTCTTTACAAGAAAAGTGGTGCTCCCATGCATGCACATAAACTTTCACCTCTCTTTAATGCATGTGAGATCATAAACAACTGAAATAGAACCTAACCTCACCTGAAACAATATATATCCTACATATAGTAGTACACAAGTAGCTAAGGGTTTATGATCGCCCTCACAAGTGTTGAGTTATAAGTAAAACCGTTAAGGTGCTGCAAACTTTTAAGCTATATATATTTTTTTGGTTCATATGCATGTTAATTAAGTACACATGTGGCATTTGGGTAGGTGTCTAGACACCTGTATATATAGCGTATATATAGTTCTATCACTACGTGTGTATGAACGATTTTTCAATTTTGAAAGATTACATATAAAATGGTTTCATACTCTCGATCGATAGATATTGTGGCAACTGAGCTGAAATTCAGCTGAAACTAATTTGAACTACCTTGAATTTAAAGCAACTTCATTGATTTTAAGCCATTAAATTATCTAGTTCAGACTGCTAAATATGAATTTTACTTTTTTTACCTGAAATGTTTTTACTCAGGGTGAAATTTATATATTTTCGCTAATAGTAAGCTTTATTTTTCCTGGAAGCTCAAGAGATTGAAACGATGCCACTACAAAAGGGAAAATCAGGAGTAGCTAGGTGAAGCGTGCATGAACCTCCACATAGATTTGACTTGGGAATGAAACCTCTTATTTATTATGCTCATCATAGATCTATAGAGTACTACTCCTTGAGAACAATACATGGCAGATCAATTATTGAAAGCTTTTCTGATGGAACAGTTTCATGCATGGGTACGCAACTGCACACCACTAGCTCATCACCCCTCGGGTAAAAAACAAATGTTGTTTAGTTTTAGGTACATAGGATTATTAATTAAACCATGTATAGAGTTGTCTCTAAAATTATTTTATATTGATTTGAATTTGTGATAATGATCACCTGACCGGCTTGTAGTTTCTCTTACAAATTTCATTGATGCTATTGTATAATGTAAAAAAACTACAGAGAGTATATATATATACTCTTCAACGGAAACTATATAATCCCACGAGAACTGAGAGATGAGAAGGTTAAGCCGCCACCGGAGTATGCCACATATATGACAAGCAGCTAGCTACGCAGTCACATATATCTTGTTTGTCTACCACAACAACTTAGCTTATAACACATGCATGAAAGTGACGATACGGATCAATATGTTACGGGCAGTGAGTGCATGCATGTACAGTAAATATATGTATTTTGGGTGATGTTGAAGCAGGGGCAGGGCATGTAGCTAGGCTCACTTGTTGCAGTGGCAGAAGGCATCCCAAAGGGATGAGGAGAGAGGCACAGTCAGAATTGGGTGCTCCATAACTGATAAGGCCCCAGCAGCCACCCTGTACAGAAGGGCTCATGATTCAACAAGGGGGAGGGGACACACGACATTCATGCATTCAAGCCTAGTTCCACACCCAAAAAACCTTAGCTCCACAAAGCCATACACATACAAAGGTATTCTGATAATCTGATCTGGCATTATAACTGTGTGCTGATCATCAGTGATTATATATTGGTTTTTAATTTGGAATGGTTAATTTCAGCCGCGTAAATTAAGTTTAATTTCATTGTAGTAAAAAAAGACCGCTCTTTGAAAAAAAAAAACTTCGACTTCTTTAAGCCCTCGAAACAGCTAAGCTTCGAGCCTTCGGGTATAGTGAAATGCTGGTATCTACTTTGGACTAGAAACACTCGAAAACTCTAGTTAATCACAATAAAATTAATGTTTCAGCTCTTCGAAGCCGGAGTTCAGCCGGCGATGACTTATACCGATATTCCAACCCAGGTATCCTCGGAGAAACAGTAGTTGCGCTTCGTGTTCTTGGAGAAACAATACCTGTGCTCTTTATATATGGTACATCCATTTTCTTTGATTTAATTGCTCAAATTATTTAATTAAAATTGTTTCGTTCTACGCAAGTACATAGTATAACTGATTTTGTGGATAACTGCATGCCTAAATTAATAATAGATCTTAAATATACTATTACCTTGCATGCGTATCGTAAAGTCAACTGATTATGAAATACCCTATTGCTATTTATCAGGCGTCTGCCAAATTAATTGACATCCGTACGTGCAGGCAATTTTTTTGCCATCCGATCAGTGCTTCACTGCTTCAAGATTGCTGCCGGAGAGGACACATGTGACCGATTCAAAATTGCTTTTCTCACTGATTTGATACTCAATTCAATAGTGCAGACGTTGTGGAAATAGATTGTCCAATGACGGGGAAAACGAAAAGCATTAAGCAACAAACCTGTTATTCGCTCTCCAACCATGCTTAAGAACAAAAATACTAATTAAAAATTAAAATGGGAAATGTACTAGATATTCTTCATGCACTCCCCGCTCTCTCATTCTATCAGGACAATAAACAATTAGATCTCAAATTAGGAAAATAGTTTAAACCAACATGCATATAATATGCATGCATGGTCCCCAGTAGCCAGGTGCGCGCATGATGCATCTGCCTGCACAGCCACACCTTAATGCCTCCAAACAATTCTCCTTTTGGTCCCAAACTAATATAAAAAGATCATAATCTTTCGCTACATATGGCAGTACATACCAGATGTGTAAACTACTTCCTTGGTCCCATAGACATGGAAGGATTTAGCACGTTCAGATATCTCACCTGAAGTTGACTAGCTTCCTTTGTTTAATCTAATCATTGACCAGCAGATAATTTCATGTTTAATGCATTCGATTTGTTAGAAATCGGTGCACTTTTGAGTTTAACATGCAGCTGCAACATACATATCACTAGCATATATACTCATGCACAAAATCCATGGATCAACCCACAGTAGCGGAAAAATGACCCGCACGGATGGAAAATAGCACGTGCCTATCTACCTCGGAATCGAAACCAAGGATAGATGAAGACCCCGTTGTTAAGATGGCGTAGCTGGTGAAGATCACAACATAGAGGAGATAGGACCATAAGGTAGCGAGTAGTCGCGCCTGGCATTTCCTGAAAACCATATTTGTCGTTTCTCGATGTAGCACTACAGGAATCGGCAGCACAGTCGACTGCCAATTACCGTGTCGACGGCCAGGCAGCCGTCGATACACACGCACTAGTATCGACGGCCACGGTTCAACCATCGACAGACATTGAATACTCTCAACGGCCATGCAATCAGCCATCGACAGAGACGCCGGAGGCGTCAGAGGATGACGGCGTCGATATAGTATCGACGGCCGACCGTTAAGCCGTCGATACAGTCCCTATAGTATCGACGGCTAACAAGAGGCCGTCGACACTGAAATTGTTGTAAATACTTTTATTCCTATTATTTCTTAAATTTTTTGTGTTGTAAAGTTTATTTTAAATTCTTTTAGGTTTTTATGATATCTAGTTAAATGATACGAATGTCGTGTTGATTAAATGTTTGTTGCTATGTTTCTGGTTATGTTACCATCGAATAATATACGTCGACCTAGCTTTTAAATAGTGTTTAAAAATTAAAATTTAATTTTGAAAAGCTAAATGTTTAAATTTTTATCGGATGAGGTTTATCGATTAGTGTACTAAGCCGTATATAAATTTAACCTTATTAATAAAAATAAGTTAAATTCGAACGCATCTTTAGTGATCATTGAAACGCATGAAATAATAAACGTTTACCTCAAATTTTTCGAAAAGCTTCCATTTACAAAGGAGTTACTGCACGGTGAGCTTTAAAATTTTGATTTTTTTTTGTATATGTGTAAATTTATGTAGGAAACAGCATGGAGTGGTCTGATATTTGAAAATATTTTGTTTAAAATTTTTCTGGAATGTATCGATGATGACCCATTGTTGGTCTTGTACATTTCAGCTTAGTGTAGCGTAGCGTTCCACTGTAAAAAATTTTATCTTTTTTATATAGCCTATTTGATACAATAATTTGTAATGATTTTTTTAAGGTTTTTAGTAGTCCTATTAAATATTCTAAAACTATTTTTTAATTATTTTTTTACAATATCTAAACCTCTTTTTAAAAACTCTCAAATTTTGATACAGTGGAACGCTACGATACGCTAAGCTGAAATGTACAAGGTCGTTGTCTCGCCGGAACTGGCGAGGGCCCGTCAAATCATCCCACTAAGATCCCTTTCTGGACTAAAATCTTACTTAAAAGTATCAAAGCAAAATTATTTATCTGATGCTTCTCTAAAAAAAACTCATCCCTAGATAGGAGAGCGATTCAACGGTGCACCATAGGTGGGTAGAGACATTCTAGCTTGGTGGGGAAATGTTTTGGTTGTGAAACCGAGCATCCAGGTTTGAGTCTTCATAGGAAAAATGAAAATTGGGGTCTCACTTAGGGGTCTCAATGGGAGTCCGAGCTACTTCCCCTACTCAATCCAACAATCCGTACATAACATTTTTTTTTCTCTTCTCCAAACTCTGCTGCTATATTTTTTTTTTCTCTTCTCCAAACTCTGCTGCTATTATCGGTTCGGATAATAGGGTTAGCAATAGACATGCTCTAAAATATCCCTAAAAGAATGACCAATAGGATGATAACTTAGATTATCTTAATACTGTAGTAAATAAAATAGAAGAAAAAATATAGATGAATAGTAAAAAGAAGCTATAAATAGCGGTTGGATTGATCTACGTTATGTCTGGTCGGCGACGCTCTTAACTTATCTAACTATCATTTTCTTTGTTTCATTCTTTACTTACAATATTAATGTAAAATTGAATCATGGCAGGGACCATAGGAAACCCGGCACGGAGTTAAATAACTACCCTGGAGCTAAATATCAGGATTACCATGTAGCAGCGAGCAGTGAGCCACTGGTGCTCCAAAACGTGTCCCGGCGCGGCCAACCGGAGATTGACAAGTGGCGCGAGGCCAGCAAAACAATTGTACGCTCCCACTTGGCACATTAGATAATAGTACATGGATTAGCCAGGCTAATGAGTGTGATCAGCTAGCTAGCCAGGTGATTAAACTAGATTACTCCTCATGCCATGGTCATGGGGGCACGAGCCAGCCAGGATTTCAAGCTCAGCTCAGCTCAGCTCAGCCTTTCGCGCCACCCGTTGTTAATTTAATTTACCACGTACCTCGATCGCTCACGGCCGGCCTCTCCTTCTCCGGCGAGCCACCGCGCCATGCACCGATCTCGATCGCCGGCCGGCGGCGGCGACATTGAGGAGTGGTCATAAACTAGGTGAGCTAATAGGCCGTGGATTTCATGGGGGGGTTAGTTTAATCGTCGTCGTCTTCTCCGGCATCGGCCGCCGTGCTTCGCCTTGCATGCATGCATGGCCGCGTGGGTCGATGGGAGTGTGTACGAGAATACGCATCTCAAGCCTTTTGGATAGACATCTTTAATCCTGCCTCTCATGTACGGGCATCGCCACTTAATTGTCAGGGTATGGCGAGTGCTGCTCTGGCTCTTTCATGCTGGACGATGATAGATTAAAGCAAACAATGACTCCATCATTAATTCATCCCTCATGGATGTAACCCATCCTGAAAATCATCCTGGACGGTGCAGGATGAAGCAACCAAACACACCCTTAATTGTCAGGTTTTATGTGCCAGATTTTTTTTTAACCTAGAGGGGCATTGGCGTCTTTTCACGAGAGGTGATGATGGATACAGAAACGCTATAAAAACTTGCTCGTTGCATCTTGCTTCTTCTTGCTTTGGTGGTGCTCTCATGGATGCCATGCCTGCCTAATCTTTTGGAGCAATTTGGCTAGCTAGGTTCTTAGCTTAAATTATGTTATGATGTGACTCGATATTCTGCGTTAATGATATCAAGATTTCTTAAATCGAAACTCTAGCCACTGAGACTTTGGATATATATGTTACACAGAATAAATGGTCATGACTCGGCGCATGTCAAATTGCGAAGAGGAGTCAATTGCACTAATTGATTGCGATATTTTCATCGTTATAGTTGCTCTTCTTCTTTAATAAATTGGCAGTGCTCCTGTCCTCGGTTCAAAAAAAAATAGTTGTGAAAAATATTATTGCATATCCCATATATTCGCAAACGACTAAACCATGCATCTAAGTATCAAACCACTAATTTTTGAGCATTGAGCCATATATATGAATACTCAGAGCATCCCCAGCAGGGGATGCGTCTTGGCCTGTATCAACAGTAGGTACAACAGGAATTTCAAACCGCAAAAACAGCATAGTATCTCCCGTGCTGATGCTGTGCTAATCAACATGGCACAGTTTTTTGCAGACTGTTGATAGGGGGTCTGCAGTTTATGCTCTCAGTTTTAGATGCTTTTCTAGATTGGAACCTATGAATAGGGCCTTTGTTATCTTACTCCTTATCTTGCACACAATTGAGATTAAGTGCCTGGAGATTCGGGGCATGGCCCTCTTTACAAGAAAAGTGGTGCTCCCATGCATGCACATAAACTTTCACCTCTCTTTAATGCATGTGAGATCATAAACAACTAAAATAGAACCTAACCTCACCTGAAACAATATATCTATAAATAGTACAAAGCCGAGAGGCTCGCAGCCGCTGCCCCGGGTGGGCCACGTGGCTCGCCTGCCTGGCCGGCGCCGTCTCAACCGTCGGATCGCGCGGGCTAAGTAGATCCAGCCTGTTGGTTTCGTTTTAACATATAAAACAATTTCCCCCGCACGGCTCCCAGGCACGTGGCGGCTACGGCCGGTTGGTTAGTGCGGGCGGATTTCCATTCCCGACGGCTCCTCCGTGCTTCGCATTTTTCCTGCGCGTTTCGTTCGTCGCGTTTTGCTGGGCGCGCGTATGCGGCAAGCTGAGAAGGAGGTACTGTTCGTCGCCACGTGGCCCTCTCTCCGCGCCCAACGCTCGCTCGGCAGCTCGCGTCGCCTCCACGCGACGTGCATGCTGCCGACGCTGTACGCGCTACGCTCGCTTGCACGTGGGCCTCCCAGTGCTCGCTCGCCGGCAAGCTCGCCTGTACGCGAGCGTACTCGCTTCGCCTGATTATACAACTCCAATCCAAAGTGCATGTATGCTCTAAAGAGATGTGCATGCATGCTAAATCGGGCATGCCTGGCACAGCAAAGCATCAACTTCCTGGACAAAAAAGATAAAGTGTTCGATGGAAAATACTTCACACGTACCATCATCGTAAATATAAATAATATTCGCTTTTATTTTTTGAATTATTTCAAAAAACTAAATTTAGTTTTCAAGTTTTTTGTGCTGTATAATTTGCTTAGTCCTTTTTTGTGAATAATCTTTTATTTTTTTTAAAAAAATAAATTTCCAGACTCCCAACCCGATTTCAAGCGAAAAATTTGATATCTTCCAAAATCACTTAAATTTATTTCTAAATTTTAAATTTCTTTGCATTCAATTTTAAAAATTTAAACCCCCTAAAACATGAATTCTAAAAAAATGAGAAAGAGGGGATCAGGTAGAGGAAATTTGGTCTAGCTGTCGACGGTTGGGATATTGGTCCCAAGTCAACTAAGGTTCTTGAGAAAGGGAGATAGAAGACCTGCCGAGTAAGGCGAACAGCAATCAACAAGCAACAGGGAAATACGGGGTTTTTTATCCTGGTTCGGGCCTCTCTGGGGAGATAATAGCCCTACGTCCAGCCTTTCTCTATATCAAAGATGATTACAAGAGAAAACTCGACGAGACAAACAGGTCTCGGTGAGATTATCTGTATACAAGAAGTAATATGCGATCTTAGCTTCAAGTCAAGCAAGATTGGCCTGAAGAACGTGCCCTCTATACGCCGTAGGGGCCTTGCTTATATAGTGTTGAATAACCGACCTACCGAGGGATTATCGGGCCGAGCTGACCACGAGTCCGTAGTGAACTCGATACATGCCAAATACATCCCGAGGTAGATAAGGTATACTCCAAATCTTGGGGATCACGACTTCTGTTCCAATCCGGGAAACCAACGTCCGGGTCTTCACGTAGCCGTGCAGAACTCTTGTTCGAGTCGGACTCAAACACGAAGTCTTGGGCGCCACGGATCACACCGATCAGGAGGCTGTTCGGTACGACGCACATAGGCCTGATAGAACCTTCCAAGGAGCCAGGCCCTAGGAGGTTGTTCAATTGGGCCATCGGGGAGTGGGCCATGGCAATGGGCCGTGATTTTATCCCCGACAGCTAGCCCCCGAGACTCAAGTGGAATATCTCACTAGAGTGGGTCTTCCTCTTGAGACTCCACGTCACGAAGAGGGAAATATTACTGCTATAAGTCATGCAACAAACGACTGAACAGGTTATATCTCTACCGAACAGGACTTGTCCGGGATCGAACAAACCCGATCAGTACCGAGCAATTCTGTTGCGTCGAACAGGAAAACACATCTGCCCGAGCAGAGTACCCAGCCTTCAGTGCGGACACTGAAAAAAGTAGCCGTTGTCAGATTCTAACGGTAACTTACGCTGCGCAGTGAAAACAGACGACCGTTTTTACTTAGCCGTTGCAGTAAAAAACTAGCCGTTTTGTGGCAAAAACCGCTGCAGAGCTGCTCGTCTAGGGCTATAAAAAGCATCCAAGCCGCCCGTGGCTTTTGCCACTTCCGCTCTCACGCCTTTCCTTCCCAAGCCTTATTCCAACCGCGCTCAGCATCAAACAGCCAAACTCCACTCCCAAACCTGTTCGTCCAACCCTGCGGATTGCTATGGCCAAGTTCTCAGGCACTAGCATGACTGAGGAGGACTTGAAGGCCTTAGAAGCTGAGGGGCACGTCGACACCGGCAGTTGGAGGCTGCCCGGGGAGGAGGAGAACCGAAGCCGCTCGAGGGAGAGTTCGTCAACTTCGAGCAGTTCGCTGTATTTGGGTTGAGGTCTTCCGAAAGCGATTTCGTGGAGGCCTTCCTGAACATCAGCGGACTAGAGGTGGCGAACCTCAATCCGAACTCCATCCTCCAGATGGCCGTCTTCGCACACCTGTGCGAGGGCTATCTGGGAATCAATCCGCCGGTGGGGCTATTCCTCCACTATTATATGGTGACGAGGAGCAGCTCCGCCGCTTCCGAGCTGGGGTGCTACTACCTCAAGCTCCGGGCTACTGCCGACGACGTTCCGTACCCCCGTCCACCGTTGCTCGACTCGATGGGCGCGTGGTGGATGAGGTGGTTCTACACCAAGCGAAGCGACGACAGCAAGCTCGTCTTCACCAAATAGGCTCCGGCGAAGGGAACCCCAATGCCTTGGCCGGAGCTGTCCGACGAGGATTGGTACTTGACCCGGAAGATCACTTCCCTCGTGGGCCTCGGGCTCATAGGCAGGGAGATCATCCGGGACTTCACAGCGAACAGGATCTGTCCGCTGCGGAAGAGGTCCTACCCCTTTTACAAAATAGGAGGCTGGGAGGACATCACCAGGGAGAGCACGGGTAAGTTCCATGAAGACTCAACCTTTCTTGGTGATTTCATCCGAACAGGAACTAACGATTTCTTCTGTTCGGACAGTGCAATCTACCGAAGCATGGGTGACCGAACAAGTTGACTCCATGTTGAAGGCTGCCAAGAAGGACGGCGAGGTCACCGGCGAGGTGGCCTACACGTGTCCGCGTAACGCGCTCGTCCGCACGCCCGAGGTAAGTTACCTAGACCCCGTTCGGTTTGCAAGACTCACACGATTAAGGCACAATAACATTCGCTTCCCAAACATGCAGGAGGACCAGCTGATCCTCAGAGGGATCGTCGAGGAGTTCTCCGAGTCCGAGGGAGCGAGGAAGGGCAAGGCCAAGGTGGCCGAGAAGCCCAAGGTGGCTACTGCACCAACGCGGAGCTCGCCGCGCCGCAGCGGCTGCCAACAACCTTCGAAGCCCCCTGCGGCAATGAAGCACGCTGAGCAGATCATGCGCGCTCGCGGACAGCCGAGGATGGAGCACGCAAGCCCGTCCCTCCTCGCCGAGCAGAGCGATGAAGAGGTATGGAACTTGACCCACTGGCTGAAACGATACACGCAAGCTTACCCGGGCCATGTGGAACGGCTGCAACAGATCGCCGAGCAGAGGAGGCTCGAAGAGGAAGTCGCGCGCAAGGAATCACTTCTTGCGTTGCGCAAAAAGAGCGCTCAGCTCAGCAAAGAGCTGAGCCTGTCGCCACAAGCGTCTGGAGGCCAAGGCGAAGAAGCCAAGGAGCCCCCGAGCAAGAGGCGCAAGCTCCGTCAAGGGGCGAAGAAGAAGGTTAAGTTCTCTGCGGCAGGTACATAGTAGCAAAGCAGTTCCCTTTACGTTCTATCAAACCCCGCAGAACCTAACTATTTTCTTTTTCATCAGCTGCCCAGGAGGAGACCGCCACGGACGACGTGGAAGCGGCGATCGAGCAGCCTCTGCTGCCCGAGCACCTACACGGTGCATCGCGAGCAACGAGATTGCTCGCTCTCAGTGAGAAAAACGAACCGTCGGATTGTCCTGGTCATCCGAAGCAAGTGACTCATTGGCGAGAACGCCCACCATGCGAGAGCCATCGTCACCAAGGTTGTCTTCCCACCCGAATTGAGGATTGAATACCCGGCCCATTACACGTTGGTAAGTGGCGACGGAATTCCTCAAACCGAATGGAAGCCTAGGTGAGTGATCGGAGAGGTTCCTCCTGGGGGTGAATCCAAGCCCCCGGCACGTTGTACAACGGAACGCGCCGGTGGTGTTTTCCAGCCCGAGGGAAATTTCGGATCGATTGTCGTTGGAAACCCCAGCAGATCGGATCTGGTCCAGATCGGTGGAGGAAATCTTGTGTGAATCATCATGATCGACCTCAGATTGGATCTGAGATGGATCGGCGATCGAGAGCTCGCCGAAGTCGTCGACCAGGAAGTCCAGACTACCTAAGCGGATGGTCTGTTTGGCGACAAAGGCGATGGCTGCTCCGGTGATCGTTGCCATTGAGCTTGATGAACTTGATCTTGACGCTCCCCTACCTGGCTCGCCAACTGTCGACGTTCTACAAACTGGGGGTACTCGTCGGCAATGATTGTTTATGGGGTATTGCGCTGGATCTCAAGCTCGATGGTACCACAAGACAAGGGGTTATACAGGTTTAGGCCCTCAACGGAGGAGGTAATACCCTAGTCTTGTGAGATGGGATTATGATGGTGGTGATCTGCTATGTGATCAGATGTATCTCTCGTTGTTGTTATTTTTATCTAGGGACCCCTGCCCGCCTTTATATAGTGGAGGGGGGGTAGGGATACACGATGCCCTAGTCGGTTACAAAGTCATATGCAGCCCGGACCAATTCTATCTTTAGCCCTTCATACCAAATATACCTATTTCTAGGTTTACAATCATATCCTTCCTTTTCGGGATAGGCTTCAATCTTTACCCTCTTCTTGCCGTGCAAGTCGGACAGCAGGTTGGCCGGCAACTAGCTTGGAGTAGTCGACTGGGCCTACCCCCTTTCGGGCGGCCCAGCTTCCCTGGCCAATATGGGCACGGCCACCCCCTGCTGGGTGGTCGTCTCGGCCCATCATACCGACACCCGAGTTCCGTGTATCCCTCAACGTGCTTGAACAAGAGAATAGAGCTATGCATGAGTCCGTAGAGCAGCTGCTTGCTACCATACATGAGTTTAGGGATAGCAATGAGCGTCTTGCAGCTGACAATACATATACGCTTGCTTTACCTGTTGTTAGGCCTGTTGATGTTTCATTTTGTAATGCTTTTGTTGATCCTTCTTGTGATGCCATGATTAATGCTCCAACTACAATTGTTGCTCAAGTTATTGTTCCTTCAAAGATTGATTGCTCTACCTCATGTGATGACTTGATTGACTTAGCCTATGTTGCTTCTACTTCCAGTGGTTCTTCTAGCAATGCTATTGAGTGTAATCCTGATAATTGCAAATTTTCTCTAACTGCTAAGGAACTAGCTATTGAGGTTAGTGAGCTTAGGCTAAAATTTGAGAAATCTGAGAAGGCACTTGAGAATTGCTTGTGTGGTAGTACTTCTTTGGAGAAGATCCTCAAGGAATAGAGAATGTTTTCCCAAAAGGGTGGCTTAGGGTTCACCTCAGAGAAGCAAAAGGGAAAGAAGAAAAAGAACCCTGTTCTTCGAGGATCTACCATGAGGCAAAGCTACTACCATGCTTTTCCCAAGAAGAAGAACAATCAAAACTTGCACACTAGCAACAATGCTCCTAGGCATCACTTTGCACAACACACTTGGCAAGGACCAGCTAGGCACAATAACTTCACTTGGCAACCAAATAGAGCTCAGAATGTGTGGCATGGTCCTCCTAGGCGTCCCAATGTTTGGCAAGCTCCACCAAGGCCACACAACACTTGGCATGTGTCGACGGTTGGGATATCGGTCCCAAGTCAACTAAGGTTCTTGAGAAGGGGAGATAGAAGACACTGCCGAGCAGGGCGAACAGCAATCAACGAACAGCGAACAGACACGGGGTTTTTTATCCTGGTTCAGGCCTCTCCGGGGAGATAACAACCCTACGTCCAGTGCTTCTGTATATGAAAAGGGATTACAAGGAGGAACTCGACGAGACGAACAGATCTCGGCGAGATTATGGGTGTACAAGGAGTAATAATCAAGATCTTCCTCTCTCTCCGGCCCCCTCTCCATGCCGTAGGGGCCTGGTTTATATAGTGTCGAACAACCGACCTACCGGGGGATAACCGGGCCGGGCTGGCCGCGCGTCCGTAACGGACTCGTACACATGCCAAATATATCCCGAGGTAGATAAAGTATATCTCTAATTCTTGGGGATCACGACGTATGCTCCAATCCGGGAAACCTACGTCCGGGTCTTCACGTAGCCGTGAGGAACTCTGTTCCAGTCGGACTCGAACAGGAGATGATGTGACCATGTCCATCATAGGTATGACTAACACTACGTCAATGTGGTGGTCATCAAGATTTTCGTCGACTACTTCGCCAGCATGGACATCGACGAGTCTTCGATCGACTACTTCATCTTCGACCTCTTCATCTACCAAAAGTTGGTGACACATTAAGACATCCTCTACTACATTTGCACTTCCTACGATGACTATATCTGCATGTCTTTGTCGACCGCCTCCTTGGCCAGGTCGCGTAGATAGCCGGCAAGCTCGTCGTGTTACATCGTCGCCGCCCGCAGTTCAACCTCCACCATGGCCGCCTCTCCAAGCTCAAGACGTACTGAAGAAAGGCGCATCTCCAACTCTTCGGCACCCTCTGGTCCCACAAGCCACGTCGTTCCAAGGCGGGCCCAAGAAAGAGCTCAATTGGTCCACGAGTCCGGTTCGGCCATCTCCGCGCAGTCAACTTAAAATGGACGCCCCGGCCTCATACGAACTCCTTTTTGGACGTTCTTGGTATGCACGGACATAATGGCTCCGCCAAGATCGGCACGCCCGAAGCGTCGCCACCTCACCTATAAATTGGGGACTTAGCCTCGCGGCTCCTCCACCCAGCCATTGCCAACCCTTACGCCGCCGCGACCAGCTTGCAACTTTAGAGTTCTTCATACTTAGCGTTTTTCGCCCTTCCCGCAGCCATAGCAACCACTTCGCCGCCACAATGGCAATCCTTTCCAGTTCCACTGTCGACGATGCCCGTGAGGGCAAGATCCGGATGATCGCTCCGTGCGAGATTCTTCGCGTCCACCGCGGCGGCGTCAAGCCGCTGCCCCGCGACGGCGAGATCATCACCTTCGTGTGGGCGATCTTGGCGGGCCTCGTCCCGCCCTACTCCGAGTTCTTCCTTTCTCTTCTCCACTTCTACAACCTCCACGCTCTTCATCTCACCCCCAACTCCATCATCTGCATTGCTGCTTTCGCCCACCTCTGTGAGATGTTCGTGGGGGTGGCGCCAAACCTTCCGCTTTTCCGCTATTTCTTCTCCGTCCGTCCCAACCCGGATACTTCCGTGGCGGGGAGCTGCCACGTCCGGCTCCGCGATGGCCTCGGCAGCAAGTACATCTCCCTCTCGGTGAGATCCAACTGGCGCAACTGGAGGTCCGACTGGGTGTACATTGTCGACGACAGCGGCATCGACGCCCTTCAGCTCCCAATTGAGAAAGCGGTCGCCGCAGACAGCTGGACCGCGCCAGTGGATGATACGTCGGAGCTCCAGGACATGGTGATGCGAGTGGCAGAGCTGCGCGCCGCGAAGCTGTCCGGGGCCTCGGTGGTCCTGGACTACCTTACCCGCCGGATCAGCCCGGTCCGCCGGCGCGAGCGCCCCTCCAACCTGTACTCCGGTACTTCTGACGTGACCCGCACATGTCCCTCTGGTACCCCGGTTTCTTCAAACTTGTCGATTGAATTCTTGATTTTGGCTTCTCACTGCTTACTCCTCCTTTTCCAGACGCCGGCGAACTGAGCGGCGCCGAGCTGAGGGACTTGTTTGATATCCTGGGGGTCGCGCCGCCTGAGCGCCGGACATTCCCGGCCGAAGCTCAGCCCCTGTGCGACATCAACCCTTCGGAGCGCACCCGGATTGTGGGCTCCATGCCCGCGATGGACTCCACCGGTTTGGCGATCGCTCCGCGCCGGGGTCCCTTGGTGATCCACGGCCGGCCTGCCGCCGGAGGATCCAGCCAAGACCCAACCACTGTCGCCGAAAAAAGGTTGGCAAGCGGTGATGACCCCGCCGCTAAGCGGGGGCGCACCGCAGACTCCCCCGCCGCTTCACCAGGTACGGAAGCCGGGGACGCTGCAGCCGTCGCGCCGACCGCGCCCGCCGCGGCAAGTGTTGCCGCTGGCGCGCCGACTCCTCCTCCAGCTGCCGCGACGCAGCCTGCTCCGCCGGCGAGCACTGCGGCTGGAACCGCCGTGGCAGCCCCGCGACCATCGGGCGCCGGCGGGCTAACATTGCCCACCGGCCGGTCCCGCTCCGCTTCGCGCCACGACCAGTAAGATACTTTTTCTTTTTCCGCTTCATTTCCTTAGTCGCGAAAGCTTCTGCTCGCGCTCCCCTCAACGTCTTTTGCTTTCATGCAGCCCTCGCGCGCCACTTACTCCTGGTAGGAGCCTGCCGCTATCGCTGCCAGCGCCCCCTTCGACGCCCTCCAAGGTCGCCGCCGGGAGCAGCTCCGCGCCGACAGCGGCCTCCCTCTCGTAGGCCAACGTCACCCTGGGTGACCTGATTGGCTTCATGCGGAGGGCGATCAGCGTGCTGCAGATGCACCAGGCCGCGGCCGCCAACCGTGTCCAGGAGACGGCGGCGCTCCAGACCGAGTTGGCGCGGGAACGCGCCCGCGCCGATGCGGCTGAGAAAGATGCGGCGGCGCTGCTGGTTGAGCATCGCCGCGACCTACACAACCTCCGGGTCATGCTCCAGCCTTCCTTCCGCAGCTAGAGCCGGCGGCTCGGACTGTTCGGGGTGGAGGTGAGCGGTCCCTCGGAGGACACCGCCGCACAGCTCGCCCTAGCCCTGGCGCGCGTGGCGGAGGGCTTCAGCGGCCTTGGCCCCGCCCTCCGTGAGCAGATCGCTCGCGAGGGGAACAACACCGTCCGAAACACTGCCGAGTACGTGCTGGCGTGCTGCGTCGACTTTGACCCCAACTTCGACGTACGCGCCGCCGTCGAAAGAGCCGACGGCCACACCAGCGCGGCGGCGCGCCTCCGCGTGCAGGACGCCGTGGACCTCGTCGCCGGGCATGGTGATAGAGCCGCCGTCGCCGGGGGCTTTCGAAGATGATGAAGACGACGCAGAACGCCGCGACGCCCTCGGCCCGGACGACTCCATTCAAGTTGACGACGACGACGAGTGAACCCTTCCTCGTCGCTGCCGCAACCTTTTGGCCTTTCTTCTTTTGCTGCGAAACCTGTAAATAAGACTCTGTTCGCCTTGCAAAAATTGTCTGATTACTTCTGCCTTCCGCTGCTTTTACTTTGGCCCCTTAGGACAACCACTACCAGACGATCACGCCGCGGCGATCACGTTGGGGTCCAGCCCCCGGGCACTTAGTTTTGTAGCGTTGGCCCCTTCGAGCGACCACTACCAGTCGATCACGCCGCGGCGATCACGTTGGGGTCCAGCCCCCGGGCACTTTAATCCTTTTTTGCTTTGGTCTGCGCCAAGACTTCTGCTTGTCGCATGTTGCACCTTGGTCAGGTTTCCTCGCAAGAGGGCAATAGCCAAAGCAAGAGTTAGATTTCAACCTTGACCGCCTATATGCACTTTAAATTGAAAACTCGCGATTGAAAAGAGCGGTGACCGTCCCTAGTCGCCGCTTTCCTAACGCCTTTTCTGGCTGGACATTTGTGGTCTCTTTGGGTTGGACCAAGCGTCGCGCGGCTAAGACTTAGGCGACTAGAGGTGGTCATAAGCCCGTGGCGCCCACGTTGGCACAAGGAGCCCAGACTGTGGGACGCCATGCTAGAACGCGCCCTCCAATCACCCCCTCTTCGCCCGACGCGGACACTGGACGCCCACTTTTACCAGCAAGGTACCATCAAAGCTACAAGTACTAATGGCGACTACACAAAACAGTCATCGAGGGAAACCCCTCAGAGGCGCAGGCCAACAGACGGTGCGCAGGCACAAACAGAACAGACAGAACAGAAGGTGCACTGGCACAAGCAGAAGATGCACAGGCAAGCAGCGCAGAAATTACTTTTCAGAAAAACACAAGGACTACACCAGTAGCCCCCGGGCCAGCTAGCGAGACCCTGCTCGCTAGCTGGTTTACAAAAGAGTCAGAGGACTTACGTTTTTCGTTAAGGATAAAACTTGCGGAGCTGATCTATATTCCACGAATTGACCAGCTCACACCCATTTTCCATGGCCAGCTTTACCGATCCCGGACGAGAGACTGAGACCACTTTGAAAGGGCCCTCCCACTGAGGAGACAGCTTGTTGCGACCTGATTGCATCTAAACTTTGCGCAAGACGAGGTCGCCCACTGCCAGTGTTCTCTCTTGGATTCTAGTGGCATGGTACCTTCTCAGGCTCAGCTGATAACGCGCGGCACGCAATGCCGCACGGTCGCGGACTTCCTCCAGGAAGTTAACTTCATCTTGCCGCCGGGCTTCTTGATCTTCTTCATTGAGTAAAGCGACACGCGGAGACCCCAGCGTCAGCTCGGACGGCAAGACCGCCTCTGCGCCATACACTAAGAAAAAGGGTGTTTCTCCAGTCGCTCGGCTGGGAGTGGTACGCAAGGACCACAACACCGCCGGCACTTCCTCAGCCCAACGCGCCCCGCGCTTCTTCAACCAATCAAACGCCCGAGTCTTAAGTCCTCTGAGCACTACAGCATTGGCACGCTCCGCCTGACCGTTGCTCTTGGCATGAGCCACGGAAACGAAGCAAAGCTTGGGGCCCTGGTCCTCACACCAGTTTTGAAAAGCCAAATTCTTAAACTAGGAGCCGTTGTCGGTGAACTTGATGGCTGCCGCTGACTTGATCGACAGAACCGGCACTGCCTCCACCCATTTGGTGAACTTGTCGACGGCGACGAACAGATGGGTAAATCCCCCTGTGGCCTGCGGGAACGGACCCAGGATATCCAGCCCCCAGACCACGAACGGCCAAGAGAGAGGAATGGTTTGCAGCGCCTGGGCTGGACGGTGGATCTGCTTGGCAAAAAACTGGCATGCCTCGCATCTCCTCACCAGCTCGCAAGCATCCTGGAGGGCAGTAGTCCAATAGAACCCCTGGCGGTAAGCCTTACCGACCAAGGTACGACTGGACATATGGCTCCCGCACTCGCCTCCATGGATATCAGAGAGCAGGCTGCTCCCCTCTTCCCGAGTGATGCACTTCAGAAGAACTCCGTTTTCACCTCGGTGATACAGGTCCCCACCTACCAGGGTGTAGCGCTTGGCCTTGCGCGCGATCTTCTCGGCTGACGCATCATCGTCGGGGATCACTTGGTCCCGCAGGAAAGCTAGGATCGGATCCATCCACTGACTTTCCCGGCCAAGTGTGGCGATCACGCGGTGATCGTCTGGGTACTCCGCCTGGCAAGGCATTTCCACCGGTGCCTCCTTGGAAGCAGTGTCGAATTCCTCCCCTGAAACGGGAGCTGACGTCGACACGCTGTCGTCCCCTCCAGAAGCAGGGGCTGCGACAGACGGTTGCGTAAGTCTTTCTTCAAAGACCCCAACCGGAGCAGAAGTCCTGGACGAAGCGAGCTGGGACAGCCTGTCCGCCAGGTGATTGTCGCGCCTTGGAACATGAGTATACTCCAGCCCGTCGAAACGATTCTCCATCTTCCAGACCTCGGCCATATAGGCCGCCATAGAAGGATCGACGCACTGGAACTCCTTCCGCGCCTGATTGATGACCAGCAACGAGTCACCCTTGACGTGCAATCGCCGGACACCCAGCGAGGCCGCTGCACGCAGTCCCGCAAGCAGTCCTTCGTACTCGGCAATGTTGTTGGTGGCTTTGAAGTCCAACACCACCATGTCCTGTAGAGCGTCCCCAGTCGGCGAGACCAGGACAGCGCCAGCCCCCGCGCCTTTCAGCCGAAAGGATCCGTCGAAGAACAACGTCTAGGCGAGAGGCTCAGGTTCCTCGCCAGCCTCCGGAGCCGCCGGCGACCACTCCGCGACGAAGTCCGCCAGCGCCTGACTCTTGATGGCGGTCCGAGGGGCAAATTTTAGGCCAAATTCTCCCAACTCCACCGCCCACTTGGCCACCCGACCTTGCGCCTCCCGATTATGAAGAATTTCCCGAAGGGGAAACGACGTAACCACCGTGATCTCCCTCCCCTGAAAATAATGCCGCAGTTTTCGGGATGCCATTAGCACAACATACAACATCTTTTGAGCCTGGGGGTACCTGGTCTCCGCGTCTTGCCTGGGGGTACGTAGTAGACCGGGCGCTGAACTCCGTCCCTTTCCGCCACCAGCACCGCGCTCACCACTGCCGGCGTGGCCGCCACATAGAGGAGAAGCGGCTCACTGGGCTCAAGGGCGACTAGTACTGGTGGAGTAGACAGGTACTTCTTCAGCTCCCCGAAGGCTTGCTGTGCTTCTGGGGTCTACGCGAAATCGTTGGTCTTCTTCAGCAGTTTGAACAGAGGGAGGCTCTTTTCACCCAAGCGGGCGATGAATCGCCCGAGGGACGTGAGACAGCCCGCAATGCACTGAACATGCTTCAAGCGAGTGGGCGGCTGCATGCGCTCGATGGCCGCAATCTTGTCGGGGTTGGCTTCTATGCCTCGGCTGGATACGAGGAACCCCAACAACTTCCCTGAGGGCACGCCAAACACACACTTCTCCGGATTAAGCTTGATGCGGTGCCTCCTCAGGTTGGCGAAGGTTTCTTCCAAGTCGGCGAACAGTCCTTCGCTCTTCTTGGTCTTTAACACCAGGTCATCGACGTAGACTTCCAAGTTTCTCCCAATCTGGCTCCGGAAAGAAGAATGCATAGCACGCTGGTAAGTAGGGCCGGCTTTTTTAATCCAAAAGCCATTCTTACGTAATAATACATGCCCATGGGAGTGACAAAGGCGGTTTTGTCTTCATCTTCCTCCGCCATGTTGATCTGGTGGTACCCCGTGTCGACTAGAAGCTGCTTTCCTTCCTGCTCAGATATGCAACGTCTTAGTACCCCAGAACTGCCCTTGCAAAAGAGCTCGTCCCCGACTACCTTGTAATTTTTGCTGCGACGTGTTATGCATTCCGCCAGGCTGCGATCCTCCGGTGACTCATCCTTGAGAATGTAATCTAGGTATGGCTGCGTCCACCCTGGGTTTATTGATAATACTTCCTGCCCCACATGTCCTTCCGGTTGCTCATCCTGTGGGATTGTGAGTTTAATGGATGGTTTGCGCAATTCTTCAACGAAAATACCAGTCGGCACTTGTGCTCGAGTGGATCCCATCCGCGCCAACTCATCCGCTGCTTCATTGTCTCGACGGAGCACGTGCGTTAGCTCTAGACCGTCGAATTTGTCCTCCAATTTCCTGACTTCTTGGCAGTATGCTGCCATGCTGTCGCCGATACAAGACCATTCCTTTTGCACTTGGTTAACCACGAGATGAGAATCTCCGCGTACCATTAACCGCCGGATTCCGAGCGATATGGCTATGCGAAGTCCGTGGATGAGTGCCTCGTACTCAGCAGCATTGTTACTGACTGGAAACAGGATTTGAAGGACATAGCGCAACTTCTCGCCGGTCGGAGATATGAGCAGAATTCCAGCCCCCGCGCCGCTGAGCATGAGAGAACCATCAAAGTACATCGTCCAGTACTCGAGACTCTCCTTTGCCACAGGGGTCTGAGATTCTGTCCACTCGGCAACAAAATCGGCAAGAGCTTGAGACTTGATGGCAAGTCGAGGCCTGAACTTTATTTCAAAGGCTCCAAGCTCGACTGCCCACTTCACAATTCTCCCAGTGGCCTCCCGGTTGTGGAGCATATCCGCAAGCGGGAAAGAGGTAACCACCGAAATCTCGTGATCTTGGAAATAATGTTTGAGCTTTCGTGATGTGATAAGCATAGCATACAAAAGCTTTTGGATATGAGGGTACCTTGTCTTGGATTCGCCCAATACTTCGCTGATGAAGTAGACCGGGCGCTGGACCTCCTGCAAGGAGCCATCCTCCTCTCGCTCCACGATCAATGCGCTACTGACTACATGAGTCGTGGCACCGATGTAAAGTAAGAGGGGCTCTTGGGGCATGGGCGGGACCAACACCGGTGATGTAGTGAGGAACTTCTTGAAGTCCTCAAAGGCTTCTTGTGCTTCCGCGGTCCATTGAAAATCATCCTGTCGGCGCAACAGTTTGAAGAGGGGCATGCCCCGTTCCCCCAGACGAGAAACGAATCGGCTAAGCGCCACGATGCATCCCGTGAGCTTCTGCACGTCCTTCTGACTGGTTGGGCGCTTCATCTTCGTGATCGCGCTGATCTTCCCCAGATTAGCCTCAATGCCCCGATGAGAAACGATAAAGCCGAGCAGCTTGCCAGATGGAACCCCGAAAACGCACTTCTCGGGATTTAACTTCATCCGAAACGCTCTTAGGCTTTCGAACGTCTCGGCCAAGTCCGTGATGAGATCGGGCTTGGTCCGAGTTTTGACGACGACATCGTCCACATAAGCCTCCACGTTGCGGCCGAGCTGGCTGTGAAAACAGCGCTGTATGGTGCGCTGATAAGTAGCGCCAGCGTTCTTCAGCCCGAACGGCATCGTGATATAGCAAAAAGCACCGAAAGGTGTGATGAACGACGTCTTCATGCAATCCTCCTCCTTTAGCCTGATCTGGTTATAGCCCGAGTAGGCGTCCAAAAAACTTAAGAGCTCACATCCAGCGGTGGAGTCCACCACTTGATCGATGCGAGGGAGCCCAAAAGGATCCTTGGGACAAGCCTTGTTGAGGTCGGTGTAGTCGACGCACATGCGCCATGTTTTGTTCTTCTTCTGGATGAGGACCGGATTTGCTAACCACTCGGGATAATATACCTCTTTGATGAACCGTGCTGCCAACAATTTGGTAATTTCGTCCCGAATAGCATCCTTCCGTTCCGTTGCGAATCTTCGCAAGCGTTGTTTGACCGGCTTAGCCTTGTCATCGACGCGCAAAAATGCTCGATCACCTCCCTCGGAACATGTGGGATACACGGTACCCGGGTGTCTATACGATGGGCCAAGAGGACCACCCGTCAGGGGGTGGCCCGGGACGCCCATATTGGCCAGGGAAGCTGGGCCGCCCGGAAGGGGGTAGGCCCAGTCGGCCGCATCAAGCCAGCCGCCGGCCAACCTGTTGCCCGACTTGCACGACAAGAAAGAGGCGAAGATAGAAGTCTATCCCGAATAGGAAGGATATGAATGTAAACCTGGAAATAGGTATATTTGGTATGACGGGCTATAGATATAATCTGTCCGGCCCGGATACGACTTTGTAACCGACTAGGGCTTCGTGTAACCCTACCCCCCTCCACTATATAAGGACGGGCAGGGGCCCCTAGATCGGGACATCCCTTACGTTGTCGATGATAAGCACAAAGATCATTGATAATCCCATCTCACAGGACTAGGGTGTTACCTCCTCCGCGAGGGCCTGAACCTGTATAACCCCTGTCTTGTGGTACCCTTGAGCTTGAGATCCAGCGCAATACCCCTCATATACAAATCAATCATTGCCGACGAGTACCCCCCGTAGGTAGAACGTCGACAGAACACCGGGCATGTCCGAAGGCTTCTAAGCGAACACGTCCCGGTTTGCCCGGAGGAAGGTGACGAGCGCGTATTCGTATTTATCATCGAGCCCTGTCCCGATCACAGCCGTTTTGGTTGCGTCAAACGGGTCCAATGTTATCCTCTTTGTTTCCTCGGCTGACTGGATATAGGTCTTGGCTTGCTTTTTGGCCGGTATCTTCCCCTCCTCCGGGAGCGAGGCGACTGCTTGCCGGATCTTTTCCATTTCGGCCAAGATATCCAAGGCCTGCGCCATGTCGCAGCTTTCGCTATCGCAAACCAGGGATTGCTTCACATCTCCGGGAATGGCGATTACGCCATTTGGGCCCGGCATCTTCAAAACGAGGTAGGTGTAATTAGGAACCGCCATGAATTTGGCGATGCCCGTCCTTCCCAAGATAGCGTGATATGCTGTTTCAAAATCGGCCACCTCGAAACTCAGGCTCTCCGTCCGGTAATTTTCCTTGGTCCCAAACGTGACGGGCAACGAAATTTGCCCGATCGGTACTGCGGATGTCCCGGGGATTACCCCGTGAAAAGGAGATGAGCCCTGCCGCAACTCGGAACGAGGAATTTTCATCTGATCTAAGGTTTTGGCGAAAAGGACATTTATCCCGCTCCCACCATCAACCAAGACCCTCTTGAGTTTGATCCCCCGAACGACCGGATCCAAAACCAGCGGATACCTTCCTGGAAAGAGTACGATCCGGATGGTCCGTTCGATCGAAGATTATTGGGACTTCTGACCAGCGTAGATACTTGGGGGTCACCGGCATGATCGCATTGATCTCCCGAGCGGTTAGCTTTTGCTTCCGCTTGGACTCGTACGCGTCCGATCCCCCGAATATGTAGCTGATCTCGCGCTCAGCATCCTGATAGTCCCCGTCCGGTTTTTTGCCGTGGCCTCCTTTTGCCGGCGGCTGCTAGGAACTGTCCGCAAACTTTTTCAGGATGAGGCAGTCCTTTGCCGAGTGCTTTCCACGGGGGTGGAAGGGACACACAGCGTCCATGACCTTCTTGTAGTCATTATCGCTGGGGGGCTTAGGCTGGTAATTCTCCACATTCGCGACCACCTCTTCCCCCTTGCGCTTTTTATCCTTCTGCCGGCTTGTTTCATCATTCGGCTTTTTCTTGGAGCCCCCGTCATGGCCTCCTCGATGATTGAGAATAGCCTGTTCTGCATTGGCTTCCTGATCAGCCATGGTGAACATTGCCTTAAGGGTTCTCGGGGGATCCCGAGTCATCTGCCTGATCAATTCTTCGGATTGGCACCCGGCGAAGAAGGCATCCATGACCGTTTGCTCGGAGATGTCCCGAATCTCGTTTTTCTTCTTAGTGAACCGCTTGATGAACTCGCGGAGGGTCTCATTCTTTCGGCGGTGCAACTGGCCGATCTCCCACCTCCCAGCGGGCCTTTCATAGGTCCCCTTGGAATTGGCGATGAACTGCTCCTGAAGGTCGTCCCAAGACTTAATAGAGTTCTCTGGGAGCCCTGTGAGCCATGTTTGGGCGGTTGGGGTCAGAGCGACCGGCAAATAGTTCGCCATAACGTTCTGATTACCTCCTGCCGCGCTGACTGCAAGGGCATAAACTTGCAGCCAGTTCTTTGGATCCCTCTCCCCCATCGAACTTGTCGATGCCTTTGAGGTTAAAACCGTCCGGCCAGACGACTCGGCGAAGGCTCGGGGAGAATGCCCGAATCCCCTCCAAGGGGCGTGGCCGTAGGCGTCCCGGCGATCTATCGCGACGTCTCCGACGAGGGTGCTGATCATCGAGGTCCTGCCGACTGGCGGAGATCTCAGCATGGTCGTCGTTACGCTATCGCGATGGCTGCGGGCTGCCCGCTCGCTTTCGGCGCGCTCCCTCCTCTTGGCTTCTATATCGCGGCGAAGGTCATGGCCCACCGATCGGTGCGATCCGCCAGGGAGAGGGGTGCGTGCCCTGCTTCGGTTGCGGCCGGATCGGCTATGCGCCGACGCGGATGCCGTGGGAGCAGGGTTTGCGTTATTCTGCTGGATTGCCGCCATCTCAACCATAGCTGTCGCGCGAGCCAAGGTCTGGATGAGCGGGCTGTTTTCCGGAAGTTGCGGCGCCATAGTTTCTAGGAGAGTCTTTGACGCCACAATGTTCACCTGGAGGGTGGTGTAAACATCATGGTCCCTCAGCTTTACCGCTCGTAACTCGTTCTGGACGTTACGGCCGCGGATCTGGAGTTGACGCAGGCGATCTTGGTCGTCTGCCTGACGCCGATCCGCGTCGGGCACTTCCGTGGCGCCCGCTTCGTCCTCTCCAAGCTGGGAAGCAGAGCGGTGATCGCCCGTGCCAAGGACGAAGACTTCATTATAATTGCAGATCTCCGTGCTCCCATCCTATTCGGAGTCGGAGTGGGAGAGGCTGACCTGCTCACTTTGTCCAATGGGTTTGCCAACGTTGATGACACCCACGAACGCGGTCGGATCCAGTTGGACTGTTCCGACTGGTTTTTGGGACTGAACCTCAGTATGGTCACCTCCTGTCCCGAGTCCGAGGAGAGTCCGCGCGGAAGCCGCGACGGAGTTCCTAGGCCCGAAGGGAGATCCGTTCTGAGACCCCATGACTCCCCTGAATTGGATCGTGTCCTTATCCACGGGAGCGCCCGCGCCGAGTCCTTTTCTGTCTGCACGGGCAGAGGACACAGGCGGAAGTTGTCGATGAAGCAATTTGCCAAAAGAACCGGCAGAGTTCTCCAGACCGAAAGGAAAAGGGGCTGGGGAAGCTCTGGTGTCTTCCTGAGGCGGGATCTCTCCGAGAGGAGAGAGACGAAGGTTGCCGATGCCGTCGGCGACGAAGTCCAGAGATCCGAAGCGCAACGCTTCCCCTGGCACGAAGCTGACGGACGACGATCTTGAGAACGCCATCTAGCTTGACGATGACCTTGACGCCCCCTACCTGGCGCGCCAACTGTCGACGGGTGGCTAACCGGGGGTTATCGTCGGCAATAGATTGAATTGAGGGTATGCGCTAGATCGTAAGCTAGGTGGTAACACAAGACAAGGGTTTATCCAGGTTTGGGCCCTCGACGGCGGAGGTAAAACCCTAATCCTGCGCTCTGGTATTATGGATGGATGTGTATGTATTCGGCCCCTACCCCCCCTTTATATAGTGTAAGGGGGGGTAGGATTACATGGTATGATCTTGGCATGTCCGGTACGAATACGAGCCGATGTTTACAAATATAGATCTCCTATCCGTGTATGAGTCGATCTCTATCTCCAGGACCAGGCGTGGCGCCCAAGTCGCGGACAGCCGGGTGGTTTCCATACCAGTCGGCAGCCTGGGCCGCCCCCTTCTGGCGTCCCATGGGCCTTCTGTGTGGATACCCGGGGCCCATGTAGCCCACACCCCGAGTACGCGTCCAGAAAGCTCAAGAGCTCACACCCGGTGGTGGAGTCTACGAGCAGGTCTATGCGCGGCAGAGGGTAAGGATCCTTCGGGCAAGCTTTGTTGAGGTCGGTGAAATCGACACACATCCGCCACTTCCCGTTGGATTTTTCACGAGGACGGGGTTGGCGAGCCACTCAGGATGAGTGACTTCCCTCACAAACCCCGTGCTCAGCAGCTTGTCCACCTCTTCTCGGATGGCCTCTTGGCGCTCTGGTGCCTGCCTCCGGACCTTCTGCCGGACTGGGCGCACTCCTGGGAGCACTGCCAACCGATGCTCGATCACCTCCCTAGGGACCCCGGTCATGTCGGATGGTTGCCATGCAAACACATCCGAGTTTTCCCGGAGGAAGGTGACGAGCGCGCTTTCCTATTTGGCGCCGAGATCGGCGCCCACCTTGGCGGTCTTCGCGGGGCGGTCCTCGCTCAGGGAGACCACCTTAACCTCGCCGGACGAACCGGGCGTGGCACGGGTGTTCGCCTGGGAGGCTCCCGAGCCGGTGGCGCCAGACGGGTGCGCGTAGACGGCTCCTGCCAAGTCCAAAGCCATCTTGTCACATCGCAGGGACTCCGGCCTGTCCACCTTGACAACGATGGGACCTCGCGGTCCCGGCATCTTCACCACCATGTACGCATAGTGGGTGACCACCATGAACTTGGCCAACGCCGGTCGGCCAAGCAGAGCGTTGTAGGGGAGTTCGAAATCTGCTACCTCGAAGTCGACCACCTCCGTACGGTAGTTGTCCTCCTCCCCGAAGGTGATAGGGAGGCGGATATGCCCCAAGGGTATGGACTCCGTCCCTGGGGTGACGCCATAGAACGGGAGGGCTGGAAGCAGCTCCCGTTCCGGAATCTGCAGCGCCTGGAACGCCTTGGCGGACAAGAGGTTGATTGAACTCCCTCCGTCCACCAGCACCCGCCCAAGCTTCACGTTCCTGATTGTGGGCGAAACCACAATCGGAAGGTGCCCTAGGGATTCCTAAAACGCCGGATGAACTCCCGCAGGGATTCACCCTTTTTCTGCTCCAGGGCGTGTAGGTCATCCTCCACCCCGGGCTGGACATAGGAGCCCTGAAAATTAGTGACAAACAAGTCACACAGTTCCCCCCACGAGCGTACCGATGCTCGTGGGAGGTTCAACAGCCAAGAACGACGGAACCCGTCAAGACTGTAGGGAAGTAGTTGGCCATGACCTTTTGGGAGCCGCCCGCAACCCGTACCACCGTGGTGTAGACCTGCAGAAACTCCTCCGGATTGGTCGAGCCATCGTACTTCTCGATGGACGTGGGGCGGAACTTCTCCGGCCACACCGCTTGGCGCAACCGGGCGGAGAACCCCTTGCATCCGACACCGTACGGGGGTCGGCGACACACGCCGGAGCCCCGGCGAGACTCGGAGGACGAAGAATCCCCTTCGTCGCCGCCGGAGAGGCCCCCGGAACTGGAATCCGTCAGCTCCAGCTGACCTCGCGCCCGCACGCGACGGCGCTGCAACTCGTCACGCAGATCGCCGCCGTGCCGCTGGCGGCGCTCCTCCAGACGGGACCTAAGGTCCCCCTGGCGCGCCCCCTCGCTGGGAGGCGCTTGCTGTGGTACTTGGGTTGGTGCACGGCCCTCCGCGTGAGCGGGGTCTGCACCCTGAATACCCTTTCCCTTGCTCCGGCGACCGTGGCCGGAGCGGGCTTGTCCTGGGCGGCTCGAAGCCTGCGTGCGCGTGGCGCGCGACTTCGAGCGGGGCGCTCCGCCGGAAGCGCCCGTCTGCCCGGAGACCTCGACCCGGTGCTGGGCCGCGTCCACGACACAAGCGATGTCCCGTAGCCACGGCTGGGCGGGGGAATCCCCCGCCAGCGCCACCGGTGGGTGCTCCAACAGCACGCGTATAGCGTGTTGGTTCTGAGACGGAGAGGCCTCCTCGAAGGCCAACCGCCGCCGCGCCGCGGGCGCGCCCGCCCCGGGAGGAGCGGGCTCCCGGGGAGGCAACACCTCCTGAGGGCGCGACGAAGACACCTCATCCTGCCGCCTGCTGAGCGGCCTTCGGCCGGGATCGCGAGCTCCGTCCTCGGAATCGCGCCCCGACATCCTTGCGTCGAAGATCCGACGACGAACTGAAAAACAGATCAAATAAGAAAACCAGCTACTACCCCCCTACCTGGCGCGCCACTGTCGGCGTATTTCAGCTGACAGGTTTTCCGGGGACTGATTCGGTTGTTCGGCAGAGGGGGTGTGCGTAGCTGGATCCCTCCTCTCTCCTCTCCTAAGCAAAAACGCAAGAACAGACACCGAGTTTACCCAGGTTCGGGCCCCCGATCGGGTAACAGCCCTAGTCCTGCTCAAGCTCCTTGAACTTGTGTATTCTGAATGGGAACCAAAAATCCAACCCCCTCTCCGGGGCACCACGCCGCCCTTATATACTCGAGCTGGCGTGAGATACAAAGTACTATGTACAGTATTCATTACATGATCTTGCCACTGTAGCTGTCCCATCACTGGTCGCACGCTAAGGCTAGCACTCTGCGGCGCCCCCGTGGCGTCTGGGGGACAGGGAGGAGGTGACAGTGCGGGCGCCTGACCCCGCCTGCCTGACACCGCGTCCCCTCCCAACTCCTGCAGAAGCTACTGTACCGCTGACGCCATAGAGTGGCAGGGGCAATCATTCCGCCAGCGCCTCGCCTACCCCGTCAGACCTGTTCCGTCGTATTGAATGCTCCAAATCGGGGACGATCTCTGCGTATCCTTAGGGAGGAAGCTTCCTCCTACCGAGATGCACCCACTGCCAGTGGGGCCCTTCGCCCTCCTGCTGGCCTCGGACGCACTCAACCCGTACGCACCGCCCTGCTAACTGCTCGCCTGGGGCGGCACGTGTACTGGGCGCCCGGCTCCGGGGCCTGTCCGCCCACCTGCTCGCCGGGTCGCCACGTAGCCTGCTCGCCCGACGCTGGGGCCTGCTCGCCCGCCCGCTCGCCGGGTCGCCACGTAGCCTGCTCGCCCGGCGCTGGGGCCTACTCGCCCACCTGCTTGCCGGCTCGCTACGTGGCTTAAGAGCATACTTTTAATACCCTCCAATTTGAACCGGACCTTGACCCGCTTGGGCTCGACGTTGCTGGGTACGGGGTCCCTCTGACGGGTTTCTGGTCCCACTTGGCAGCGATGCGAGGGTACACCCCGGTGTAAAATACACCGCAGCCGCCCTTCTGTATTGACCGGTTGTGGCACGGCGGCAACCGCTCAACCACCTCGACGCGGCCTCGGCTACGCCGCGTCCTCAGAAGAACCCGTGGTCCCGCCGCCACGACGTGCCTCCCAGCACTAGTAAGCCTCCACGGCAAGGCCTAGAAGCAGTTCGCCCTCAGCTCGACTCCCTCCAGTCACGCGCTCAAGCTGCTCGACGAAATGCAGTACGGCATCTCCTGTGGTGGAACCGCTGCCTCAGCTGCACGCCGACGCCGGCCAGAATGATGTGCCAAGATAAGTTCACTCGAATCATGCTAATACATTGAGCCTCGGCAAGGAACTACTCCCTCCGTTCCA
>SPJY01031878.1:6517926-6557228 GCA_005191435.1 Raddia distichophylla | reverse complement strand
GATGCACCCCCTTATGCCACGTGTCCGTTCACTGTCACACTGTTCACTGTTACACTGTTCACCGTGCACTGTTCAACTGTTCTGCACTGTTCATCCATGTCTTCACATACACACCGATTTTTCTCCTCTTTTATTTCCTTCTTTTCCATAGCCTTCTTTTTTCCTCTTTTGAACAACTGATTTAAAAACTCAAAAAAAAGTTCCCTGCCAATGGGCTTAAAAAAAAATAGGATATTATTTTAAAATTATTTCCATCTTTTCCATGACCTTTTTTCTTCTTTTGCACAGCCGATTAAACATCCAAAAAAATTGAAAAAAAATTTCATGTCAAGAGACTTCAAAACTTAAACAAAAAATAGATTATTATTTAAAAGTATTTTCATCATCGAATAAACGTGTAGAGGATGCACCCCCTTATGCCATGTGTCCGTTCACTGTTACACTGTTCACCGTGCACTGTTCAACTGTTCGGCACTGTTTTTCCATGTCTTCACATACATACCAATTTTTCTCCTCTTTTGTTTCCTTCTTTTCCATAGCCTTCTTTTTTCCTCTTTTGAACAACTGATTTAAAAATTCAAAAAAAAAGTTCCCTGCCAATGGGCTTAAAAAAACTAGGATATTATTTTAAAATTCTTTCCATCTTTTCCATGACCTTTTTTCTTCTTTTGCACAGCCGATTAAAAATCCAAAAAAAATTGAAAAAAAAGTTTCATGTCAAGAGACCTCAAAACTAAAACAAAAAATAGATTATTATTTAAAACTTAAAAGTATTTTCATCTTTTCCATGACTTTCTTTTTCTTCTTTTCCAAACATTGTTCAAAATATGGCAAAAAATTGAAAAAAATAGTTCAATGCTGACAGGCAAAAAACAATTACATAAAAAAATTAGATTCTTATTTCAAAATTCTTTTCTCCTTTTCCATAACCGTCCCCTGCCAATGGGCTTCAAAAAAATTAGAATATTATCTTAAAATTCTTTCCATCTTTTCCATAACCTTTTTTCTTCTTTTGCACAGCCGATTAAAAATCTAAAAAAAATTGAAAAAAAAGTATCATGTCAAGAGACCTCAAAACTTAAACAAAAAATAGCTTATTATTTAAAAGTATTTTCATCTTTTCCATGACTTTCTTTTTCTTCTTTTCCAAACACGGTTCAAAATATGGCAAAAAATTGAAAAAAATAGTTTAATGCTGACGGACATAAAAAAATTAGATTCTTATTTCAAAATTCTTTTCACCTTTTCCATAACTGATCAAAAACAAAAAAACGAGTGGATAGCAACGACCTTTTAAACATTTCTTACCACTGTTCATAGCACTGTTCATCTATGTCTTTACATACACTCCGATTTTTCTCCTCTTTTGTTTCCTTCTTTTCCATAGCCTTCTTTTTTCCTCTTTTGCACAACTGATTTAAAAATTCAAAAAAAAGTTCCCTGCCAATGGGCTTCAAAAAATTAGGATATTATTTTAAAATTGTTTCCACCTTTTCCATGACCTTTTTTCTTCTTTTACACAGCCGATTAAAAATCTGGAAAAAATTGAAAAAAAAGTTTCATGTCAAGAGACCTCAAAACTTAAACAAAAAATAGATTATTATTTAAAAGTGTTTTCATCTTTTCCATGACTTTCTTTTTCTTCTTTTCCAAACACGATTCAAAATATGCCAAAAAATTGAAAAAAAAATAGTTTAATGCTGACGGACATAAAACAATTACATAAAAAAATTAGATTCTTATTTCAAAATTTTTTTCTCCTTTTCCATAACCGATCAAAAACAAAAAAAATCGAGTGGATAGCAACGAACTTTTGAACGTTTCTAAAATATACTGATTACATACAATTTTGAACTCTAAATTAGGGGATGACAAATAAGAAAAAAATTCTTCGAGAAGTCAAACATTTTTTTTCAAAAATAACAATTTTGATTTCAAAGGCCATAATTTCGTACTTAGGCCCGCGCAACGCGTGGGCAGCTCATCTAGTATAGATGTGTATCTATAGTTGCCAGCCTAAGCACCTGGCACAAAGAGCTCAGAGTCCAACTTGGCACGGTCGGGGTCCTCCTGGTGCTCCAGATGGTAGAGGCACCGGTAATTGTCTTCGACAGGGAAGCCATAGGGAGGGATCAAGAAGTTGGCGGTGATGGCACAAATCTGGACACGAACCGGAGCTAGCGTGACCACACGGCTGTGGATGTGCCCAGAACTGGATGTGATGGCGCCGAGCTTAATGCAACCACGTGGCAGGGGACATGGCTCGGAGCTAAAACCCGACGGTGCCAAGCTCCATGTGAACACATGGACGTAGACAGGTCCAAAGCTGGACGCGACGACGTCGATCTCGACGTAACCGCACGGTGGTGGAAGTGGCTTAGATCTGGACGCGACGGTACTGAGGTGGATGTGATTAGGGGTGAAAACGGATCGGTTACAGTTGGGCCATGACTCATATCGTATACTATCCTAATTTATTTTTCGGATATCGGATCGGATACGGTGAGATCAAAATCGGATCGGATACGGCTACGGGTTTTGACGGTCGTGTAGAAAACGGATATCGGATACTATACGGACGGGTAGAAATCGGTTATCGGATACTTAATCGGGTCATATGTAAAATAAGTCCAACTAATATAATTCAAAACAAAATCTCACATAACACATAATATCAATATAATACACTAGTTCACTAACATTAAGTACAACTAACATAACTCAAAACAAAGCTTCAACATATCACATGGGTGTATTTGGTTGGGCGCCCTCAGCTGCCATGCCAACGCAGGCGGCGGCGGCGCGCCTTGCCATCAGTTGGCGGCCGAATCGGCCGCCCTGATGTCAACTGGTGACTAACTGGGGGGTCACCGCCGGCAATGAATTTGTACGAGGGGACGCTAATCGAGAACTAAGTCAAATGGTAGCACAAGACAGGGTTATACAGGTTCAGGCCCTCAACGGAGGAGGTAATACCCTACTTCCTGTGTTCTGGGATTATATGGTGGATCAAGATGCGGGATGCAAGATGATGCTATATGTCGTCTATGTCTGTCGATGGCCTCTACCCCCTCCCTTTATATAGTGTAGGGGAAGATAGAGTTACAGGATAGCACGTGGTATACGATAGCTAATTCTGTTATGCTGTTACATGTCATGCATGTGTTGATCTGCTAATTACATGAAGATAGATTATATCTTCGGGAACTTCCTTGGAGCTCAAGGCGCATGTAACCCGACTGGTCTCTATCCTTGGTCGGCCGACTTGGATCACCCCCTATCTGCTCCCTTATGGGTCTTTTAGAAGATACCCGGGGCCCATATAGTCCACACCTGAGATGGCGTGCCAACGCCGCGCCGCCGAGCCACTGACAACTGGGCCGAGGGCGAGCGAGGGAGATGGCGCGCCGTTCATTGGCTGCGAACCAAGCGGCGGCCAAATCGCAGTCAACGCCTGCGCGTTGGCATGGCGAGCGACGGCGGCGAACCAAACAGCCCCATAGTCTCAACATAATAAACAAGGTTATCAACATTAAGTCTAACTAACGTAATTTAAAACAAAGTCTCAACATAATACATTAGTTCATCAATATTAAGTCCAATTAGAACAATTCAAAATAAAGTCTTAACGTAACACATAGTCTGAACATAGCAAACATTCTCAATACAATACAAAATTTCAAATTACAACACTTCCCTTCATACAACATACATTTCAAATCTTAAGTTTCAACGTTGACTTCCATTTATGCATTCTCATTCAACTGATCACATAAGCCTTCAACATTCATATTCTTTGCATCTAAAATTGATCAAAATAAAATAATAATTATTAAAACTACATGTATAATATATAAATAAAGTCATTATAAGCAAGATAAAAATTTACCTTTTTGGGAAGCAATCATCCAATCTTTTGTACAAAATAAGGTCTCAACAATTTTCAATCAAGTCAACTACGGAATGGATCAATAACACGACCACGGACACTAAATGCCGACTCCGAAGCAACCATAGACACTTGTATGGATAAAACATTATGAGCAAGACGAGAAAGAATACGAAAGTTTGTCGCTTGCCCCTCGCAGCATGATAATTGTAAAATCCTCATTTTATGAAAAAAAATCATGCATGACATTTGCATAAATTAAAAATTTGCGCATAAAAATTTTAAAGCATAAGAATGAGTATGTTACTTTTAAAAAAAGGTAATTTAATTTATTTTATGAACAAAGGCTTTTGTATTTGTAAAATTTTAAAGAATATTTAGAGATCTTTCCAAAAATGAAATTTATATTTTATCTTCAATGATTTTATTTGATAAATAGTTATTATCAAGAAAGAGAAATGTATTTTTCTTATATTATATTTGTTTTGCCCCTATTAATTATCTATTTTCCTTATCTAATCCCTTTCACCTACATTGGGACCACTTGCCATCCACCCACCTTTCCTTTCTCCTCCCATTTTCCCTTTTTCTTTTCCACTTCTATTTTTCTCCTCCCCTTCCTTTGTTTTCTCTCCCCTTCTCCTGCGCAGGTTCTCCATGACCTCCATGTCCCTTCATGCATGCAGTGGAGGAGTTTTTCCTCAATTACTCCAATTCCTTTATGGCCGTCAAGAGGGATATAATGCTGGCAGTTTTTACTTGTTGATGGATCTTATTTGAAGCCATTTTGCGCAGCTCCTCCATCTCCCTCCCTTCTCTCCTTTTTCTCTTTCTTTTTCCACCATCGCGTAGCACACACTCTCTCTGTGTTTATTGCGTGCAACAGTTCCTTCTCTCCACCATGCAGTAGTACTCTATCTCCCTGTTGCTATGCGCAGCAACTTCTAAAAACCTTGGGCATGGCCATGGCTCACTAGAAACTCTCCCATTTACTTCCACTTGCAATTGATGACCATCAAGGTTGGGTTCTGCAGTTTCTACTCACATTGGAGGACATAAAGGAGTACAACTGTGCAGCAAAAAACTCTCCATCTTCTGTTCATCCTCTATAAAATCCCCACACCCGAGCTCTTCTCTCCCCTCTCGTTCTCTCTTCCTATTGGAGTTCGGGTAGCGATTTTGGGCCAAGTTTCCTCATGGAATTTGTTCCTCGGTGCAATCTTAACCCATTTTTGTCATCTCCATTAGGGAAACCTCGCCGGAGCCTCGGAAATTTCTCGTCGAAGCTGCTCTGCTCTTCACCGCGGCCGTCGAGCTCGTGGCCAAATTCGTCGCCATCTAGGGGTAACTCCTCCTCTCCTGTCCGCCTAGAACATTTCCTTTGCATGTGGGAGCTTTCCCCTAATTCTTTCTCCAGAAGCATCGCCGGAGGTGCTCGCCGCCACAACTCCTTTCTTCCTCGACGCCGGCGTGCATGGCGCCGCCCCCTCGGTCACCCTTCCCACCATCCGAGCAAACGCCGATGATGCTCATCTCCCCAGAAGCCCCGTGCACCCTCTAATTTCCCCCTCGCGCCACTGTTCGCCAGATCGGCGTAGTACCGCACCCGCCGTCTCCCCCATGGCCGCCGCGCCGCCGCCTCGGCCCCCCTTGCCTCTAGCCGCCACCGCCATAGTCCTCCCCTGTCCCTCGCGCACCTAGCTTGCCACGCCACCCCTCCTCGAACGCTGCCGGCGAGGCCGCCGCCGTGCAACCCGAGCTGCCGGTGCCAAGTGCCGCTGCGCCGCCGCCGCCAGCCCGAGGCCCGAGCCGATGCCCTGCCCTCCTGCTCTAAGCCATCGGCAGGTGGGCCCCACCTGTCAGGAGGACCCAACCAGCCAACCTGCGTCCCCCTCAGCCAATATTATTTATCTTTGATTTATTGTCTAATATATACTCTAGCAATTTTAGTAATTAATATAAGTATGTAAAAATTGCAAAACCAATTTTTTTTTCAATAAGCAGAAACGTACTTACTGTAAAATTTTCATGAGCATATGCATTCATCATAATTTTGTCTGCTCGTTTGTTAAATTTGTTTTCGTTATTTCTGTGCGGTAGATTTGAGCCATGAAGGAAGATTCGCCAATGTTTTGAAGGAGCGTGTTCACTGTGCTCAATAAGGTAAGTGCTGAACCTTACCACCTACTGTGTTATAATGCATTTCTAGATGTTTTCGAAATGTGCATGTATGTTAAAATTAAAAATGGCTATGTACTTAGAGTAGCTATCCCCAAATATTTATTTATTTCGTACTAAAACATTCTTTGCTGCCATAGGACAAAACATAAAATTTTATATTATAACCCTCCATTGAAATTTGTTTTTGCTCTCACTAGAATTGCTTAGAATTGCAATGTTCATATATGCACTTGTTTAAACTGCCATGACGATGAATTACGTGTTGTTAGGTTATGCCTCCAAATATTAGTTTTTACTAATTTACCCTTGGGCATGCCTATATAAAGGCCCCCCTTGTACCCTGTACATCTTGCACCATTATAGTGATTGTTTTCCCCGTGGTTTTTTTCCTCCCCACCTTGAAGGGGTTTTTTCACGTTAAATCCTGTGTTTGTGCCTCCTATTCCCAACAAGTGGTATCAGAGCCGTCGGATCCTCGATCTAACGGTCCTGATTTCTTGGTTCCACCAAAACCCTAGCTCCACAAAAATTTCCCACCAGCCGTCGTCGCGTTTGCTCTCGGCTTCCTCTGGGCGTCGTCGTTCCCGGTCGCCGCCTACCTCCGGCGTGAAGCGGGGAGGCGGAGCCGGCCGGGGAGCCGAGGGAGGCAGAGATGCGGAGGCGGCGGAGGCGCGGAGGAATCGCCCGACGGCCCGAGCGGGACTGCGGGAGGCGAACACGAGCGCCGAGCGCGGGGTAGGGTTGGGGGCGTCGCTCCAGCCAGTTCTTATTTGGGAAATTGGGCTGTAATGCTGTTGGGCTTTGCCCCACCTACTGGGCCAAATCTCGAATTTCAATCCTAGGGGTAAATAGATTTCAAAAATTGAGGTGGGGCCATGGCCCACGCTGCCCTCACTGTGGGTCCGCCCCTGAGCATGCTAGCTAGAACATGCACGCTAGCCTCTCGCGTGTGCTTGGTGTTCGTATGCGTGCTACCGCAGCCGCAGTTGTGATACAACTCGTGGCCGTCGACTTTACCTCTTACACCGTCCGTTTGTGTCCAACAGCTAGCAGAAGCACCACTCAGCAATCAGTCGTGCCGATTTGATCTGTCCTATTCACGTGTTCTAATCTACTATTTTTTAGGGATTATTTCTTCTGTTTTAATTCCTGATATTCATTTTTGCCATTATGTCTGTAAAACTTGACATTGCAAAATTCGATGGCAAGATCAGTTTTTCTATCTGGCAGGTTCAGATGAAGGCTGTTCTTACACAGCTCGGTGTCTGGAAAGCTCTTTTAAAGAAACCAGAAAAAGTTGATGAATGTGAGTGGGAAGAACAAGATCAAAAGGCTTTGTCTGCCATACAGCTCAGTTTGTCTACAGATGTTCTGCGTGAAGTTATTAAGGAGGCGACTACCGCCTCCTTATGGGCAAAGTTGGAGTCGTTGTACATGACTAAAAGTCTTGCCAATAAATTACGCCTGAAAGAACGTTTATACACTATTCGCATGGCAGAAGGTACTTCTATTCAGTCTCATCTCAGTGAATTTAATTCCATCATTGTGGACTTAGAGAGTTTAGAAGTGAAAATTGAAGATGAGGATAAGGCTATTTTGTTGGTTGTCTCATTGCCTGCTTCCTTTAAATACTTTAAAGAAATTATGCTTTATGGCAATCATGTTACCCTCAGTTTTGAGAATGTTAAATCAAATTTGTTGTCTAAGGAGAAGTTTGATGTTGATTCTCATTCCGGTGGAAAGGGTGAGGGTTTAATTATTAGAGGTAGATCTCAGCAAACTGGCAGTTCTAATAGATCAAGGTCTCGGTCTAAATCAAGAGGTCGTAATTCCAACAACTTTTGCCGTTATTGTAAAGCCAATGATCATATTATTTCTCAGTGTGTTAAACTGAAAAATAAAGAAGAGAGAAAGAAAAAAGAATTGGAAAAATCTGCTGAGGCTATAATTGTTGAAAATCCTGATAGTGAGGGTGGATAAGCACTTTTGGTCACCACTGATTTAGAGAAACGTGTTTCTTGGGTTCTCGATTCAGCGTGTACTTTTCATATTTGCTCACATAGAGAGTGGTTTTCTGAGTATACTATTGTTACAAATGATGATGTTACTATTGGTGATGAGTCTCCACTAGAAATTATCGGTATTGGTTCAATTCAAATTAAAACTTATGATGGCACTTTCAAAAATCTTACAAATGTTCGTCATGTTCCAAAAATGAGGAGAAATCTTATTTCTTTGGGCACTTTAGAAGGTATGAGATACAAGTATACCGGTGAAAATGGTGTTCTTAAGGTTTCTCTTGGCAACCGTGTTATTTTAAAGGCTAATCGTATGAATAACCTTTACTACTTACAAGGTTCTACAGTTACAGGTACTGCAGCTGTTGCTATTGCATCCAATACCTTTAATACCAAGCTTTGGCATATACGTTTGGGTCATATGAGTGAAAAAGGTATGCATCTCTTGCACAAGAAAGGTCGTCTTGAAGATATTGGCAATTTGGAATTCTGTGAACATTGTGTTTTTGGCAAGCAGAAGAGAGTTAGTTTTGCTATTTCTACTTACCAGAGTGAATGAATTTTTGATTATATTCATTCTGATCTTTGGGGTCGTTCTCCTCACCCCTCTATTGGAGGCTGTGAGTACTTTATTTCTTTTATTGATGACTTCTCTCGTAAGGTTTGGGTCTACTTTTTAAAGCATAAGAGTGATACTTTTCCTACTTTTCAGACTTGGAAAGTTTTGGTAGAAAATCAAACTGGCAAGAAAATTAAGAAATTGAGAACTGATAATGAATTGGAATTTTGCAGTGGTGAGTTTGATAAATATTGTGCTAATCATGGAATTGCTAGACATTTGATTGTCCCAGGTTCACCTCAGCAGAATGGTCGTGCAGAACGCATGAATCGCACTCTTCTGGAGAGGGCCCGTTGCATGCTATCCAATGCTGGCTTATGGGAGAAGCATGGCTTTTGGGCGGAGACTATTAATACAGCTGCATACTTGGTTAATCGCTCTCCCAATTCGGCAATTAATTTTCAAATTCCAGAAGAGGTATGGTCAGGAAAACCAGTTGATTATTCTAATCTTAGAATTTTTGGGTGTCCTGCTTATACTCATAGTAATGATGAAAAGTTAGTGCCTAGAGCTAAAAAATGCACTTTTCTTGGCTATAGTTCCGGTGTCAAAGGGTATTGTTTATGGTGTGATGATTCTATGAAAGTAATTGTTAGTTGTCATGTTACTTTTGATGAAAGTTCATTATGTTCCTCTGGAGGTGTTTCTGCTAGTGGTACCTCATCCACTGATGCATCTGAAACTGTTGTTCCTACAAGCGATCTAACTTTTGAGGTTGATTTACCTGTTGATTATACTGCTTGTTCTCCTACACTTTCAGTTTCCCAGCCTCCTGTTTCTGATGATCATTGCATTGCATGTGATAGACCTAGACGTGATATTCAACTGTCAGCTAGATATTGTGACACTGATAATGTTGCCAATTATGCTTTCATTACTGCTAGTGATGAAATTTGAGCCATCTTCTTATTCTGAAGCTATCTCATGTGATAATTCTTCTAAATGGTTAACTGCTATGAATGAAGAAATTGAGAGCCTTTATAAAAATCATACATGGGATTTGGTTGAGCTTTCAAAAGGTACAAGACCTCTGAAGTGTAAATGGCTTTATAAGAAGAAGGATGGACTTTCTGGAGTTGAACCTGCAAGGTGGAAAGCCCGTCTAGTGGTGAAAGGTTTTGAACAAAGGGAAGGTATTGACTTTAATGAGGTGTTCTCTCCTGTTGTTCGTCATTCATCAATTCGGGTTATGCTTGCTATTGTTGCTTTATTTGATCTTGAATTAGAGCAACTTGATGTTAAAACTGCTTTTCTTCATGGAGATTTGGATGAGGAGATTTTTATGACTCAACCTGAGGGTTTTGTTGCTCCTGGAAAAGAGCATTTAGTTTGTCATTTGAAGAAATCTCTTTATGGTTTGAAACAAGCTCCAAGGCAGTGGTATAAAAGGTTTGACTCATTTATGATTTCTCATGGTTATTCTCGAAGCAATTATGATCATTGTATTTATTTCAAGCAGTTCTCCAATGGATCTTTTGTGTATCTACTGCTTTATGTTGATGATATGCTTATTGCTTCTCATGACAAGTCTCTGATTGATCAGTTGAAGGCTCAACTTAGTCAGGAATTTGAGATGAAAGATCTTGGTCCAGCTAAGAAAATTCTTGGGATGGAAATTCAGCGTGATCGTCAAGCTGGTACTCTTTTTCTATCTCAGAAAAGTTATATTGAGAAAGTACTTGAAAGGTATAATCTCAGTAATTGCAAGCCTGTCTCTACGCCGTTCGCTTCTCATTTTAAGTTATCTTCAAGTCAATGTCCTACCAGTGAAGATGATAAAGATTATATGTCCCACGTTCCATATTCCAGTGCTGTTGGTAATCTCATGTATGCTATGATCTGTACAAGGCCTGACTTGTCTCATGCAGTCAGTGTGGTTAGCAGATTTATGCATAATCCTGGTAAGTAACACTGGAATGCTGTTAAGTGGATTCTTCGTTATCTTAAAGGTACTTCTGACTATGGCTTGATGTTTGATAAAAGTTTGGTGAAGTCGAATGATGTTATTGGGTTTGTTGATTCTGATTATGCTGGTGATCTCGATAAGAGAAGGTCTATTTCTGGCTATCTATTCTCTTTGTGTGGTTCTGCAGTGAGTTGGAAAGCTTCATTACAATCTGTGGTTGCTCTTTCTACTACTGAAGCAGAGTATGTTGCAGCTACTGAAGGTGTTAAAGAAGCTATTTGGTTGCAAGGTCTGGTTTCTGAACTTGGTTTTCCACAGCGTGTCAACACTGTTTATTGTGATAGCCATAGTGCTATTTGTTTGACCAAGAATGATATGTATCATGCCAAGACTAAGCACATTGATATCAAGTACCACTTTATCCGCGATGTTGTTGCTGAAGGCAAAATTGTTGTGGGAAAGATACATACTGATGAGAATCCTGCAGACATGCTTACAAAGTCATTATCTAATACCAAGTTCAAGCATTGTCTTGACTTGGTTGGTATTCGCGGAGCTTAATGCCCTTCGGGGATTTTGGGAGAACATTTTCATGGATTTAGAGTCAAGGGGAGATTTGTTAGGTTATGCCTCCAAATATTAGTTTTTACTAATTTACCCTTGGGCATGCCTATATAAAGGCCCCCCTTGTACCCTGTACATCTTGCACCATTATAGTGATTGTTTTCCCCGTGGTTTTTTTCCTCTCCACCTTGGAGGGGTTTTTTCACGTTAAATCCTGTGTTTGTGCCTCCTATTCCCAACACGTGTGTTTGAACAGACAGTTGTGCCTGTCATTTTTAAATGGTTATAGATGATAGTAGGGAACTATCGGGATAAAGGTATTTTGCAAAGCCTGATTGGGGTGGCTAGATGCAAGGTGGTGTGCATTATGTTGAGGTCAATGTTGCACGAGATTGGGTCAAGTGTAGGACCCACCCCGATTGCTACGGACCGATTCCTTCAGGTAGTCGAGCTAAGTACTATAGTGCGACCATCGAGTGCTTGTATGGGCAGGCCCTGGCTTAGTAGCTTTTGGAATCCTAGTTCAGTGCCCATCCGGTGGGACTATTCTGAAGGCAATGGTCTTAGGTTGTACTATGTTGAGGCCAATGGTACAACCCGCAGCCAGCCGAATGTGGTACTAAATCAAGGCCAATGGTATCTACTGTTGTGCTGTTGGGAGCGGGATTACTGGATTAGGAGGAAGACTGCCAAAGGCTTGTTAGGAAGACCCTTTGGCCTGAAAAATCCTGTTTCGTGGGTAAAGCGTGCAACCTCTGTAGAGTGTACAACTATCATGATAGCCTTGCCCGAGGTCAAGGGCGAACGATGGGGAGCTGCCTCTATGGTAGTTTTAACATTTTGTTTTCAAAATGTTTTTAAAGAAAAACCACGATAGAAGTCGTGTGTTTTATTTTTCTCCTCACAGGGGGACTGTGAGCATGGGATTGTAGGTTCACGGTGGGGAACCGTAAATAGCCAGTTGGGCAAAACCGGCGGTCGCCGAAAATTGTGAAATCAAATGATTCAAATGTTTGTGTTTTCTAATGCTTTCCATATTTCAAAACATAGGGTGAACTTTACAAAACTGGCTTTATGCAAAAGAACTGTACTCTTCCTTTGTAAACCTTAGTTGCATATAATCAGCCTTACTTGTTGAGTATTTGCGTACTCACCCTGCCTTTCATGCGGGCTGCTCATTCTAACGAGCAGGTTGCCACTAGAAGATGTTCCCTAACGACAAGGTGTACGAGTATTAAGACATCACCAACGAGATTCAATATGAAGATTTTCTGACATCTAGGAGCGCTAACTACAGCTTGCCAGTGGGAATCGACTTGTTTTTCTCTTTTGAAGTTCAATTTGTATTTCAGTCTTCCGCTGATTTAAGGCCTGTGGGCCTAACTTTTGTAATAAACGCCACGCTAGCGCATACACTGATGTAAAGGCCATCTTGGCTATTATTCTGATGTAATAAAGTTTGTTCGTTTGATGGCTATGATACAAGAGTTGTATATCTGTGTGTTCTATCTACTGATTCAAGGACTAGAACAGGTAAAGCATAGAAGGGACTTGACCCCATTTTCGAGTCACTGTAATAATATATCAAATTGTTCATCACCATCCAACTTAAAAAGGTCTTCACTCATGTATACCCTTATCTCGGACTTTTTATTTTCATTATCCATCGATTGATACAATACATCAATATTGATCTCATTCTCATCCTCATCATCCAATAAGCTATTATTCGATTTTTCAACCACATCATGCTCTTTCGAAGATTCTTATTGTTGAAGATGACATGCTTGATGAATACGATACAAACAACTCATTGATCATCCTTCTCATGTCCATATATGTTAGACAAGTACAACTTGACCACCTTGTGTTTATATCTAGGATCAAGAAATGCAGCCACTGTCAAAGCCATATTGGTCATGTCACAGTACTTATCAAATTTATCTTTGATAGACTCAACCAAATTAGAAATTATGACATCATTACTGTGACACCATTTTCTAATAGCAATCTTAATCTCACAAATTGCCGAAAGAAAAGATTTGCAGTAGGATAGGATGTGTCAGAGAAAAGTAAGGTGACATCATAGAACTTTTTCGAACACTTGCAAATACTTACTGCATTTACTCATTCGGCTCTGGTGGGAGTGACATATTCATATGTAGCCCTATCTTTAAGGGCAAAACGATCAAAAACATCCTTATAGTGAATTGCATTTCTTATCATTAGATAGGTAGAGTTCCACCTTGTGGCCACATCCAAAGAAAAAAGCCTTGTGAGTGTTCAAATCACACTCTTTGGCACACTTCTCAAATGCTTCATGTTGTTGAGGTGATCTTTTTACAATGGATATGAACTATCTAATGTTTTCAACAACACATTCAATTAGTTCTAACCCATCTTTAGCAATAAGGTTCAATATGTGATTTGCATATCTAACATGAAATAATTTACCACCACATAGAAGAAAGCATCTAACTTTCTCAATAACAATATCAACAATAATATTGTTGGAAGAAGCATTATGCAATGATAGGGCAAGCAATTTATTATCAAGGTTGAATTCAATATATTTGTGAAAAATATGTCATCTAACATGAGCCCGAATGACTGCCTTCTACATGATTAAAATTGATAATTCTTTTTTGCATATTTCAATTATCATCTACCCAATGCGTAGTTATACACATGTAATTTTTGTTTTAAATGAATGTCCACATTCCATAGTAAAGATAAAACAACAAGAAAGTGATTTAAACTGCTCATACAACTTGTTCTTTTCTTCTTTAAAGATCTCTATGATTTACAAACAGTTATATGGCATTTCATAGAAAAAGTTGGCTGCAACGACTTGATGAAATCAACAAAGTACTCATGCTGAAAGATATTTAATGGATATTCATGCATAATGATAGCATAATTAAATTTTCTCAAGCTAGTTTCCTTATCATACTGATATGTTGTAACACCATGCTGAATTTGATTAAAGAGCTGTTGACCTTTCACAACACTGTGCTTGTTCTTCAAGTGGTTCCTGAAAGCTGTTGTGCCATTTGTACTTTTCAGCTCTTTCTTTATGTGTGCACCTCTTGTATTTGGCTCAATTCTCGGTAATGATTGAACCATATACCATTGTCACATTGTTCACAAACTTTGTGGAATGCTCTCATACCCATGAAGTGAGTTTCTTTCCAGACTTTTGATTTGCATCTTTTTTTTTTCTTCAACGTTTGCACTTGCACTTGTAGCTATAAGTTGCACAGTTACAAAAAGAATAAAAATAATACACACATTAGTATGCAAAAAAATTGTTCATTGTTTATTATGAAAAATATATCATTGTTATGTTATACCTTTGGTTGAAGGCAACAAAACCATAGCCTTACTCATGGGTTTGTTTGAGGCCACCGCTTTGAACGCGGACCCCATGAACTTGCTTGTAGGAGTTGAGATCTTGTTGCTGTTGGATGATGCCATTGAAGCTATGCTCTTGCCCTTGTCCAAAGTCATATTGCTCTTCTTGCTTTTATCCAAATTCATCTTGTTTTTGCCTTTGTCCAAATTCATCTTGCTCTTTCCCTTGTCCAAATTTATCTTTCTCTTACTTTTTTCCGAATTCATCTTGCTCTTGCCTTTACTATCAATCACATCATTCGTACACTGCACCACTCTAAAGACTCGCCCTTTTTGTTGCGGGGCTCGAGCATTCACTATCTGAAACATCCACGACATCCACGTCCATAGAGCACTCCTTTTCAGCTGTTTCGTGGCTCGTACTATTGCAATCCAATCCTCCATCACCATCATTTCTTCCCATCAGACGAACTGTTGTGAATCAAATTTAAATAATTAGTGTTTCAGCTGAAGAGCTAGACATATGGACTTTATGTGCTAAACTTTTGCGAAAAAAACACCTTAAATGTCATGCTTCGATACCGTTCACATGAATAATTGAAGCCACGGTGGTAAGAAATGAGCCTAGCTACCTCGTTCACCCATGTTTTAGTATCTACCACTAGTCAATTCACCTGCAATTATGCAATTCTGAAACTACTTTGCTATTTTATTTTTTGTTACATTTCATAAACTGGGAGATTCATAAACTATTGCATTGCTCTGAAAACCACCGGTAGAAATGCCTAAACACATGCACACTATAGATCCATTTTCAAGCATCACACACAATAGATATTAATCCCTGGAGCCAACTAAAACACACGCACGCTCAGCTAACAAGTAGAAACCCGAGATTATCTTACCCAAATTCTGCACTTCCGCTGGCTCGAGCCTGAGATCTCCTGGGAGACACCGTCGCAAATGTCGGTGTGTGCAACCACCTGCACATCACCAAAACTATCACCCCTCAATTTAAACTTACCTTGAGGGTCGACGATCCCATGCACTAACCCCTGGATTACTACCCTAGCGCAGAAGACCACATAGCCGATACAAGCATGCTTCGATAAATAAAATCCTGAATATTACAATCATTGTTACGTCCTTAGGCGAATTTAGTAAGGCGGTCCATACACACCTTAAGTTACAAAACATTGTTCAGAGTTACAGTGGTGTCCAAAATATTTACCCAAAAGAATCCCTATCGATTAGTGTCCATCAGCGACCAGAGCGACCCCTGAGACTCCTCAGGTCCACCATAGTCCTGTCCATCATCCTCATGGCACTCGTAAGGATCATCCGTGACTCCATCGACTAAGGAAGGTAAGAAGGCGATGTCTGCGTCATTCAAACGCTGACTAGTTAACACTTCCCTTAATGCATATAGTGTAGAAGGCTTTATTTGAAAAAGTTTATAAGACTTTTAGAAATATCCTAACTAGCATCAACTAGAATTTGTCTTATTTATATAAATCAGGGGTTTTCCATCTTAACAAAGCACCCAAACCCAACTACCAACCAAACGCACCCGCCAACCCTCAATCGATCAACTCTCGACCAAATACACAACCCAACTTAACCGTTCACCAAACCAGCTTATCCATTCCTCCTGACTTTCTTCCGGTTGCCCCCAATCTTTTCTAGTTCCGCCATCATTCCAGGACTTGGCAATCCTATTGTGGACCACACATACCATGGCATGCCCGCCTCTGCCTAGGGGGGTGCCAGCTCTAACTAGCCGACCGTCACGCTGGGGATGTGTGCACTACAAGAATCCAGATTATTAACGTGGGCCACAAGCTGTCGTAAATAGACCGAAAGCTGTCGTAAATAGCTATTTACGTGAGCATGCCGACGTAAATAAGCTCACGTAATTACATTGATGTTAATACAAGTATTTACATCGGGGCCGACGTAAATAACTTGTATTTACGTCGGCTTTAAGGCCGACGTCAATATTTTTTTGTCGGTCCCCGCCGACCGTGGAATGGTGACGTGGCACTTATTTACGTGAGTCAACGGGGAATTTATTTACGTGAGCCGTGGCTCACGTAAATAAGTGCCATGTCAGCATTCCGCCGGCCGTGGAATGATGACGTGGCACTTATTTACGTGAGCCACGGCTCACGTAAATAAGTGCCACGTCAGCTCACGTAAATAAGTGCCACGTCACCATTCCACGGTCGGCGGGGACCGACAAAAAAATATTGACGTCGGCCTTAAAGCCGACGTAAATACAAGTTATTTACGTCGGCCCCGATGTAAATACTTGTATTAACATCAGCATATGACTAAGTGACCAGACAAGGTTGCTCTTGTTTGCGAAATTCAGAAGAAAAAAAAAACCAAGTGTCCACAAAAACGTTAGTGACGTAATACATTGGAATGGTTGTCTCTGACATTCCAAAACCCAGTAACAAAGACCAGAGCTAAACAGAATAGTAAAAAAACAGAAGTAAAGATCAGACTCTTCGCATGAAGGAGCACGCATAGAATAAGATGCATGTGCTCAGAGCCTCAGACACACAAAAAGGTCACCAAAATTTGATCCTTTAGTACATCAAGTGTCAGTATGGAGAAACGGTAGTTTTTGTCATCACAGCCAGGCCACAGAAACATAAAAAAAGCATCATACAAAATTACATATGGAACAACTAAAAACATAAAGATTAAGCTGCATTGGCTCAGACACGCACAAAGCACATCAAATTTGGTCCTTGAATAAATCAAGTGTCAGCATCGAGAAACGATGATTTTGTCATCACAGCCACGCATTATCAAGCAAAGATAACACTAAGAAAGTTTAACACACGAGGAACACTGAAAGGTACAAATTTGTAGATGTCAAGGCAGGGCTAACCGAAAAGACAAACCATTTTCTTGGAGGCTATTTGTACCTTGCATCATAATGGGAGTATTGAATACTAATTGAAATTACAACAACAGCCAACAGCCATAAAATGGAGAACCACTGGCTTGTCCAAATAACAAAAGCACCAGAACAATTGCCGGAGATCTTCAAAAAACTGCAAGAAAATTAAAGAACAATATGCTAATTTCGGTACCACACAGTAATCACCAAGAAGGCAAGAACAAAATTCTCGAATTCAATAGAAGGCGTGTTGGCTCAGACACGCACAAATAAAAGTCATCAGAATTTGGTCCTTAACTTAGATTAAGGTTCTGTATCAATAAGTAAAGGTTTTTGTGTCATCACAGCCACTCAATAAAAAACACACATGTCAAAAAATTATAGATGTTAAACAAAATATCTGAACATAGTTAATCTAAGAAATTATAGGTTTCTATCTAAAAACAATAATTAATGTAAGCATACGTGTATAAATTTTTTCGGATACAAAATAAATAAATTTCCACTATAAAATTAAATTGAAAATAGTGTAGACAAACTGGGAAAACAACCATCGAAGTGGAAAAACAGTGTAAACTAACCGGAAAAAATAGTAGCCTGTATAAAACTCAAAAAGCAGGCAACTACTATTCAGCAAAACGGCCAAAACCTCCCCCGGGTTATGGCTATCGAAGCCTCTAAATATTTCGGAAACAATTGGAAGGAGAAAGTCTTGACCATCAAATGTGGAAGGCACAGCTCGTCCAAAAGACCAAAGTCCCAAAGAACAATTTAGTAAAACCATCAATATGTCACAAATATACTAAAAAAAATCAAGAATCAAAATACCAAATGGATTAAACCCCAGCTATCGAGTCTGCATCGTACTGCACAAGAGAAGACCTGGCATGATCGATAGTATAGGTACAATTATAAGGGGGAGAAAAGATCACCAATCTATTCAAATCAACAAGGCTCAAATAAAACAGCCCAACAGAAGCTGCAGGAATAAGGAGAAATTCACAGTGAAGCTACTTCCTCTCTTTGACGAATGAATCTGAATAGTTTTTTACTCAAATCAAGTATCGAATCAGTGCAAATCAGTTCGCAGTTCCATGTCAGTGGCATCTGGGAAACCCTAGAGCGTGCTGCTGCTTTGGACTTTGCACTTCGACTGTTTTGATTCGATCCAATAAGCACAGAAGTCTACATGATTCCTCTTCCTTTTGTGTTACTTTTGAAATCCTTAATTTCCAATTTTTCATGTCATAACCATCCGTACAAATAGCAGTGTTAGATTTTGTCTGTCACTGGAACGAATTTGACTTAAGACAGTCCTGGGAAAAAAACTGCAGAATTTAATTTGTTTTTCCCAAAATATATAGCTTGCATGAATTTCCTGCAAAACAGCCACACGATGCGCCGAAAGCAGCAGATATGGAGGTGCGAACCTACCAGGCATCAATTTTTCCATGAAGTGGTTAATAACAATGAAAAATGTGAAAAGGATGAAGGAAATTTACAGGTTTTTAGATCAACCAGGAACGAGGTATCCACTCGCTGTCACGCCACGGCGGCCTGGTTCCCCCATCGGCCGTCGGCACGCCGCTCAACAGCTGCACGATGGCTCCAGCGCCGGCGTGACCACGCTCTGCTGCGCCTCGTCGCCTCCAGTCCTCCACCGTCATGCCGCGTGTTGCCCGCACGGGCCCGGCCTCGCCACGCCTAGGCTGGAGGCGGAGGCTCCACCATGGCGGCGCGGCGAGGTAGCAAAGCGCCTCCCTCCGCTCGGACGGACCCGCGGCGCAGCTCTCTCGGCGGTGCGGCGCCTAAGCTCGGGCTAGCCTCGCCTCGTCGTCACAAAGTCGCGGCTCCCTCCGAAGCGCAGCATCCGTCGCCGCCGTCAAGTTAGAATGGAGGCGGCTGATTGACAGGGGCATAGCTACGGCTCTCTCGGGCACAAGGGAGACCGGGTGGGAAACTGGGAATAGGAAAGCTGTGCTGTCCGTGGGCCTGTGCCGTTGGGCTGAAATCTGCTGGCTCGATCTGTCAATGTGGAGTGGGCTTGCACTAAAATATGGCCTACCTAGTACACAAGTTTCACGAGGAGATACTCAGAAATATTCGCACGCTGATGTTAGAGTCTCGTGTCGAATACGCATATGAGCCATTTACATGGACTCTAAATTATAATAGGCAAGGGAGGTTGTATTAGAGTCAGATTCATATCCTCATCTCCACAATAAATAGTGAGACGTTCCTGGTGTAATTGGTAATAAGCATGAAGGAGCAGATGGTTTGAGCGTGGGTCCTAGACAAGGCATGAGTGTGCGGGTTCCGAAGGAGAGATGCTCATGGAAGTTGGTGGTGGTTTGACCAGAGAGGTTATACTGGCTAATTGAACAGTGAAGTCAGCAACAATTTGTGTCATGAGGGGAGCGGATCAAGCGATCGGACGAAAAGCAGTTCATGATGGAGAACAGATTAAGTAATGAGATTAAAGATCTATTCTAAATGACAGACAGATATGGCGGTGCAAACTATGGTTGGTAGTTGGACCGATAAAGAAGGAATTAGTGCTACCGTGGTAGTAGTTGAAGGTGACTCGAAAGGCAAAGGGATGACGCTATCTCAAGTATCAAATATGCAGTCAACTCGACCGTGTATACTGGGTTTGGTTGGTTTCATGTGACACACAGTAAGGAGTAGTTCTCTTCATACAAGTATGATGATTTTGGATCGAACTATTTGGGTTGTGACACGGCTTGTCATGCCATTGGAGTAGCAGCCATTGAGATTATTATGTGTGGCGGAGGTGACCAAGTACTTCAGTGTGTGAAACATCTGTTGGGACTAAGGGCATTCACAACCCTACCTTTAAGCTTCCCATATCTCATTACTATTCATCCACTTTTCAATCACTCCCTACATTTCCCTCTCTTATATTTTATTTTCAGTCTATTTGTTCCAAATCCCATTTTATGTGGTTTTGGAGCCAACCAACCAGCCAAACGCTTTTTCAGCGTAGCTCCAGATTCTTAGAGAACCGCTTCCTCGGAGAATTAGGAGCAGAATCTGAAAAATAAGAATTTGTAGCTGTACCAAACAGGCCCATAGTTGCCTGCTTTTTGAGTTTTATACATGCGACTATTTTTTCTAGTTAGTTTATACTGTTTTTCCACTTTGATGGTTGTTTTCTCAGTTTGTCTACACTATTTTCCACTTAATTTTATAGTGGAAATTTATTTATTTTGTATCCGAAAAAATTTACACGTATGCTTACATTAATTTTTTAACTTTTTTATTGTTGATTAATTATTGTTTTTAGATAGAAACCTATAATTTCTTAGATTAATTATGTTTAGATATTTTGTTTAACATCTATAATTTTTTGACATGTGTGTTTTTTATTATTTTATTTGATTTATTAGTTAAGCGTGTGGGTACCATAAATCTTAAAAGTAACCACCTGACACTAAGTTGGTCCCATAAAAAAAAGGATTTTTGGTTATGCCATGGTGCCGCCATGCACATCCATAGGTTTTTAGCTCTGCATATTCAGTTCATTTTTTTAATCTCTTGGTGTTGGTTTGGGTTATGTTGATTCCTTGATGGCATTTTTTTATACTTTCTTATAAAAATCTTGTGCGTGCATGTAAAATTACAAACATGATCCATCCTTTTGATAAAATGGCATGGAAAAAAACAAACCTTGAATGGCTTGAGAAGTCCCATGCAAATCTGGACTCTTCTCCTTTGACCATCTGATGCCTTGTGCATGCGCCAGGAAAGGTCAATATCTAAAATCTATAACATGCAAAATAAGAAGTTCAATGATGTAGGTCACCATACAAAGCAAGTGCTACTGTTAACTTTGGCTTAAGTTTAAGATTATTCCTACTCCCAAAGACTAAAATTACAAAGACCCCCAAACTAAGCTTAACATGAATATCTTTTGTCGCTTATCTTAGTCAAGAGGCTTATTATTTACAGTAAGCTCAATGAGGTAGGTTATGTGAGCAATCTACGAGAAAGAAGTCTTCTTAAGTCATTTAGCCTTGATTACATGCATGCCAAATTTATTAGTGATTACCGAATAGGTGAAGATCTTATTTGTTGGATCAAAGGAAATGAAGGGCTTTTTCACCGGTTTACATGGGTAAACTGGTAAAGCTAGACAAAATACTATGATAGCCTTAGTCCTACCAGTGGGTTTTGAGGTGTTGCGATAAATTGTTTCAGGCCTTCTTATGGTGAGATTCTGAGAATGCACGGGGTGGACACTGTTTAGCTGCTCGGGATAAAGCATACCGACCAAAGAAATAGGGTGAACTCGCCATCCACAACCTGCAGAAACTGAATTGTACCTGCGAACTAAATGGCTCTGGCTGCGGAGGGTAGCTCCAAAGAAGCCCTGGGCAGGGTTGAGTATTCAAGTGCTCAAACATGGTGACAATTAGCTTCACTGTATAATACACTTTTGGTAGGATAACATTACTACGGTACCCAGAGGTATATGCTTTAACTCAATGAACTAAATTGGCCGGCACTTGGATATTCGTTAATACACAAATAACTAAAATGGTTTGTGTTCTAATGTTAAGAGGCTTATTATTTACAGTAAGCTCAATGAGGTAGGTTATGTGAGCAATCTATGAGAGAAGTCTTCTTAAGTCATTTCGCCTTGATTACATGCATGCCAAATTATATTATTGATTACCGAATAGGTGAAGATCTTATTTGTTAGATCAAAGGAAATGAAGGGTTTTTTCACCGGTTTACATGGGTAAATTGGTAAAGCTAGACAAATACTATGATAGCCTTAATCCTACCAAAGTGGGTTCTGAGGTGTAGTGATAAATTGTCTCAGGCCTTCTTATGGTGAGATTCCGAGAATGCGCGGGGTGGTCACTGTTTAGCTGCTCGGGATAAAGCATACCAACCAAAGAAATAGGGTGGACTTGCCATCCACAACCTGCAGAAACTGAATTGTACCTGCGAAATAAATGGCTCTGGCTGCGGAGGGTAGCTCCAAAGAAGCCCTGGGCAGGGTCAAGTATTCAAGTGCTCAAACATGGTGAGTTAGCTTAACGGCATAATACACTTTTGGTAGGATAACATTACTACAGTAGCCAGAGGTATATGCTTTAACTCAATGAGCTAAATTGGCCAGCACTTGGATATTCGTTAATACAAAAATAACTAAAATGGTTTGTTTTCTAATGGCTGTGACAAGTACGGAACTGAGAGCATGCAACTATTCAAGTCCATGACTGTGAGAAATGGGGGATTTCTGGGTACCATTTAAACATTGCAGAAGTACTAGGGCGCAGGCACAACAAAATTAAAATACCCGTGTATGGCATAGAAATTTATAAATATTTGCACATTGGAAAAGGTAATGACAAACAAGGACTCAATATAAAATACTGATGCATGAAAACAGCCAGGCTAAAAAAAAGGAAAATAGATTATTTGCCACATAGTTTCAGTTCCACGGAATATTGTACGTAAAAATTGACAAGTGAGCTTCCTGTGAAAATTTGATATACCCATGAAGTTTTTATAAGTGAATTCGGAGTATACTTGCCTTAATAAGCTCGTCTCTTCTATGAGGATCAACGCCAGCAACACCAAATATCATCTTCTCCGCCGAGATGTCCATCTGTATATTCACCTGGTAGCCGGCAAAGGCAACATCGCGTCTCCACTGCATCCATTACATGCATTAGTAAACTATTAGATTCATCTGAGCATCTCTTGCCATTACACACATCAAGCCTCACAATTGCACAGAGAATGAGAAAGGAAATTTCCAAATCGCCAGCCCCCACCTCCCCGCCGAGGTAGCAGAGGTCGCCGGAGGATGTGAGCGCCGTGTCGTGGAAAGCCGACCTGCCCAGGACCCGCACCATGCTCGGATCCACCATGTGCTTCCCGCCCAGAATCTTGAGGATCGTCGTCTTGCCTGCCCACGGCGTCCATCCAAATCAAACCCCACAGCCAGACGGCCCGAAAGAGGCAGACCCAGACCGAGGAGAGGGGGAGGTGGGGCAATTCACCCGCGCCATTGGAGCCGAGGAGGAGGCAGCGTTGGCCGGCGTCGAGGGAGAAGCAGACGTCCTCGATGAGCGGCGGCGCCCCGGGCGGCGGCCGGCCGTCGATGCCCGGGTAGGTGAAGGAGAGATGGCTGATCTCCACCGTTGGCGCCATCGCCGCGTGGCCGCCCGCCGTGGCCGGAGGCGGAGCCGTATGGCCGTATGGCTGGCGTGCTGCAAGGCTTAGGAGGTTAGTACGGTTGTTGGGCGCGGTTGGTGTGTGGCCCGGTGGCAACAGGGAAGAGCCCCGAGGTCAGGACACCGCCACGTCTCGGACTCGGACTCGGGCTTAATTAGGTCTTAATCGGGTTATAATGGCATATTTTGGTGAAATGCAACTTTATAATGGCACAGAGCAGATTTCCAGTTAAGTAACGGCAAATTTCAGAACCGGTCACTTTGTAATGGCATATATCAAAATTTTCCTTTTAAGTTCTGGTTCTGGAAGTCATCGTAATAACTTCGTATAGCATACATTATACGAAGTTATACGAGTGAACAGTGGGGGGAAACCCTACACGAGCAGCTGGCTGTGTCATATGCGGTGGGGGAAAAACAAATAAGCCCAGCCTTATTTACGTGGGCTCACAGGCCGACGTAAATAATGACACGTGTCTTATTTACGTGGGTTTGGCTAACGTAAATAGATATATGGCCGACGTAAATACTTTGTAAGCACACGGTTGATGTTTGATGAAGTCATGGATCACGTATTTACGACCGCTTTTTCAGCAGGCCGACGTAAATAACTTTATTTACGTGGGCTTTCTGAGGCCGAGGCTTTTCTGAAGCCGTCGTAAATAGTTTTGGCCCACGTAAATAATCTGGATTCCTGTAGTGGGCCTAACGAAGCTCGGGGCTTTCGGAAGCCGACGTAAATAAAACTTTATTTACGTGGGCTTTTCTGAAGCCGTCGTAAATAGTTTTGGCCCACGTAAATAATCTGGATTCCTGTAGTGGTGGCCTTTATCACCCTCGGTAATGACCCATGCCGGTCCCTATCGGGAATGGTCCCAGAGGGCCTCTGCAGAGCTCTCATAGCTGGTGATCCAAGACCCGTACTCCGCACGATGGCCACGCGTTGTGTTGTAACCATCCCTCATATGGCAGCGATCTCCCCGGCCGCTACGCGTGTTACTCCGCGCTCCTCCTGGGTAAGCCCTGGCTAAACCCAGCACTAGGCACCCTGTGCCGTGCTCATCCCTCAGGATGTCCAAGTAGGGATTCTCTACTTCCACGGTCATTGACCACACCACACTTGGACTTTCCCAACCGACAAACCAACCAGACCGACATCCCCAATAACCTTACCCACAAACACAATCGGCCCATCATGCAACTATCAGCCCTAACTGTCATATGTCAAATCATATTGAATGAGAATAGTGAATGACCGGTGAATATCGGTTCATTGTTCCGTGGCGATTAGCCAGAAGATTTGTTGAGCCTAAGTCAGTCTAAGCAAGTTTTACCCATTAGGTAAGGTTAAAGTGGTTACCAGACTAATCATAGGCTATCAAGAGTAATGACAATCAAGGCAGTCATTAAGGCTAAATAGTTCAAAGGCAGGCATGTATAAATATTACATGATTAACAATTAGGTAGTTTACTAAGCATGCATTTACTTTTTAAACAAAATAGTTAACAGAAAACTGGGTAATGAACATGTTTATTAGTGATGTTAATCCGCACTAGGGAAAGTCGCAATCTCTCCCTAATACGGACTACATCTAAAGAGTAAGTGTTAACTCGCCATGATCTGGTAAGTGTTCCTCCTCGGCGTCCCCAAACCTTCTTTCGGGATCGCCTACGTCTAATCATACCAATAAACCAATAATTAATTTCTAAGGCAATAGAAAACATGATGCATGCTCGATCGAGGTCTTAGCCTCGGCATTAATGCCTAAGATCGATTTATGAACCTACTTTGTGCTGTGTGCATGCATGAGCTATGCATGTGTGGATATGCGTTCGTGTGTGCGTGGAGTGCTGTGTGCATGCATGAGCTGTGTATGTGGCAGGGCAGCAGGCTGAGCAGCGTGCGGCTGGGAGCGCGCGGGCCGCCGGGTGGCGGCAGCTCTACTGCTGTCACTCCCAGTGACGGCAGCCATGCGGGATGGCGGGTCCTAGTGCTATTTTTGTAAAAAAAAATTTCAGTGGATTATTTTATTAATTTTCTATTTAACTGTGGATTATTTCGGGTATTTTTCCTTATTATCATATATTCATATATGTTATGGATTCTACGTCATTTCAGTAATAGTTTAGAAGTAATTTTATAATCAAGCTAACGAAACGAGTTAATCGAGATGAGCCGAGCCGCACGTTTCAATTTATCTTTTTATGCATGACATGGATAAGAAATTTGTATATTTGCCGCTCTTAACTTGTGGCTTCGATAAAATATTTAGAGCAGTATCAGTGTTTAACTAAGCCCGTTTGAAGTGACATTTTAACAATTTTTTCAATATGGACCGAGGTCAAATTTGTTCTTTCCGTAGACAATTAGGAAAAAAAAACTATAATTTTATTTCTACATATAAGTTGATGTTAGTTCAAACAGTACATTGGGCTAGCTATTCTCCCGTGATAGCGTACAGTTTAGAAAATAATTGGCAAAATCAATATTATCAGTCTTGGAAACAAACTGTTCATTCAGATTTATTCTTTCAGAATTAGAAGTACACACTAGTTGAGTAGTTGTCACCTGTCAGCATACACACTAAGCTTGTTCTTTTGAGCTTAGCAAAGTGTAGCGTTTCACGGTAGCAAAATTTATCTTTTTTATATAGCTTATTTGGTGTAATAGTTTGTAATGATTTTTCGCAGATTTTTAGTAGTCCTTTTAAAGATTTTAAAAATATTTTTAAAATTTTTCTACTATATTTTTTGAAAGTGGAGCAGGAGAACTGCCGTCCTATTTCATTGAATAGCAGGGAAAAAAATACAAAGCCTGTGCAAGCACGGGGTACAACCACAGCGCTCCGTTGCAACCCTGGCCCAAAGCCAGACACACCTCCGGCCACCACCGGGAACACTGCCTACAAAGTAGAAAGAAGGAATGCAGCCCCAATGCTGCCACCAAGGCCGAACAGGAGAGAGATACAAGAGAGAGAAGGGGAAACGCCACCAACACTCACACAACGACGAGCGATTCCTAAAACAGTAGACTCAGCGAAAAAACCGAACCGCAAGACGGCGACCACGACGCCTCCAACAAGGTAGCGACGAAGAGAACCCGCCGCCGTCACAAAACCGCTAGGGTTTTTACCCAGAGTAGGAAAGGTCCGAAAGGTGAGGCCTCCAACGAGGAAACGACACCAAAGGTGACGCCAACACCACCCCGAAAGGGCAGGGCTTTCGCCCAAGACCTGTCCTACTAGCGCATAAGGCATGGATCGCTGAAGGTCGAAAGCACCAGGAGCACCGAGCCGCCGGCTGAAGATGCAGAGACGAAGAGCGAGCACGAACGCCGCACCCGACGCGGAAGAGACCACCCACGCCAGCCGACACCTCGGAGAAAGGGAGGTCTCAATGGCGGGGACGGGACCGAGCCAAGAGGCAGAGAACGGGGACGCCGTCGGATCAAAAGTCGCCAGCCAAAGTCACCGGAGAGGGGCCACCACACCTGGTGGCCTGCACACGGGAAGCGAAGGAAGCCAAACACCACGCCACCCAGGCAGCACAAGCCGAACCCAGCCACTAACCCGGAAAACGCCAACCTACGCCACCGAGCACCTCAAAGAGAGGGGAGGACAAGGAGGCGAGGACGGGACCAGGCTAGAGACAGGGGTGGCCGCACCACCCGAAGACGAGCGACGACCCGCCACGCCAACACGGGAGGAGCCGAGGAGCCGCCGGACACATGTCCCTGGAGTCCACTTGCTCCGCCCACTCCGACACTTTCGAAGCGGACCCCCAAGCGGCCTCCACCGAGACAGGCTCAGGGGAAGGGGAAAGAAGGAGAAGAGCCGATGTCGAAGAAGGGAAGCCGCACGTCCAGCGAGGGACGACGAACGATGTGTGAAACGGGACAAGGGAAGGAACGACCCGGCGTCCAGCGAGAAGGAGAGCCTGAGAGAACCGACATCAGATACCGGCGCTCACAACGGGGCGAGAGAAGAAGGCCACAGCTATCGACCACCACGGCCGCTGACACGCCGAGCTCGCCGCTTGCGGGCGCAACAAAGCCACCCGTGCCCGGGGGCGGGCGAGGCCTCCGCTAGATCTGGTGGCCCGAGGAGCCGCGCCGAGACAACACGCCTGGCCGCGCTGCCTTCCTTCTTTTATTTTTTAAAAATTTATTCATATTTAAACTGCAATGTAAAAAATCTCTTCCCTCCAACGAATATTATATTTCTACACATTTTATTTTACAGCTTTTTCTGTGCGTAATAACTTCGTATAGCATACATTATACGAAGTTATACGCCCGCGCCCCGGCCAAGGCAGTGCCGCCGCCGGATCTGCCTCCCGCGCCAGGCCGTGCCACACTGCCGCCCAGGCCGCGCCGCCACGCGCCGGCCAAGGCCGTGCTGCTGCAGTTCGGTAAAGGCGCCAGATCTGGCAGTGCGCCTCCGGATCTGAGCGGGGGTTGACGGCGTCAAACTCGTCAAGCACCACCGCTCGGCTTGTCAGCGGCGGCGGGAGGAAGGCGTCGTCGTCAGCGAAGTTGAAGGGGAGGAGGAAGGCGAGCACGAGCGTGGATGAAGGAGGCCGGTGGGGGAGCGGAGCCAATCGCCGGAGGCCACCAACCACAACGCCGAAGCCCGAAGCCTCGCACTGAAGGCGGCGCTAGGGTTTGGGAGGGGCTTGAGCTGGGTGGTAGCGTTGCCCCAGAGCCGCCCCGTGAGCGACACGAGGGCCCGAAAGGTTCAGCAATATTTAAACCTCTGTTTAAAAACTCTCAAGTTTTGCTACAGTAAAACACTTTGCTACAGTAAACGCTTTGCTACGGTAAACCATTATGGTATAGCAAGCTGAAATGTACGATGCCCGATCGTGCAAATCAGTCGAACTACTGATCCCGGGAACATCGACCGGTTGCACGGTTGCACCTTAATGCAGTACAGTCGTACAAAACTATGAAGACGCTGCACATCACTGGTCCGTGTAGTACAAAGTCGATCGTACAATACTATATATATGTCATTTTTTTTAAGCACACATGGAAAAGGACGAAAAACTATGGCACGTTCCTATCCAGGCAGTTCACATGTTGCTGTAAAAAGAGGTGGCGGCCTTACGTCTTACTACTATTTCAATTGGAAATACGATAATTAAATACTGCAAAGTTGGATTCCTCCAAAAACACCATTATGAAACAATCTGATTCTTTGACCAAATTGTTCTTCCTCGATTCTTCCTCTCTTCCAGTTCTCTCCTCCATTCGCTGCCCGCTCTTTGCAGTGGACTCACCAAAGAGGGTGGCTCGTAGATGAAGCCCTACGTTTGAGTTGCTCTTGAAATTGATGTTGCACCATTGTCCATTGAGCCCCATCTTGGGCGTTGCAAGGAGCAAAGACCATGCGGATATATTGATGTATATTTGTGGTTTATTGATGATGCAAGGAGCAAAGACCATGTTGGCACCAACAGCGACAAACTTCGTTTTTGATCCCAGGGGTCGTCGAGTTAGGTTAACCTATTTAAGGTCTCAAGATGCCTCTCCGGCGCGTGACCCATTCTTGAGCATATTTCAAAGTGACCAATCTAGTGTTAGGGTTTGGAAGAGATTGAAACGAGAGCCAGAGTGAGATTGGTAGGTCTTACTTGGTGCTTTATGAAGGCTTGATCTAGCAAAATCAAATCATCTTCAGCTTATTAATCAAGACTCAAAGTTAGAGATGGATCGGTGTTTGGTAACCTTTCAAATAGTAGAAGCTACCGAATTAATGGTTGTGAGAGGCCTAAATAGTTGTGAAGATTGGAGATCACCTACCGAAGCAATGAAGTGCTACCTTGAGGGTTCATTTACAGGGTTAGTTAAACTTAACCCATTTGGATTAGCGTAATTTAGGTTAATCAAGTTTTGAGGGTTTGTCAGCTAATCCAGGATTAAGTTATCCCACCCTTATCCTAGGTTAGTAGGTTAAAGTTAAGTATCATTAATTGGATAAACTTAACCCCACTTAACACAAGGTGTTTAGTAGATTAAACTCTTAACCCACCCCTTAACATCCAATAAAATATAGTCTGAGTAAATCAAAACTTTGACCCTCTTTATGAAGGATGCTCTAAAGAGTAGGTAGAGAGCTTTTCCCGAATAATGGGAAAAAATGGTGTTCCTCTGTTTTACTTTGTGTAATTTTACATTCCCGCATGCTTTGTTATTATTCCTCATTGCTATTTACCTTTGCCCGCGAATAGGAGTAGAAGTTTTAATCTTGACTTAATTTCAAGAAAATCCTAAAAAATAAAACTTTGCCTTAGCTCCAATTCAACTGCCCTTTTGGATTCGTTGATCCTTCCCGGCGTCATTATTTCACCATTGAATTTGACTCTCTTGGCCTAGTAGTCCCTTTTAAGCCAACCCTAAGTTGTTGTTCTATGCTACTCATCATAGAGTCTGCGTGCTTAGAATTGCCCATCCTAGGTTAGGGCCACCGCCGACAACACCCTTGATGACTATTGTCTATTGCCTTTACTCGACCTTCAGCTGCTTTGGCACGATTCCTAAGGGCATCCCAAATGCTACCATCTTTTGACCCTCGTTTTACCCTCAAAACGGTATGGAATAAAATATAAGAGAAAAAATGTAAGAAATAATAGAAAAATGGAGGAATAGAATTGAGATAGGAGAAATATGGAAGTGGTATTGGGCATGCCCTAGCGCATGCCCTAAGAGCATCTTTAGCAGGATCTCTATATTTCATTCTCTATATCCCTTCTCTAAATCACTATTCATTCCCTATATTTTCATCATCTCCAGCAGAGTCTCTATCCTCGAAAAGATATAGAGATTCTCTAGAGAGTCTCTAAATATAGAGACTCTGGGAAGAGCCTCTAAATTTAGAGACTGAGATAGAGACCCTGCTGGAACGTTATAGAGGCTGAGGTTGTCCGCAATAGTGTTTTAGGGAATGTTTTAGAGACCCTGCTAGAGATGCTCTAAATTGCCTACGCTGTCTGTTGTTGTTTTTTTTGCAGCACATGTTCGATCTTCACAAAATGTCCAGGCACAAACACAGTTCAATCATGCAGTACACCAGTAGCTGGCAGGCCCGCGAGGCCGGCAAGATCCATTGATCGGTGATGTGGACTCCAGCATTGAACAGTGCGACCGATTCATCATGTAGAAAGAAGGAAGAGAATGCAGAGAAGTACAGTGATCACTCGTGCAGATTCAGAGTGAGGTGTGGTGGATGATCAGGCTCGCGAGCTGGAGCCGGACTGGGTGATAAAGAGGACGGCGAGGCCGACGACGAGCGCCGTCACGACGAGCGCCAGCGCCGGCGCCGGAGTCGCCACGCCCAGGTTCTGCAAGGGCGGTGCGGCGGCGGTCAGTCCGAGGAGGGCAGAGCATAGCGACGGCGAGAGCGTGCGTGCGGCCGTGCGTACCTGGAGAAGCCCTTTGCCGGTGGACAGCTCGGCGGCGAACGCCGCCGTGACGCTCACCATGGCGAGGCGGCCCACCCACACGTCGGCGCCGCCACCACCGCCGCCGCCGGCGCTCTGCTCGCACCTCACGGACAGAGGCGTGGCCGCGCGGGAGGAGGCTCTCCTCTTGCTGGAGGTGACGCGTATCACCGATGCCGCTGCATTTCGACAGTCAATTATTCGTAGGGCGCAAAAAAAAAACCCATTTTTAACTGTGGTTTCAGTCCGAATTCCAACACGAATTCAGACAGAATTCAAGTACTGTTGAAATTAAACAATCCACTTTTTTTTGGGTGGAAATCAATGACCACTAGCTGATGATGTACTGTAGGAGTTGAACAAACCACCCCGGAAACAAGAGCGAGCTAACCATGGCCGGAGCTGCGGCTGAAGGGGGGCAGCCGAGAAGACGCCCGCGCCGCCACCAGGGCGGCCATTGAAGACGAGCGCAGGACGGAGAAGAGGGCCATGGGATTAGATTAGATGGCTCGGGCTCTCTTGCTGAATCTCTTGCAATTTGTCTCTTGAACAGCTTCTCCCTGCGTGTTCTTGATTTGGTTTTGCACCACAGGAGTGAGGAGCCAGCCGAAGCGAGTGGCCGTTGGTTGGCCGTTTGGAAGGCGCCCTATCCAGGAAAAATCAGGGGGCGGCAGGGCTTCACCTCGTTCTTTCTTACTTGGGCCTCCATTTGGTACGCGGATGCCGTACGATTCTGTTCGGTTCGTAAAATTTTTATATAAACCAGTGTAACATTTTGTATTTTTTAAAAAGTCTTTTTAGGTTTTATTAAAAAATGTAAAAGCTTTTTTTAAAAAATTAACTTTTCCAAAACTCTTTCCAAAAACCCTCAACCGTTTCAACCAAAACAAAATCATACCATAACCGCGGATCAAAGAGGGCCGTCATGCTATCAGTACTAGTGATTGGGCTCTTTTTTTGAACAAACCAGGTGATCCTGGTTTATAAAATAAAATAGGTATAAAGCAAAAATAATGTATAGGGGAGAACAAGGCGAGATAAGAAAACAAAAAAGAAAAACTTAGAAAATAATTGGAAGACGGTACAACAAAAGAAATTCCTCTCGCGCCGGTCAACGCTCATTGCCTAGCCTCCTCTCTGACCTTCCACACCAGCTACTGCAGTTCCAAGTGTTTTTTTGTCGAAGAATCACCTACTTCTTTTACATCATATCTCCCCGTGGTTAACGGAAGTCCAATACACTTGTGGTAGAAGGCTGTGCTCAGGAGACCATTCAAGAGCACGGCCAATATCAATGATGTAGAAAGCGTAGAGATCCAATCTAGGTGAACTACAAAAGAAAGCAACCAAGAGTTCATGTATTAAGGGTTTGCACAAGTTGCTCGGGTGACTTCAAGAAGATGACGAAGGCATGTTCGTCAAGGTAGAATTTTTTAGGATTTGTATCGAATATGTATATGAGTAGAACTCTGAGTTGTAATAGGCAAAGTAGTTAGGTTACAGTTGGAGCCAAAATTGTAGCATGACCTCCATTATATGAAAGGAGCAACCCTAATGTAACAGGCATCTATCAAGACAATTATAGTATAGACTCGAAGGGGTATCGAACAGCCTTCGGTCAAGATTCCGGCCGATAGCTAGTATGTTACGAGATTGTTAATGGGGGAGGAGAAGCATGCCCGGCAGACAGCCAATTGAGCCAAACTACTCTAACAAACATATATTGTGTCTTCTATTTCAGATCTTACATTAACGTTAGGTTTTCTAACAAATCATTTGAGAGATACATCATACAAGAGCCCCGGCAAATCACCGACGGCTGAGCAACACTTTAACTAGCCCCGTTGGTGAGGGTCCTAGCTAGCTAGGGTTGAACCAGCGTGCTCACCGGTGTACGTTAAATAAGAAATATTACCATGACATCGTGTACGTAATTACCTCAACGGAATGAAACGATCGACGATGAAAATCTTGCACCCAATCGGCCAAGCCCTCGTTGTCGATGAATATTTCTTCCAAGCATTTCGTTGTCTACGAACACGTGACGCAACGTTTGCACACCCTGGAAAAAAAGAGAGAAAAAAAAAATACGAGAATGCAAGGCAGCCAAATTAACAATTCAGTCCAGCAAGTCAAGATGAAATCGACTGATCAATCCTAATTGGGCGAGCATTCTGCAAAGATCTCCAGCTCACACGCAGGAGGTCGAGCTGGATCGGCAAATCAGCTCACCACAAACTACTTATCGCCAAGAACAATTTCAGAAAAATATCACAATCAGCAAAACGTTTTTAAAATTATGCATATAAAGAAAATTTCATGATGTGTCTTGCTAGTTGTTGTTCGCTCCGTCACAAAATAATACTCCCTCCGTTATAAAATAGTTGTCGTTTTGGACATTGACACGGTCTCCAAAATATAACTTTGACCACTAAAAACTATTGTAATTTAATTTTAACATGTATTAAAATTATACTTTTATGAAAGTTCTATTGGAAATGAATTCATCTATATGAATTTTATGCTTCAAATCTATATGGTTTAGAAGTATTTTATAGATAAAATTTTAAAACATTGATTTATGACATGTCTAAAACGACAACTATTTCAGGATGGAGGGAGTATTCGTTTTAAACTTGTTCCAAGTCAAAGTTTTAAAACTTTATATATAGAAAAATTTTAAACTATTTAGTTTGAGAACATAAAATTAGTATAAGATAGATTCATCTTATAAATGACTTTCACGATATTATAATCTTTATTGCATTATAAATATTTTTTAAAAATTAATATAGGCTTTGAAGACTGTGTCAATGTTTAAAACCATTATTTCGTAGCAGAGGGAGGGGAGTATGCATGTCTATATACATGTACACGCACGGAGGTGGACACTAGGAGTTTAGGAGTGCATATTGCTTTCAATGGCTTGCGTTGGGGGAATGTGCAGGAGGAAGTCAGTGACCTACTTCGCTCACAGCCCGAGGCACCGCCTGGTGCCCGCCGACGCCGACGACGACGGCGAGTTCACCTGCGACGGTTGCCTGGTCGCCGGCGCCGGGCGGCGCTACCGGTGCAGCCACCCCGGCTGCGGGTTCAAGGTCCACGAGGTGTGCGCGCTCCGCTTCCCGAGGACGCTCAAGTCCTTCGTCCACGCGCGCCACCGGCTGCGGCGGCGCGAGGGCGGCGCCGGCCGGCCGTGCGAGGTCTGCGGCGAGGACGTCAAGGGCGCGTGCTACGGCTGCGGCGCCGGCGAGGTCGTCTTCGTGCACCCGCTCTGCGTCCGCCTGCCGCCGGTGTGCCGGGGCTCCGCCGCCGCGCACCCCGGCGGCCAGTGCCACGACGCGTGGCTCGTCCGGAAGAAGCCGCCGTCCCCCGGCGGCGGCGCGGCGGCGGCGGCGTGCTCGGCGTGCGGGCGCAGCGTCGGGGCGTGGCGATACCGGTGCGGGACGTGCAAGGTGGACGTGCACCCGAGGTGCTTCGTGCCGGCGACGGAGCAGTGCCGCGGCGGCGAGGCGCCGGCGTCTGCGGCGAGGGCGAAGAGGTGCTGGCTTGGGCTGGTGGACGACGTGATCAGTGTGCTGGGGATCAGCTACTATTACCGTGGTGCTTGATAGTCCCCAAAGCAAACCATGCGAAAGTCGACTGGGCTACCTAGAGTATCCGGAGGTCAGGCTGTAAAATAGTGTCTGCCGAAGAGAACGAATCTTTTATAATGTATTGCAAAGTAAGATAACGAATCTTTTATAATGTATTGCAAAGTGTAAAAAAATTTTAGAGTGATAAATAAAGTGTGTAGTGAATAGTATTAGTGATTGGCTCTATCATGTATCCTTTTCTTTTGAGAACTCTTCATCCACCTTTGAACCTCTCAATTTTTATGCACAAAATCTTCTACGGTAAGTTGGTGTTTAACAAGGGAGAAATGCGTGCATCTTTTTCTCTCTGTTTTGTTAATGGCCGTGACTGAAACCTGATCAGAGAGATGTGTATATACTACTAGTTTTTTTAGCAGAGATGTATACTAATTCCTTCCGTGTATCAAGTGCATGCATACAATTTGATTTTCGTACTAACTCAAAATTTGAAATAAAATGATTAGTTTGATTTATAAAAACTTGACTGAAACATGCATGCCTTGATGATAAAATTACCAACCTTTGTACCTGCAAAATATCTCTTAAACATCGTGCCAAATCAACGCAGAGGAAAAAGAATCCACCTTGATTCGAGAGGGTACAAATGCCAAGTCAATTGGAGAAAAGATAGAAAAATACATGTTTCGGACTTTCAGTAGTAAAATATTAGAAAAAAAAGATGAATGTTTCGGAAAAAGCAAATAGAATGTTGCATAGGAGCAAATGAAACATTTAAATACTCACATGACGATGTTTTATGTCCAATTTTGGGATGCATCTTCTTCTTCAAATCCCAAGGAGAGGGAAGAGAGCTAGAAGGGGATGAGGGAGAAGGTAGATCACTTTCCAAGCCGTCGAACCTCGACCTAGCTATGCATTATCGTTTAACAATTTTTCAAAAAGTTTCAATACAAGCATGCTTGTATATCCAAAACATGATTGTATATCCAAAACAAAAGTGACTGTATCATATTTACATTAGCCTACGATGGCAAATTGGCAAGCATGATTGTATATCCAAAACGAAAGTGACTATCATATTTACGACATAGACTATATTAGAACTTACCGATCGGTACGACTACAATTCCTTGTATCCGCAAAAGCTCTATTAATCTTTGACACAAATCTAATTGTGCAAATAAGCAATACACTGCTGATTTAAGATTACATTTGTTGTTTCCTACTTCAAATTTAATACCACTACCACATAAATGCTCATCCTTGTCTCTCCATCACTAGTGGACACGATTAAAACCGCTAGTAATGTCTGCCCCCGCCCCGACCAGACGTCTAACCCCCGAAAAACGGCTAATGATATGATTCGTTAGTGATAATGTCACCGTCAAATCTACATACAAACCGCAAGTGAAAAACTAGCTAGCGGGAGTGGTAGTAGCCACTGTTGAAGGTATCACGTTCGGTTAGTGCAACAAAGTAACTTATGACATCATATAATAATTACGTTAACTCATCCGGATTAAATCCTTATAGATATATCCATCTTATGGTGGGATAGAGTTATCATGAATCGAGTTAGAGCAAAGGCACTCTGCTCTTTGCATTCGGTACATGAATGTTATGCACACGACATAGAATTATCCAATAGAGAACCACGGATGTCGAAGCGCGGAGGTCGCCGACAACCTCTTGTCCGGGTTGGCGGAGAGGAGCCCATTCAGTGTTAGGGTTGTGCTGGCAGAAGCACGGCGGCGTCAATACCTCGCCGTCGCCGGCAAGCGGTGGCGAGGCATAAGCCGGCCAATAGCTATAGCTCGGAACACCTAGCACCATAAAGATCCTGCACGACAGGTCGATCTCGTCTGGCCCATCGAACAACGGCTCGCCGCCGGTGAGGAGCTCGGCCATAATTGAGCTCGTCGAGGCCATCTTCTCCGACGAGAAAGTTGTCGGGTTTAATGTCCCGGTGCATGACATGGCGGGCGTGCATGTGTTTGGCTCCGGACAAGAGCTGGCGCATCACGCGGCGCATGGCGGCCTCCGGCAACGGCGTGCCGGAGCAGAGATCGTGGAGGCTACGGCACCCGACGTACTCCATGACGAGGCCGGCGACCTTGCGCTCGCCGTCGCCGGGGCGGACGGCGACGGCCCGGAACTCGACGATGGAGGGGTGGCCGGCGCAGGCGACGAGACGGAGTAACCTGGCCTCCCGCAGGAGCTCCACGACGGCGGCGGCGTTCGGGCTCGTGGAGGGACTTCACGGCGAGCGCCTCGCCGGAGGGGCGGCGGAGCACCAGCTCGACGACGCCGAAGCCCCCCTCGCCGAGCGTGCCGACCATCGTGTAATCCTCGGTGCTCCAGACGCGCGTCTCCTTGGGGCGGCATCCGGCGGCGGCGGCGGCGGCGTCGTCGTGCTGGTTGTTCACGCCGGGGAGCTGGGCGCAGAGGGGGAGAGGGCGCGCGCACGCCGCCATCGCCATCGTGGGCGGGAGATGGATCGAAGGCAGCCGATTGGAGATAAACAAGGCGGAGGGAACGAGCTAACGAGCTAGTCGAGACTCGAGAGCCCCGCGGCGTAAACGAGTGGCAGGCGATCTGGAACCTAATTAAGGGCCCGTTTGGGAACCCTGATTCCGGCCGGGATCCCGGCCCAATCCCGGGGTGGGAATCCCAGCGTGGAAAATTTCCCTGGGAAAATTTCGGTTCCATTTGGAAGCCCATTCCACGGGGATTATTTCGCTCGTTTCCACCTCTTTCCCGAGGAAATCCGCCCCACTCCTGAGCCCGTGGTTTTTATCCCCGTCTCACGGTTATCACGGTCGCGTGTCTCTCGTCTCCCTGCCTACGCCTCCGTACCGCCGCCGCGTCCGCATCCGCATCTGCCTCCGCCTCTGTGCCGCCACCGGCGCCGCCTCCCCTTCCACCTCCCTGCCGTCACCACCTCCTCCTCCCGCATCCTTGCCGCTGCCTCCTCTTCCTCCACCTCCCTGCTATTGCCGCCGCCCCATTCATCTCCCTGCCGCCGCCGCCGCCTCCTTGCCGCCACCTCCTTCGCCGCCTCGCCGTCTCCCTGCCGTCGTCAGAGAGACAGCACTGCACCCTCGAGCCACCGCGCGAGGATGGTCCCCACTTCTACCGCCATGATAGCCTCCGATCCATGCATCTGGACGGCCTCCCAAGACCTAGGTTGGTCGATCTCCGCCACTCTGTGAACCTTGCTTCAATCTCCCAATCTCCTAGGTATTGGTCTAGCCATTTTCCCTCCTCTCTTGATATCTATGCATATGAATTGGTGTTAGATTTTTCTTGATTTCCCTCCCATTTCTAATCCCAGCACACAATCCCTGCTCGAGGTGGTGGTGGGGTTTCTAGCCCAGGGAATTGAATGGACAGAAAAATCCACGTCATGGATGTATATCCCAGGGAACTAATCCCTGGCAAGCCAAATAAGCCCTAATAGGGACTAATCAGCTAGCAAGCCAAATAAGCCCTAATAGGGACTAATCAGCCTTCTAAATTCTTAGACAGGTTCTTTTCAGCTTAACAGCTTAACAATTTATCTACATTTAAAAAATACATATACTTTGAGTTTTTTAAGTCCTTTTTTTTTTACTGTTTTGAAAGTGGGTCCTAACGCTTAAAAAAGCAAGTCAAACGAAATGGATCTGACTGTTCTTTTCAGCTTAACGGCCTAACGGCTTAACGACTTACCTACATTTTGAAAATACATATTCTTTGAGTTTTTTTAGTCCGTTTTTTCGCTGTTTCGAAGGTGGGTCCTAACGCTTTAAAAAACAAGTCAAACGAAATAGATCCGAATCTCGAGACTACCTCAAGAAACTCTCGAAGTTCAGTCATTTCAATCGTTTAGCAGTTCAGATCAGCTCAAAAGAACAGGCCCTAATCACATATTAAAATTCGTGAAAACCATTGAAACTATTAAATACATGAAAATCACAACCACATAAAACTGTAGAAGATGAGAAATAAATCCATGCTTCTGTAGGAAATTTCTACACTACAGGAAACACTCTAAGTGTCGGCGGCCAGAAAATTCAGTGTCGGCGGCCTAATGCCGCCGACAGATCAATGTCGGGGGTCTAAAGAAAGCTGCCGACACAGATAGAATCAGTTTCAGCGGCCATATTTACACCGTCGATAATACTCAGCCACCTCTCGCGCGCCGGCTGAATTTCAAAATTTTGCTCCCGCCAAATATATACTGTCGGCGGCATAACACTGGCCGCCGACATTGTTCCCTCTAGAGACGGACGGATAACGGGTGGACGTCTATGTGGACCCACGTGTCAGTCAGGCTAGGTCGCTAACAAGCTCCTGCTCGAGAGCCTGCTCGATGGACACGTGTCGGATTCTCGCGGGTGAGATGGACCCCACAAGCCAGGTCGCCGTGACGGCCTCGGCCCTGTTTGACAAGTTCTATGTCGGCGGCTATCGAAGCCGCCGAAATAGACCTGCCGCACGGTAGCTATGCGCTAGTTGCATCAATGTCGGGGGGGCCGCCGATATTGATGCTCTATGTCGGCCGCTCTGGGTCAGCAAGGCTTTGTCGGCGGCAGGCCGCCGACATTTAGTAATGTCGGCGGTT
>SPJY01031878.1:6473036-6516406 GCA_005191435.1 Raddia distichophylla | reverse complement strand
TATTTTAAATAAAAAGTTTTGAAAACTTCTTTGCTACTCTCTCTTATCATCTATTCTCAAAGTCTAGTACTTCTCTATCCTGTTAGGAATTCTTGCTTTCAATCTTGTCTACTCATTCCTTGATATTCATTCTCGTCTACTCATCTATTAATCTACCTTTACCAAAGAATTATTCTATTCGCGCCATACTTCAAAGTGTAGACTTTACCCATTCGAGAAGATGGAGTTGTTTTGTTACTAACATCAACAACGAAGAAGAAGAGATAGTCGCCGAAGAAGAGAAGAAATAGAGAGAAGTCTAGTCCTTTCCTACTTAGCATTCTTTGCTTTCATTCTTATCTATTTATTCTCTGAATTTCATCCTATTCTTGTCTATTCTTCTACTTGGCAAATTTTATTCTACCGTCCCCCATAATTCCAAACTTAGCTAGTATACCAACTTTGTTCGAGAAGATGGAGTTATTTTGCTATCAAGGAACAAGCATGTCGATGAAGAGATTATCGCCGAAGAATAGGGGAAATAGAAGAACACTTTATGAAGAGTCGCTTTCAGAAGAATAAGTGTCAGGATTCGTATAAATAAATTATTTTTGTGTGGAATATACCGTATCAACTTTTGGTTTTCACATTGAGATGCGGATATTCATTAATTAGAAGTAATAGAGATAGCTATTTATTTGGTGGGAAATTGTTTGTTGTGTTGCTTGTTTTACTTTTTGCAACTACGAGAAGATTGAAGAGAAAATCGAAGGAATGGTGTAAGAATTGCCACGACAAGAAGACTGGAAGAAGGAACCGTGAAAATCCGCCACTACAAGATTGACGAAGGAAGACGGTGTATGAAGATCAAGATAGTGAGTGAAGATAAGGATATGTTAAAAAAAAAAGGTTTTTGAAAAAAGGAAGAAGAAGTTTTTACTAAGTTGATACCTCTTATTTTGGTTGAAAAATGGTAGATTTAAAAGATTTATTCAACTTACCTCTTTTCCAAACTAAATATTTACTTTAAACATTGTTGGATTCCAAATATACCTTGGTTTTATGAACAAAAATAAATAAATAAATAAAACGTCTTTGTCATGTTTGTTATTGAAAGAAAATGGAAAATGATTTGCTTTTGATTTAACCACACAAAAAGGTATTTTTCCCATTTCTTAGGTGGCCATTAAGAGACTTGATGGTGACCGTCTTTATTCATTTAATAGCTCTACCCTGCGCAGTAATTCATCTCTCTTCTTCTACGTAGTACCTCTCCTCCTCCTCTCTGTTCTTTAACGCAGCAGCCTCTCCACCTCCCTTGCTTGCTTAAATTCCATTGAAACTCCTCTCTAGTGCTCCATTAGCAATTGATGATCCTCAAGAGTTGGTGCTGGGGTTACTGCTTGGATTTGTGGCCATCGTGAGTAGGGGTGAAAACGGGTCGGATCGGATAATGGCTAAACCATATCCTTATTATACAGTTTTTCTCGAAACCGGATACGGATACGGATAACACGGTTACGTGTACAGATACGGGAAATGCCGGACACGAATACGGAGCGGATTCGGATCGAATCGAATACGATCATGGATATTTTCCGGAACATAAAACCACTCAAACGAGGCGCCTGAAATCAAATAAAACAACTATGTAATTCAATTGATTAGAGCAGTTATAACATGAACACAAATTATGTTGCAAAGAAAATCCCTTCACGCTGCATACATAAATAGACAATCAATAAATTGGCTATATAATATTAGTAAATCACCAATTCACCATGGCATCACACAGTGATTAACTCTTTATCCAACATAGAAATGCATCACATGATATACTAATTTATTGGATAAAATAGGAACAACACAGGGACGGGGACGCAGGGGGACGGCGGTGGCGGCGGCGGCGCACAAGGACGGCGGCGGCAACGACGCACCGGGGCGGCGGTGGCGGCGCACGGGAAGCCGGCGCACGGGGACGGCAGAGGCGGCGCACGGGGCGGCAGGCGGCGGCGCACCGGGGCGGAGCGGAGATTGGAGAGGGAGCGGGTGGAGCGTGGATAGGCCGAGAGGGTGCGGGTGGGCCGTGGGCAACCCTATAGGCTATAGCTGTTTCAGTTTGGGCCTTGGGCCGGACGAAATGGGGTTTAAACATTCCCTTAGGTATCGGATATCCGAACATCTAAATCTTCGGATATCCGAATTCGAATCCGGTACCGACGGATATCGCCTTCCCGTATCCGTATCCGTATCCGACAAAAAATATCCGAGTACCGATCCGTATCCGAAAATATCCGACAATATCCGATCCGAAGATATCCGAATCCGATTCCGATCGGTCCGGTCCGGGAACTATCCGACCCGTTTTCACCCCTAATCGTGAGGCAATTGAGCAGCCACAAAATCCCCTCATCTCCCTGTTCTTTTCCTATAATCCGGACCGGAGCCTTCTCTTCTCTTTTGTTCTCTCTTCGAATTGGAGCTCGGGTAAGCGATTTTTGGGCAAATTTCCTATAGGGAAGTTCTTCCTCGTTACATACCTAACCCATTTTTGGCATCACCATAAGGGGATTGTCACCGGAACTTCGTTAATTTGTCGCCGGAGCCGCTGTCCTCATCCTCGCCGTCTTCACTGCCCCCATCAATCCGCCCACCCAATGCGGTAATTCCTCTCATCCCCGACCTCCTAGAGCATCTCTAGATCATGTAGGTCGTTTCTCCTAAGTCGATTTGGCCGGACCTCGCGAGATTTGCGCTGCCGCCAAAATCCTCTTCTTCCCCACCTCCGGCTAGCGCATGCGCTCTACCCCCGCACCTCCTTTCTGTGCCAAGGTCTCCATCAGCATCCTAGAGCTCCCTCGGTGCCGACACACCCCTTCCTTTCCCCATCTCACCGCCGTTCATCCGGAGCATCGTGCGCCACCTTGCCGCGCAGCCATGGCCGCCGCTGCCGCTAGCCGTGACGCGCGCCTTGGCCGTCTTTGGTGCGAGCCGTCTCTGCTTCGAGTTTCCCCATGACTCCACCAACCTTCGCCGCCCCCTCGCCATGCCTCCTGCGCCACTGGTGAGCTCGCCCACGGAGCTCCGCCACCGCTGTCGCCTCCCTCTCCTCTCCGTTTTCCCCTCCTTTGACTAGCCGGGGAAACATCGGAGCGCTGCCGCCGTTGCCGTTCTCCGGCCATTCTGTACTGTTGGTGATTCTTACGCTATTAGAAATAATCCGCAAGCGGACAGATATCGCTAGTAGTTTTCACCCGGGAGTATTACGGAGTATCGAATCCACAGGAAACGAGGAAAAAAGATAATCCTAATATCTAATTTAAGATACCAGCTAGCTAGTCAATGGGGGTAAGGATAATAATAAGATAATAAGATTAGTGACACACACAGGAGTATAAAAAGATAAGTTAGGCAGATAGTTGAGAGGACAACGAAAAGAGTATAAAGTTTCTTAATAATGCAATCAATTATCAGGTTGAGCTAGCAGATATGAGTTTGGAGGTTTGTTTTAATAACTTCGTCGGAGCTTGGTCGATTCACACCACCCGCTATGAGTTAATAACACCGAATGATTATGACCACCCCCGGTCGGGCCCTACTGGTCCAATTCCCAATGTAGTAGATTACGCGTAAGATAAATTTCAGATGGATAGGGCTGTCACCACCTACCACCTACCACAAAGTACGTTAGAATGGGTGCAAACCAAGTCAGATAATCTCGGACACCACGTCTGCTACTAAATCCGATCACTCCTCCTTGGATCCTAGGAAGACGATCCAAGTTCAACACTTAGGCTATTCTAAGCATATGAGAACGAACAAAGACTCGGAACTAGATGAACTTAATTAACTGCTCTAATAATTCACACTTCCCGCTTAGTGTAAATATGCTCAGCTCAGATAACAAAAGACACTTGTATTATAAAAGCAAAGTCTTACAGATGGGAAATGATACAAGAGCTATTACCCGAATTCCCGAAAACGATTCCGGAACTCCAAACTTCAGCTCGACTCAACTCTAACTCCTAAACTAACTACTCTAACAAGTGAAGAGTGACTCCAGATGAGAGGGATGTGCTGTGTTGTGTTTTCAAATGAGGTGAGGGGTTTCTTTTATAGCCATCCGCAACCAATGGGGAGTTTCCACGTCATGGGACAAGTGGAACCTCCACACCAGCCAAGGAGAATCCGATATGGGGTCCAAGGGGGTCGGCCGGCCTAGATGGGCCGGCCGACCCACCTTCGGTTGATCCGGGCCCTCGTTTTTTCCTGAGATGCTTCTTTGACGGTGTAGATTAATTCCCCAGGCCGGTTTTGGCAGTTAGAGCCGGTAGAATTGACTTCCTTAAGAGCCAAGTTACCAAAGTGTGAAGGAACAACAACCATTTGATAAAACCGACGCATGTGGACCCATGAGATTACTCATTGATGCATTTCTTGGCAACTGGGAGAAGTTGGAGTCAGTTCGGTGCAGAGGTCAAGTCGACCGATCTTGGGTAGGTCGGCCGACCAGCTTCTTCGTCCAGTTCAGCTCTAGTTTTTCTTCACTTTATTCCTAAGGACAAAAACTCACCAAAACTTATGGAAATTTATTAGTTTTAAAAAGTGCTTATACAAATCTTGATTTTCCCTCAAATTACCAGAAAGTTGGCTTATGTCGGCAGATGAAATTGGACTTTAACGACTGCCAACAAACCCCCTAACTTGAAATTTTGCTCGTCCTCAAGGAAAGAGCTCATAATTGGACCTGGTGGATCAGAATTGCATCAATATCATTATGCAACAAATATTAAGTGCACAAGATAATATTCTCATTATTTGTTAACATAAACTTGTACAAGTGTATCCCAACCTTGTACTTATATCTATAGGGCTTCCAAAATGTCACCTCGTCTTAGGCGGTTGGAAAATAGAACAACCAAGACAGAGCAGTGTTACTTACCCTTGTTCAGAATAGATCTCGCAAATTTTAAAATTTTAGTTCCTCAATTGGTACTCTCGGATCGCTTAAGTAGTATTTTACTCATTCTTACCAAGGCCTAGGACAATTCTAATCCCTATATTCTAACGGTTTATGTGGAGCTTAAGGTAGGGCTAGAAATGGCCTACTTAGTCTGCATAATGTTGTTTAGTCAAAAAATGGACCTAATGAAGATCATGCCGCTTAGCATTCCGGTCATTAGAGAAATAATGTTCAGGGGCGAGGGAGAGAATGGATTCATGCTAAAGGAATGAAGGAACACAAGTGTAAGGATGTAAGGTACTAATGAGTCCATCACATCGGATCTTTTGTTTAAGGACACAGTCTATATGACTTCTTAATTTTGAGCAAATCCGTCTTTTAGAAATATTTTTGGAGAGCCAGAATTGCTCAGAGTCTAAGATCAACTCTTCTTTTTTTTTTTTTCTGGGGAGATCATTTTCTCCCAAATTTTCCCTTTCTCTTTTTTTGAGCCTCTCAATTTTTCAAAGAGATTGAGGGACGACTTACGATAAATTTGAAGTCTTAAAGGAATAGACTGCATAGGCATGTATAAAGGGGACACAACGAAAATTTTGGCTTATTTTGGTAAGTGGAGGAATACCTGGCAGAATGGATGCTTTATTCTAAGATGAAATTTAGCATTGCCAGATATGAATAAGGCTAGCAATCAAAGAGATACGCAAAAGGAAATGACCAGCTTTGAAGAGTCACTACTCTTTAAGGTCACAAGTTTTGACAAAACTCAACACAGCCATAAGTGGCTAAATTATAAGCTTTAATCTTTTTGAGTACTTTTGTCTTTGGTAGGAAGAAAATCCTAATGAGGAACATTTCTACATTGGGGCTGCGCTGGTCCATGGCATCGGTTGTGAAGGTGCGAAGAACGGAACAACCCCAATCATCGATAATGAAAAGATGTATTGTCAACATCGCCACCACCGACGATGATGCAGTTGTTAGATCGGAGGACCATATTACTGCCTCCATCGGGGAAGGCATCGTCACGTACAAGAGCAACATTTGAGGAGCGTCTTGGCCCTCTGCTCCACACCACATGCGAAAGACTGAGCTTTGAAGAAATTCTTGAAACCAATGCTCCTCGAACCCACCAACCTTCGAACAACTCAACAACTATGTTTAGCACTAAGTTGCATGGATGGATAATCACTACTCCTAAAAAAGCATGTCGTGTTCAATTTTTTTTGAATCGCTCCTTAGTGCTTTCATTACCGCGAGACGGGACAGCATGTCTGGCCCAATCCACTCCTCGCCGCCCTCCGGTAGGGGTGGGAATGGGTTTGGAGTAATAGGGTTAAACGTCGATAGGTAGATGGTAAGTCGATTTGTGGAGAAGTCGGCGTAAATGATACGGGCATCCGACCATAACCGATCAGAACATACAATGACAACACCACCGTCTCCATTCGTTATCAACCGTGCCAAGACGCGGTTGACCTAGCCACGAAGGCCTATCCCTGCATGTAGGCCTTGTATTGGGTTGGGTAGAAACGTGTAGAATGCGTCGGGTTTCATCTCGGGTTTCCTTTGCATGGGTGGAAACGAGTTGAAAGATTATCTAGTTGGGCTGGATTGGGTTTATACTAAAAACGGGTTGGGTTGGGTTGGGTTGGGTTGGATCAAAGCAAAGCGGGTTGATATGGGGTTGAACCTATGGGTCCTCTCCACGGGTTGCAATGGGTAGAATGATGAAGCGATACCCAAAGTTTAGATTTGAGCAGCGGCGGCAACTTGCGGACGGCGACGATGGTTCCACGCTGTCAGCTCCCCACGCGCGGCCTGGCAATGGCGGCTGCTCTCTACGCGGGCGGCGACAACAATGATGGCGGCGGCGGCTCCCCTACCTGCGCTATTTTTGGCGGTCACTAAATCCCATTTTTATCTGCCAACTTCTCGGTGAATTAGGTTAAATTCATAAGCCAACGCAACAATTTAATTAAACTAATAAAGTTTCACAAGTTATGGTGGGTTTTTGATGCAGGTGCATAATTAAGAGAAATTGTGTGGTTTCCACCGAAATGGTGAGTTGGCCTTCCCCACCCTAGGCCGGTCGGTCCCACATACCAGTTGAGCCATTTCGAATACTCCTACATGTAGAGAATCACAGCTCTTACGAAGATGAAGCGTCAGATGAAAGATGGTACTAATCAAGGATTGGATGGAGGTGTCACTTGGATCAATGGGCACATATCCTACCGTTTCAACTGTCAAACTGACCTGAGGAGAGCATCTACATCGTGCAAGGGATCAAGATGGTGGATCGGAAGGCCAGAGACAAAGTCTATGGGTTGGCCGACCCAACCTAAGGTCAGCCGACTTAACCCCCACTCCACACAGCTTGGAGCACATCTACGCCGTTGAAGCAAAGACGGTGCATCCAAGAGCCGGCAGGCGCCTCCTCTAGGCCGATAGGCCCCACCTGTCAGCCGGTTGTGCCCTACTGAGTCTAGGTAACCCCCAACTCAGCTCTACACTAAAAATAAGGGTGCTCGGATGGGAATGAATACACACACCAACACAACACCACAAGGAGCATCATTTTCCACTCTTAATAGAGTAGGTTAGAGTAATGTGGGAATTAGAGTCGAGTCGAGCTCTGCCTCAAGGTTTCGGTAGGAGTCTTTCAAAGCTCTGGTATAACACTTGTATCTTTCCCTTTGTAAGACCCATTTATTTTTATACACAAGTCTTTCCTTTATTTACTTTGAGTCAATATTTACTTTATGCACTGACAATATTTGCATAATATATGTCTCGCCAATAAGTATCGTATTCTAGGTACATTTTATTGATGGGTTCATTATATTCATGGGGTATCTCGTCCTGGCTTAGAAAAAAGAGTCTCACTAAGCTAAGGTTATTCGGTCCGTGGAACCCGACAAAATAATAGTGTTAATTGTAGGCGTGGTGCCTAGGTTCAATACTATTTTGATCGACGTCCAAACCCATGACATGTGGTAGGTAGCAGGGGTGATAGCCCTATCTATCCTTTGTAGTCTACTAACGTTCACGTTGGCTCCGTAGAGCTTCTCGGGGAGGACCAGTTGATAACTAAATTGAAAGGACATTCATTAAATTATAATTACAAAAAATTAATATGTATTAGCTAGCTAGGTTGTACATAAGTATCATATATGAGCACAAGTTCGCATACACTTGTTTATCGGGATCTTTTACGTGTCTTGCTCCCAATAGTCATAGATGTCGTCCTTGACGGTTGGTCGGTCTTTTTTGAAGGCTCCGGCTCCATAATCTTATTAACTAAATGGCGGTGATACTCACCCATCAGATTTATGACCCCATCAAAAATCAATATTTTAAATAGCGGGTTATAGGTTTTAGCGAAGCTCTCCTCAAACCGCTATGACAGCTATAGCACTGCTATAGTGGCCGCTAAGCAGGTTAGCGGTTTTTAGAAAAAAGTAAAAAACATGGCAGATATATGCCTCAAAGTGACAAAAGTCAAAAAACATGAATTTTAGTTGGTTTTTGTCCGGGTCATAAGCAACATAAAATTAAGGCATGATCATAAGAGTTATTATTTATGAGTACACTACATCACAAACACAAATCCATTATAAACACAAACAGGACAACTGAGTAGTTGACAGCTGACATGTCCATCACAACAGAGTACCTATTTTGGGCCGAGACTAGCACTAGAATTTGAGTGGGCTTCAGTTTCGACCTACGAGCATCGAACCCTGAATAGCGCCGCTAAACGCTATGGCCTGTTATGCATTTCAGCGCCGCTAAATCGAGCTATTGCGCTCTTAGCTGTGATAGCGGACATATGTGCAATAACATAGCTTCTACACGTCCAAAACGCTATAGCGGTGGTATAGCCCGCTATTTAGAACATTGTCAAAAATGAAGCCGGCGATTTTCTCTTGATTTGCTTTGACACGCACCGGCAAGAGTTCAGAACCTTTTTCCAAACTTTTTTCGACAATTTTATGGGAATTTTTCATTAATCAAAGAATTAACTAATCAATCTTTGAGATGTCCTGAGTAGCTAGCTTGGCATTATTAAGGTAGTATATATACTCACCCCAAAAGGTGCATTTTTCCTCGTGTACTCAGCAGTGCCCCCGATGAAGCCGTGCATCCTCTCGCATACATAGTACCTGCACAAATTGGTTACATGTGGTTGATGCAAAACCTGTGGTGAAAGATTTGAAATCGTCAAATAGATGCATGGAAATTAAGTTAACTAACTGAAGAGCTAGTAATATGATATACATAAATATTTAGCAAGGTACAACTCAAAATTCGTCTTGAATGCTCTCACGGTTTTCTTGCGGAACATTGCGAAAGCACTGCACATGTGATTACAAGTTATATAGATAAAAGTTTGTTTGAAATGGAAAGAAACAAAACTAGTAGGATAATGAACGGAAGAGGAATGTACCGGTTGACCATGGCGATGAAGTCTGTATACTTTTCAACGGGTTCCCATTTCGAGTCCATGACCGTGATCTTGCTTCGATCTAGCTCGATAATAAATAGGTCCCAGTGAAAGCTGCACAAATATATACGTAAACGTAGGTTGCTAATTAGTTCTAGCACCATGTTAAGAAAAAGAATTATAATAAGGCGGTACGAAAACACGTACTCAAATTCGTAGGCTAGAAGTATATGTTTCTTGTGTCGTTGTGCCATTAGCCTATAGTATATGTTGTTCTCTATGTCTTTTGGGTGATTTCTAATCATTTTCTCGTTAATAACTATTGGGTCAAGAAAGTCAAAATCGTAAATTCCCTCTCTTTGATATCTTTTTATCTCCATTCTACACAAGAAGAAATTAGTTAGGCTTGCAAGTTTGCATAGTATACCGACGTGCACGATAGAATTTACAAACAAGACACTTGTAGAGACCAACAACTTATAATGGTGACATCGAGGGCTCCTCCCTGATATAGATCGTACAGAACATCCCATTCGACCATAAAGTCACTATCCCTGCAGTAGAAATGGTGTTGTTTGATGACTACGACGAGGAAGGCTATATACTTCCGAACACTCCTTCCCAACAGTCTGGCATTTTCCAGTTCGATGAAGCCAGCCTATGATCGGAGGTGAACTTATCGGTAAACGCTCAGCTATATATTGCTTCTCAGCACACTCCTTTCATAGTGCACGCCGAGGAGGAAGGATATATACTTCCCAACACTCTGCGTCCCAACAGTCTAAGATTCTAACTGAAAGAAAGAAACTAAACGATAGATCTTTAACCCCTTCTAGATACAAATAATTTTATTTATGCGTAGAGAGTTATTAAGAACTTATAAAAACATAAAGAAAAAATCATCTTATCCTAAAAATACGAGGAGCTCATATATAAATTTAAAATTTGCTTTCATTTTAAAAAAAATGGCTTTATTTTCTCTTTGCTATTTCTAGATTTGGATTTGTTTTCTCCTTTCTTTTTCTAGATTTCGCTTCATTTTTTAGCTTATTTTCTACGGGACAAAGGACAATATATCCAGATCGGTGGTGGTGAGCTGGTCAATATTTCTTTTTAAAAATGACTTTTCTCTAGGCAAATAACTTTATTTATGACTAGAGAGTTATTAAGAACTTATAAAAATATAAGGAAGAAACCATGATCCATAAAAATACGAGGAGGTCATATATAAATTTAAAATTTGCTTTGATCATTTAAAAAAAATTGTGAAGTTACTTTGATAGGCAGATAATCACTGAGAAGTAAAAAATTTATAAAAATTCATCAAATATATAAAAAGGAGAATTTAACATTTTTATTTAAAAAACAATGAAAATTTTGTGATGTTGAATGCGAGCATTCGTCATTACGTGCGGCACATGTTGATGTGACGCTCTTAGAGATAAAATTCTTGACGCACCACTGCTTTCAAACCCAAGTAGAGGTAGGTAATTCTTTCACAAGATTTTTGAGGTCGAACAAGACATGAGTATTCAATCCTCCAAGCAAGGATATTGGATGTTTCGGGGTGCACGGCTGCGTACCCATGTTTTACATGCGTGCCTCTCTCCAATTAGCATTTGATCAAACATATGACTGGCAGAATCGATATCTACGAATGAACATTGATGCACCAAAGTGATTACGTATAGTACGTAGTAATAAATAATTTGTCGGTTTTTATTACCTTTCTTTGATTGGAATGGCCATGAAAATTTTCGAGTGGCACAGTTAAAACTGAAAATTTACTAATTCAATTATCACATATAAGCTTGACATGACCATCAAGGTCGTGCGAAAAGTTCTAGGCATCGGAGCAACATTTGTCTTGTTTTTGTGGGCGCCTTCTGTGTTGATCTGATACCCAAACCGAAGGAATCCAAAACAGTTTATAACTTTCTATTTTTCAGTACTGTACGAAAACGACAACCCGTGAATTTTGAACTTTTTTTTAAAAAAAAAAGGTCGTTTGTCCCTTTGCCTCACCAACCATAGTTGCTTTTCTTCCGTCCATTCAATGTCCGTTGATTTGCTGCAGAAGATAGAACGTGTTGCTAGGATACGTTATCTCACATAGATAGCAGTGATGTCGTCCTTCTTGTTCCTGATATCATCACCATGCATGTGGTCGTCTGAGGCAGACATTGTTCCTACCTGCGTAGTACCTGTTGTGACTGTGATCAATCACGGCTACAGAAATATTCATCCTTGCGCTATGATGTCAGGATCCGGTTTTACCAAATCGAATCTCTATGTATTATCAATACACGTCCCAAGGATCAGTTCGCGTATCCACAGCACGTAAAACAGAGCAATGATACCAGTCTAGAGCTGCATTAGCTGATAATTTACATCAGAGTACGGAGAAGTAACATATCGCATTAGTTCAAATTACTAGTCATGACTAACATAAAATAAAAGTTAACAAATCAAAGTAGTGTCCCATTAACCACGGGAACACACCGATACAAAAATACGCTACAAGTCCGGAACACCTTATGTGTCGGCAACATAGCCTTGCTGCTCTTCGAGCTTCTGATCTGCTCATTGGAATGACCAGTCCCGGTAGAACCGAGATAAGTACACTGTACAAGTACTTACAAGTCTTTTCTAGGTAGAGTCAGTTTGAGTTTATCATAGAAAGTTAACGTTTTCTTTGCATAAAGATGTTTTATGCATTTAAGAAAGTTAAGATAATAAATAGATAGCAATGCTCGAAAGAACTTAAACAAGGATAATAATTGGCACAACTCAGCTTCGGTTCTCACAACCATCTTAACAACAGATAACTCGACAACGACATCACCTCATCCAGTCAAATAATGAGGGTGAATTCTACATTGTTAAACTTCCTTGTTCGTCCTTAACCATGGCCATGGCCATTAGAATGGTTTTACTATACAGAGGTGTGCGCTTTACCCACACGGCACAAGCAGCTATACCGAGGCTGCATAGATATACACACTAGCCCACTGTGTTTCACGATAACTATAACCCAACATTTCACATGCCGTGCTGTGGCCCTAATGAGTTAACCACTACTGTGGATGCTGCCCATGGGTCCACTAATGGGCACCCACCCCCCCACGGAAGACGTCGCAGCATACTACCCCACACAACCAGCAAATAGGTAGCTCCTTTGGCAACCAATGGTACTAGCATGAATATAGAATTAGCCAAGTGGTTCCATTTCTATGTGTGGTCGTACGGTAAGTACGTACTCGGTAAAGTCTTGGAGTGGTGGACCAAGCACAAACCCAATCTAGTGTATGAAGGCACCAACCAAGCAACCAACCGCTCCCGATCCTAGCTATTAGATGATCAGTTTTTAATTAAAAGTGATTATACGCACCCTAACGCAGCACTTACCAATCATGTCGACGATGTACAATAGTCACAATTAGGGGTGGAAATGAGCCGAGCCCGAGCGAGCCAGCCCCTGGCTCGGCTCGGTTCCTTAGGTACCGAGCCGAGCTGAACAAGGGGTCTAAGCAAAAAAACAGGCTCGGCTCGGTGGTAGCTCACGAGCCCACACGAGCCTGAACCACGAGCCACAAGCCACAAGCCCGAGCTCGAGTGAAAAAACAGGATCGGTGACTGATTAATGATGATGTACGAGCCACAAGCCGAGCCCGAGTGAGCCAACCTTTGGCTCGGCTCAGCTCGGTAAGTTGCACGAGTTGAAAATGGTGCTCGGCTCATGCTCATTTCTAAACGAACCGAGCCCGAGCAGCTTGCGAGCTTCTAGCTCGTTTTCTAGCCCTAGTCACAGTAATGTGTTTTCCCATAACCAGCAGGGCTACGCCGTGCTATACCCTTGGAAATACAATAATATTTAACCTAAATGTGATTTGTGAACAGTGGTTGTGTATTTTGCCAAATGCACACATGCGATTTGGACCATCCAGGTTAAATAATCCCACGGCTAATCAAATTAGCAATTTTGATAAATATTATAAAAACTGAGAGCAAGTGAAAATACTTGCCTTGTGGGTACTCTTGGTCTTGCTGGATGTCGGCGGTGTCGGGGTACACTCCTTCATCGCCCGCGAAATCTAGCACACGCAAAACAAGGAACCCATGATACATAGCAGAAAATAATATAATATAATATAATATAATATAATATAATATAATATAATATAATATAAAATAATACTCCCTCCGTTCTTTTTTGTTTGGCGCCTTTGACTTTTCGACATAATTTTGACTATTCGTCTTATTCTAGCTGATGGTGAAGTCAGCGGCGCGTAATAACTTCGTATAGCATACATTATACGAAGTTATACGAATAATATGCAACAAATAAATTATAAAAATTACTGGAAGAAGCTAAAAATTATAGATTTTTAGAAACCGGAATCACCAGATTCGAAGCTCAAGCGGAAAAATAGCAAATTCGGAAAGGAAATCTATTCTAAAACATTCCTGAAGATAGGAAAAGGCACTATGCGCATGGCCCACACAGTGTTGGGCTGCGCTAGGCCGAGACTGGGCCAGTCAAATCCAGCCCTGGAGAGGGTTGTACCCAGGCCAATGTAACCAAAAGTCATGACGACCTAGGTGTAGCGAAGGACATGCAGGGGTCAGCGGCCGACATGTGGCTGCGACCCGGATGGTCCGATGTGCTTATGCTGTTTGGGGAGGAGCGCCCATAGTCAGAGCTAGCAGACGTAGGTCGTGATGCCGAACTGCATTACAAAATATCGTGTCTCTCGTGTCGTCTGATCTTACATTGGCGTCAATTTTCTAACAAGTACTATCAGAGCGAGATTGGCGAGATTGCCCATGCGGAATATTTACGGGGAGACACAAGGTTCATGCATATACGGGTGACGCCGAAAACGCCTCATCGGCGCAAGGTGGAGCATGGTGGCGATCGACTATTCGATTGGTGGTGTCAGACACTTCGAGTAGCAGGCTCGAACCGTTCGTTGGGCTGCTGTTGGCGGTGATCTATCAAGGCCAGGTGATTAAGGGCCGACAAAGTAGCTGACAAGGTCGGCAGGCGACGGCGACGACCTCGGCGTTCGCGATCTGATCGATAGGCGCGGAAGGATGTTGGAGAGATTGGAACGGTGAGAGCAATGATGCGACTGGATGTTGCATAGGAGGCGCTGCATCTCGTCACTAAGGGCGAATCTGTGACGTGGATATAGATGGCCAGGGTGTGGCATGTTTTGCCGTACAAGGATGACGTGATGCGCAGTGGCGAGCTGGGAAACCTGCTCGAGGGCTCAAAGATTGAACCTGAAGGTGGAGGAGATTTTTGCCAATTTTTTTGCGGCGGTGGACGTCCTCTGTGGGTCCCACAATGTACGGGGTCACTGTGCATTTGGTGAACGACCAGGGACATGCTACACGATCTGGACCGACGGAGTCTGCGGTGGCCGTCAGGCTAGGCCATAGTGCTCAGGACGAAAATAGAAGGAAAAAATTTCAAGAAACAGGAGAGGGAGCCCAAGGTAGAATAGAAGTCTTTTGAGACTATAACTACAAGAGTGGTATCCTCACCAAATGAAGCAGATCGAAGATCCAAGGGGAGTAAAAAAAAAATCCAAATGAAGAGCCGAATATTATTCTTCGAGACGAGAAGAACTCAGATCTGTCGAATAAAAAGGCGGCCGATGTTAGCGCGGTGTTTGGGACTGGACAGTCAGGTCGGTTTTGATGGGAAGGCGTTCGGGAAGGCTTTGTTGTGATTTGACTGGAGAGGTCAGGCTGGCTAATGGTGAAGTCAGCGGCGATCTGTGCCTAGAGGTGAACGGATCAAGCAGCCATGACGAAGATCTATTCAAGATGGAGTACTGATTACGAAGATGAGCTAAGGATCTATTCTAGATGGCAGACAGATCGGGACGGTGCAAACCGTCCTCGGCAAGATGATGCTGACAAAAGGAAGGAATTAATGATATTATGGCAGTGGCTGAAAGTGGCTCTTAAGGCAATGATGATGATCGAGGAGAGGATGACATCACGTGTGTGTGTACATGCTACAAAGGGAGTTTTGAATTCCAAGTGCGCGAAGTACCGTTGCAGGTGGAGCTGCTGAGCCGAATGTTAAGTCGGCGTTTGTTTCAGAAGGCGATGGGTTCAACGAGGTGAATTCGTCAGGCGGCCCGCTGTAGGCTGCGAAAGAAGGAAGCAATCAGAGTCCGAGTACAGAGTTAACGCAAGACGCTGGAATGACTTCAATGTGGAGAAGACCATATTCTTCAAGGTGGAGTTTGTTAGGTTTTGTGTCGAATATATGTACGAGTAGGTTACATGGACTCTGTGTTGTAATATGCAGGGTTGGTTTAGAGTTGGGGTCGAAGTCTGTTGTTGAAAGCTGATTGAGTCGAAAGTTGAATTGCGCTAACAAACATCATGTCTGCTATTGTCGTTCGTGATCTTACGTTGACGCAAATCCTAACAGTTTGGCTAGACTAGTGGAAGGACCACGAGTTGACCATCCACTAATGTAAGGGGTGCAAACATAAAATGCCTTCGACGGCCAACCATGGCATGAGGACTCTGCTGTGAATACACGAGGACCTTTACGTGAAATCTCAAAAATGAAGGGCGTTTTTGCAAAGTCTCTCCTCGGGACTCGGGAGATGCCTAGCAGAAATGGTCGGATGCTATCTGACCCTGGTTCCCTCCATGTGAATAGCTCCAGAGGCGTCCCTGGAATATCCCTTTATTATAAGGAGATAATTTGCAAATCTCATCAATAAAGACTTTTTGCACGGAACAAAACAGCACTAAAGCAACAAAATGGTAGACAAAGCAACCGGTTGATGGAGCACCTATTGCAAGCTGATTTCATTGAGAATATAGATATAGATGGTAACTAAAGCAATATATAAAATGCCGGCTTTGGTGGCCAAGGTTTGCAATCATCACCTACTTCTTCCCTTTCCCTCCTAATTTGTTTCCTGAAAATGATGTGATATCTATCAATAATTTGGGATGGAAATAGCTTGATGAGCTATAGAAAATACTGCCTGAAAGGGGGCACTCAGCTAACTCAAACATGACGCGACGTGGCATCCGACACACCTACCCCTCTTGTGAACTCTCCCATGCATATACAGTTTATCATATGATGTATGCACCCTGCACCACTGCACCAGCTTTGGCACCCAACGCAGCCATGCAGCTGCTCGGCATGGATCTCCCTCTCCCATGGATCCTCTCCACCTTGGCCATTTCTGTGACGGCATGCTACGTCTTCTTCTTCCGCGCCGGCGCAATGGCGGGGGAGGGCCGGCGTGCGCCGCTGCCGCCGGGCCCGAGGGGCTGGCCGGTGCTAGGCAACCTGCCGCAGCTGGGTGGCAAGACGCACCAGACCTTGCACGAGATGACCAAGGTGTACGGCCCTCTCCTCCGGCTCCGGTTCGGGAGCTCCGAGGTGGTGGTGGCCGGGTCGGCGGCGGTGGCGGAGCAGTTCCTCCGCACGCACGACGCCAAGTTCAGCAGCCGGCCGCCCAACTCCGGCGGCGAGCACATGGCGTACAACTACCAGGACGTCGTGTTCGCGCCGTACGGGCCCCGGTGGCGCGCCATGCGGAAGATCTGCGCCGTCCACCTCTTCTCCGCCCGCGCGCTCGACGACCTCCGCGCCGTCCGGGAGCGGGAGGTCGCACTCATGGTGAGGTCGCTGGTTGCGGCAGCGGCGGCACCACCTGTGGCGCTCGGCAGGGCGGTGAACGTGTGCACGACGAACGCGCTCTCGCAGGCGGCGGTGGGGCGCCGTGTCTTCGGCTCCGGCTCCGGCTCCGGCTCCGGCGGCAGCGGCAACGCGGCGGAGGAGTTCAAGGAGATCGTGCTGGAGGTGATACAGGTGGGTGGCGTGCTCAACGTCGGCGACTTCGTGCCGGCGCTCCGGTGGCTCGACCCCCAGGGGGTGGTGGCCAGGCTGAAGAAGGCTCACCGCCGGTTCGATGATATGATGAACGCCATCATCGGCGAGAGGCAGGCTGCCGGAGTTATGCCGGCCGGCGTGGAGGAAGGGAAAGACCTGCTGGGATTGCTGCTTGCGATGATGCAGGACGAGAAGCCGCTTGCCGGCGGCGAGGACGAGAGGCTCACCGACACGGACATCAAGGCTCTTATTCTGGTAAAAAAAAAAGTTAATACGGATCCACCGAAGAGCAGTCATCTGTCTTTTCGTTTTAAACAGTAAATTATTTTTTTATTTAGTTTAATTGTAAAATTTTAGTTATTTTATATTGAAATTTTTCATATATAAGTTAACATCGATTTGTCAAAATTTTTATTGATTGACGTTGATTTTGTTATAAATTTGGTCAGAAAGTTTTGTAGAATGTTTTTGAACTAACTACATGATGTATTTCGTAACCTTCGATAGAATTTGGTATGAATGTTTTTTTAGTATGTGTCTACTAGTGTTAAATGGATGAGTCAAAGATCATAAAAATCAATTCCACCTGCGAGCAGCCACTCATATATCGTGTATCCGGCAAATGTAACATTTTTAACATATTTTGTTTCACTTCCTTTTGTGCACTGCATGGACTCTGTCTGCATCCAGAACTTGTTCATAGCGGGCACGGACACGACGTCGACCATAGTGGAGTGGGCGGTGGCGGAGCTGATCCGCCACCCAGACATCCTGGGCCAGCTCCGGGAGGAGCTGGACGCCGTCGTCGGCCGCGGGAGGCTGGTCTCAGAGCCCGACCTGCCGCGCCTCCCCTTCCTCGCCGCCGTCGTCAAAGAAACCTTCCGGCTCCATCCGTCGACGCCGCTGTCGCTTCCACGGGTGGCCGCCGGCGAGTGCGAGGTCGCCGGCCACCGCGTCCCGCGGGGCGCCCAGCTGCTCGTCAACGTGTGGGGGATCGCGCGCGACCCGGTGCTGTGGCCGGAGCCGCTGGAGTTCCGCCCCGCGCGGTTCCTCGCCGGCGGGACACACGCCGGCGTCGACGTCAAGGGCGGGGACTTTGGCCTCATCCCCTTCGGCGCCGGCCGGAGGATCTGCGCCGGGCTCAGCTGGGGCCTGCGGATTGTCACCGTCGCCACCGCCGCCCTAGTGCAGGCCTTCGACTGGGAGCTGCCGGCCGGCCAGACGCCGGACAAGCTGAACATGGAGGAGGCCTTCACCCTGCTGCTGCAGCGGGCCGAGCCGTTGATGGTGCACCCGGTTCCCAGGCTGCTCCCTTCCGCATATGAGATCGCGTAAGGATTAAGCAGTGCATGGGATCTCATGAGAGTGAAGCACTTGTGGGGTGTGTTCTTTGTGTAATAAATTGGCAAGGTACATATTACTAAAAGGTGAGTGCATGTATTCTTGAATTTATCGTTGTGTTATCAATGGTATGAATTTACTGGTTGGATGTCAAAGTCCTGACAGGTAGGTTGTCTCAATGGTTCGGCCATCGAGACTGGTACTCCCGACGGCTACGACAGAAATGGTCGATGGTATTACCGGCCAGGGCCGTGAGGATACTTTATGGTTTTGCCAAGTATTCTTGATGGCCTTGAGATGGCCATCGAGAGACCTTTTGTGGGCACCACTGGTTGGCGCCGTTGTGGTTTTGGCCTCCTGCTGCTTCTCTCAACGCCGTCGAGAGTACCTCTACAGGACCCACTGGTAGGGCATCATTTGCGACGCTGGCCCCCTACCGCTTCCCTCGACGGCCTTTAACAAGCCGTCAAAAATACTTATTTTTCAAAAAAAAAATACCTACAAAAATGGGGGGAAACCTATAATTTTACAGCAGTTGTTCAGCAGCAACTGCTGTAGCCTGCAAACCTAAAAGCAATATATATTGATCCCCGTATGTTCCAACATATCATACCCATCAATCCATACAATCATCACGAAACATCACATAATTGATAACAAGCATACATATCGCCTTCCAAAATGTTCAAAACATATATATTGTCATCTATAATACATCCAAGTCCAACACACACATATGGTCATCCATGTACATGTAGTCATCCATGTGTGTGTGTGTCCAAAAGAGAGAGAAATGCACCTCGCAACTCAAGACCCACTCGGTGGGGTGCCATCCAAGAACTAGGACACGTAGTCATGTCTAGGTCGCTGGCTCCCCGAACCCTCCTCGCCATGCTAGCCGTCATCCACCAGAGCTGCAGCTGGAGCTTGAGAGTCAGAACCCTAGTATAAATGTAAATTACTACAAATGATTTTGCTCGCAAATCTTGGTTTTGAAGAAATAACCAAATATTGGAGTTCAAGACTCTTACCGACTCAGTAGTGAAGGTACCCCACAACTATATAATCCTGACCCTCACGGAAGAGGCGGCCTAGCCACCAAAACCGCATAGTCCTACCTACAAAATATGAAGTCGCTCAATTTACACGTGTAGGTTGAAATATTGCGCTAAACAAGTATTACGTATCCGACGAGTCACTCTAGGGCTAGAATCCTACCGTGGAAAGCCTCACGCTCCCTCTGCGCAGCTTTCTCCACCCACCGACAGTCCTCCTCCGCTGTCCTCATGCTGACTTGTAGGGCCTGTAGCACCTCCTCCTGATGCTTCCTCTCCTCCTCACTCTCCCTGAGAATCCATGCCTTGACCAAGCAAAAACTGCCGCCGGCGCTATGGGAGGCCCTCACCTCGGACATGTAGTCCTCAGATCTACAAGAAAGGAGCATGAGCTATTAGTTAGAATTCAAAGCTAGTTTGGCAGTATAATAGAATTTGATGTAGTATTTATTACCTTAGGAGATCATCTAGGTCTCCAATCTCCAGTCTCCCATGACGTTTTCCCCCATGTGCCTGTGGATCACATGAGGGTCGAGAGGTTCCAGCTCTAGATTGCTATCCGCACCATGCTCTCTCCTATAGGCCGCCGTGTATCGATCCTGCATATGATTCAATAATTAAGCCAGGGAAATGCCTTTGTTAGTCTAGGAAAAACATCGCACTTACCATCTTCTCCAACCCAACAGGTCCCTAGCACTGGGAGTAGCACCAACCTTAGCCTTCTTCATGTGATCACGACTAAAGACTTGCAACCCAGTGGGCTCCTGCCCAGTCTCTCACCTCTATATCAAAAATAAATAGGTAGCAATAAGTACATGATTGAGATTGTGCAATGAAAATATGAGAGGACTTTAGAAATTAACGTATTCTTCTTAAGAAGTGGTAAGGACCACCTCCCACAGGTCGAGATGTAGCTCTTGGAGGTACGGTTCTTCTTGGCTGCGGTGGACCACTCAAGGAACTCCTTGCTCATCCACTTCTCAGTTAGGGCTTCCCAAGCATCCTGACAGTTTGTCACCCACTTTGGTGGCACCTTGGAGTACTGCTCGGAGTCGCAAGCGTCCAGGCAGTTTGTCACCCACATTTACCGCATTAATCTACGTTTTACTACTTTTTTCTAAAATTTACTACATTTTCTACAGTTTTATTACATTTTCTATATTTTTTAGCATTTTACTACATTTTCGTGCCATTTACTACATTTTTTCTAAGTTATGTGATTTTACTATATTTTCTACTTTTCCTACGTTTTGCCAGATTTTTCTATGTTTTCTACTATTTACAACAATTTGCTATTTTTATAATTTAAAATATTTTATTACTCTTCTACATTTATTTATATTTTTCCAAATATTTGTATATTTCTCTACATTTTAAAATATTTTCTACAATTCTCTACATTTTTCCACTATCATCTACAGCGCATGTAAGACCGTCGATAGTATGTTTAAAAAATGAAACTACAGTAGGAACGGGAACTTACGTGTGCGGGGAAGACGGCCTCTGCGGGTGGATGGAGGGGGGAGGGCAGCGGGGATGGAAGGTGGGCAGTAGGGAGGGGTAGCCAGGAGGGAGGTGGAGGTGGCCGACGGTGAGGAGGCAGGGAGGCAATGGAGCTAGGACGACGGGGAGGTTGGGAGGCGGCGGCGTGACAGGTCGGGGATGTGGCCGTGGGGAGGAGATGGAGTCGGTGGGGACCCTGGGTGGGGAAGACGCGGCAATGGGCAGCGGCACGTCAGCGATGAAGAGGCTGCAGGGTGGCAGGGAGGCGGTGAAGTGGCGAGGACGGGCCGCGGAGAGGTGGTGACGTGCGACGGGGAGAAGGCAGTGGGGCGCGGCTGGGGTGTTGGGCCAAAATGGCCAAGTCCCCATCCGCGTAACGCGTCTGGAGAGATGTCGGTGACGGGTTTGGACAGGGTCTCTCTTGACGGCTTATAGTCTTGATGAGGACAAAACAAGGATGGATGTGTACACGACGCCTCTCTCTTCTTCCACTACAACGCTGCTAATGTTGATCGACGTGCTGAAACGCCGCGACGACATGCTGACGAGGAACGTCAAGTGGGCTTGAATCCTTTGGCCAAGCCATCCATGCCATCAAAGAGGGAGGTTCAACAGCCCATAACCAACATCGAAGATCCTCCTTCACATTCAAGAAAGCCAAAGTGCAAGCCCAACTCTTCCAGAGGCACGGTTCGGCCATCAACGACCAGCCTGACTTTAAACAGACGCCCAAGCTACATACTGCGTCCAAATGAGGCAAATGAGACCATTCTGGAAATTTTAGGAGATAAGATTTTCAATGGATCCTGTCCCAATGCAAAATTCGGTCTGGATCAATAGGAATTCATAGAACAAGTCACGGGATACAATCTGTCAGGTGCTGCGTCACCTGGTTTGGGCCTTATGCCTTGTAAATTGAGGGAAGGGCCTAAGCACAGGTGTAGGATGTGGAGGCAACCCTAGCACGCCCACCACCTTGGCCGCCACCCCTTTGGCCGACCTGTCTCTCCCTTCACAATAAAAACTAGGCGCCGCCCTCAGATTTGCTTAGGTTTTGTTGTGTGTTGGTAGACCCGTGTGCGTCCCCCTCGGATTTGTGTGTGTCAACTAGACCACCCGGATCGAGTTATCTTTTATCAAGTACTTCATCCCTATTTGCAATTTCAGATTGCGTTTATCTTGTTTCTTGTTTGTTCTTCGATCGCTTGTAGGAAACGACCTTGTGGTTAAGTCAATCGTGTTCTTGGCGTGGTTGATAACCAGCAGGTTTTGTGGTTTAGCGATCGTCGGGTTGTCATCCTTGCGAGGTTGGTAGCCGGATCGTCAAGGTCGTCTCTCCGAACAGATCGGAGTTATCTCCGTGATTCTCACCAGAAGATCGGGCACCCCCGTGTGCGCATCATTTGGTATTAAAGCGTTGGTCGACTGGTGAGATCTATTTATCTTAGATTAGTTTAGTATTGTTTTCATCCTATAACCAGAAAATTTGCCTCACAAAATACCATACCGAGACATTTGAGCCTAGATTTGTTCTTAGTTCTACATTATCAAATTTTAATCTATATGTTGATGTGTCTTTAGTTGCTGTCTCGTCCCTCCCGTGTTCATTCCTCCTTGTTCATCACCATCCTTTGCTTTGGACCTACTAACCTGAAAATCTAAAAAAAAACTACCATATTTTGCGGTAGCCGTGGTCTGTCAAGTGTCAACCGTATCCATATTTTTTACGCCTTTTCTTTCGCTATTGGTTGATACACCACCCCCTGATCGGCTGATCCTTCGGTAAAAAAACTATCATCGATCCAAAACAGGTCCAGCCATAATTAGGCCCTGTTTGTTTGAGCTTCTAGCCTCAGAAGCCAGAAGCCCAAACAAACTGCCAGCTTTTGGAACCCCTTTCTAGGAAGCCAAAAGTTCCCAAAAGCCCAAATTGTATTGTGATCTGATAAGCAAGTTTTGAGTGGTTTTTTCCAGAAGTAGCTTTTAGAGAAGCTGCAGCTCAAACAAACAGGGCGTTAGTGCTATTCGTTACATGATTTTTTGGTGGATCAGTTGAAACAAAACCCTCAATTACAGGAACCCGCCAAACAAACCGTGGACGTCGATATTAATTGATTCTTGTTTGTTCGGCAAGTCTACATATACTAAATTGGCAGCCAACCATGTTTCTATTTGCAGCACCGACCTTTTGTTGCTGTATTCCTAGTGTACATGCATTGCTCAACCAGGCTTTGTAAACCTTCCTATTGCGGTTGATTTTTCTATATGCATGTACGCAAGCAAATTTGGCTGCACAAAGTCCATTTAATTGCCTTGTTTCTCATGTGGTTTAGCTAGTACCGAGAGCCAAAAAAAATAAAAAAGAAAACTGCTCTCGGCCAAAAAAAATGAATTTTTTTTTTAAAAAGTAGTGCTCTCAGCCAAAAAAAGAGGAAGAAAAAAAGGCTATCCACTAGTTTTTGCACGGTGCTTCATATCCACTTTGTTATGTGTCCTATTTTGTTTGCTTTATCATCTATCCGTGTGACGCAACTTAGGATATCGTTGACATTTGGATTATTATTTGATTTTACATTTACTGAGTTACATATCTATTATTCATTTGCTACGTAAACTAGCCCGTCCAAACTCCACATACTACTAACCAAATAGGGACAGACCTTGCTATCACTTTACTACCACCTGTGCTCAGATCATCACGAACCAATCACTGATTGCACCGCCTGCTTTTGTTGTAAGAAAATGTAAGAGTAAGGTAAATGTTTGAGTGAGTGTGACTTGAGTGGCTCCAGAACCTAGTGGTTCATAGAAAAATATATGCTACTTGTATATTTTTTGTTTGCTACTAACAATGACAGGTCACAACTCCCATCATCATGTGAAGAAGTATGATGTATTTGCTTGGTCTCCTCCTGGAAATATGTTTGATGACTATGCGGCAGAAGATGCTTATCTCGATCTGAAATATTTAAGGCAAGGTAAAATGAAGGTAAAAGAGTACTATAAGAAATTCAAAACCATGTGAAGACTAAGTGGATTAAACGAATGTGAAGAGGCAATTGAAAATAGATTTTTGAAAGGAATTAATGAGGAGATTCGTGATATTCTTGTCAATAAAACATATAGTTCTCTCTCCCAATTGTTTAAATGTGCTTGTAGAGTTGAACGTATGTTTATTAAATCCTTGAATGAATTTCTAGCCTCTTTATATGTACCTGTTGTTGCTCCTGCTCTTTCAGCTAACACTTTGCAGAAAGGTAAAAATATTGTCAAGATAAGGAGGATGAAGAGGAGCACATGAAAGAAGAGATCATTTCCGTGAGTAGAGAACAAACCACTGAAGTTACGCCTACATCAATTGATGAGGCCTTGAGAGGTAATGAAAAAGGTAATGATTTTACACAACGCGACGATAGTATTTGTGATGATATGAAATATGCATTACTCATGCTATCCTAGAGCAACCATTAGTGGAACCCATTACTGATTTTTCTTTGTCACAAGATGACTTGCATGCTATTATTTATGATAAAGAAGAGTTGTGCGACAGTGCTTCACTTATATCAACGCCACAACTACAGAACGAAAATGTTGTTTCTGTTTTCGAATTGAACACCCATTTTAAAAATAAAAATAAACATGTCATTCACATTGCTAGTGAAAAGGATGAATAAAAATTAATATCCTCTTTAAATACTTTGTGTTACATTAACTTTGATGGTTTGTGCAGGCTAAATAGTTTAAAGAAGATGCGTTTTGCACATGCTGAAATTCCATGGTTATCAAGAAATATCCTTTATGCCATTGCCAAAAATAATGGTAAAGGAGATTATATGATCAATTGTGTTTATACATGTTCTCATTCCACCGATTTGATTATAGAGAATGTGCATGTTGTTTTGCCCTGGTTCGCTACTAACCTTTTGGATGAGCATATAATGGAGTCGATTACGACTCCAATTCAAGAAGAAGAGGATGATGAGGACATGACAAAGAAAGATGTGTACACGATGCCTCTCTCTTCTTCCACTACAACGCTGCCGATGTTGTTCACATCTATGCCACATCGACGTGCTGAAACGCCGTGATGACATGCTGACGAGAAACGTCAAGTGGGCTTGAATCCTTGCCATCAAAGAGGGAGGTTCAACAGCCCATAACCAACACCCAAGATCCTCCTTCACACTCAAGAAAGCCCAAGTGCAAGCCCAACTCTCCCGGTTCGGCCATCAACGACCAGCCAGACTTTAAATGGACGCCCAAGCCACATACGACGTCCACATGAGGCAAATGAGCCCATTCTGGAAATCTTAGGAGATAAGATTTTTAATGGATCCTGTCCCAATACAAAATTCGATCTGGATCAATGGGAATTCACATAATAAGTCACGGGATACAATCTGTCAGGTGCTGCATCACCTGGTTTGGGCCTTATGCCTTGTAAATTGAGGGAAGGGCCCAAGCCCAGGTGTAGGACGTGGGAGGAAACCCTAGCACTCCCTCCACCTTGGCCGCCACCCCTTTGGCTGTCCTGTCTCTCCCTTCACCATAAAAATTAGCCGCCGTCCTCAGATTTGCTTAGGTTTTGTTGTGTATTGGTAGACCCGTGTGCGTCCCCCCTCGGATTTGCGTGTGTCGACTAGACCACCTGGATCGAGTTACAGAACGTCACTTTTATCAAGTGCTTCAACCCTATTTGCAATATCAGACTGCGTTTATCTTGTTTCTTGCTTGTTCCTCGATCGCTTGTAGGAAACGACCTTCGCGGTTAGGTCAATCACGTCCTTGGCATGGTTGATGACCAGCAGGTTTGGTGGTTTAGCTATCGCTGGGTTGTCATCCTTGCGATGTTGGTAGCCGGATCGTCAAGGTCGTCTCTCTGAACAGATCGGAGTTATCCTCGTCATTCTCACCAGAAGATCGGGCACCCCCGTGTGCGCATCATTTGGTATTAAAGCGTTGGTCGACTGGTGAGATCTATTTATCTTAGATTAGTTTAGTATTGTTTTCATCCTATAACCAGAAAATTTGCCTCACAAAAATACCATACCGAGACATTTGAGCCTAGATTTCTTCTTAGTTCTACATTATCAAATTTTAATCCTTATGTTGATGTGTGTTTAGTTGCTGTCTCGTCCCTCTCTTGTTCATTCCTCCTTGTTCATCACCGTCCTTTGCTTTGACCCTTCTAACCCGAAAATCCAAAAAAAAAACACCATATTTTGCGGCAGCCGTGGACCGTGGTCTATCAAGTGTCAACCGTATCCATATTTTTTGCGCCTTTTCTTTTGCAATTGGTTGATACACCACCCCTGATCGGTTGATCCTTCGGTAAAAAAAAAATCATAACCGATCCAAAACAGGTCCAGCCATAATTAGGCCCTGTTTGTTTGAGCTTCTAGCCTCAGAAGCCAGAAGCCCAAACAAACAGCCAGTTTTTGGAACCCCCCTTTCCAGAAAGCCAAAAGCCCCCAAAAGCCCAAATTGTATTGTGATCTGAGAAACAAGTTTTGAGTGGTTTTTCCTAGAAGCAGCTTTTAGAGAAGCTGCAGCTCAAATAAGCAGGGTCTTGGTGCTATTCGTGACATGATTTTTGGGTGGACCAGTTGAAACAAAGCCCTCAATTACAGGAACCTGCCAAACAAACCGTGGGCGTCGATATTAATTCTTATATTCTTGTTTGGTCGGCAGGTCTACATATACTAAATTGGCAACCAACCATCTTTCTATTTGCAGCACCGCCCTTTTCTTGCTGTATTCCTAGTGTACATGCATTGCTCAACCAGGCTTTGTAAACCTTCCTATTGTGGTTTATTTTTCTATATGCATGTACGCAAGCAAATTTGGCTGCACAAAGTCCATTTAATTGCCTTGTTTCTCATGTGGTTTAGCTAGTACCGAGAGCCCAAAAAAAAAACTGCTCTCAGCCAAAAAAAAAATGAAAAAATAATAAAAAAGTAGTGCTCTCAGCCAAAAAAAGAGGAAGAAAAAAAGGCTATCCACTCAGTCTTTGCACGGTGATTCATATCCACTTTGTTACGTGTTCTATTTTGTTTGCTTTATCATCTATCCGTGTGATAGCAACTTATTATATTGTTGACATTTGGATTATTATTTGATTTTACATTTACTGAGTTACATATCTATTATTCCTTTGCTACGTAAACTAGCCCGTAAGCTCCACATACTACTAACCAAATAGGGATAAACCTTGCTATCACTTTACTACCATCTGTGCTCAGATCATCATGAACCAATCACTGATTGCACTGCCTACTTTTGTGGTAAAACTTGTAAGAGTAAGGTAAATGTTTGAGTGAGTGTGACTTGAGTGGCTCCAGAACCTAGTGGTTCATAGAAAAATATATGCTACTTGTATATTTTTTGTTTGCTACTAACAATGACAGGTCACAACTCCCATCATCATGTGAAGAAGTATGATGTATTTGCTCCGTTTGCTCCTAGAGATATGTTTGATGACTATGATGCAGAAGATGCTTATCTCGACCTGAAATATTTGAGACAAGGTAAAATAAATGTAATAGAGTACTATAAGAAATTTAAAACCTTGTTAAGGCGAAGTGGATTTGATGAGGGCATCACACATGTGGACATGATCAACACTCCTTCCACTACATCGACACCATCCAAACTTCTATGGTGACTCCATTGACATGGCTTCATAGACCTCGACCATGGCCTGGTCGATCACAAAAAAAACCACAAAAAAAAGAAAATTCAAGTGCATATAAAAGAGCCGCACTAAAGAAAACAAATAAAAAATAAGGAGCTTGTTTTAAAGTGTATTAGTTGGATTCTCGTGACGACGTTTGTGTCCCGGCTCGCGTCTCTAGTACGGTTAGACCTAGGACCAGCACGGTACCATCGTTGAACGTTTATTCAACTTGTTTTGACTAGTATGGTTATAGTTTATTCCTTTGCTACATATTTAGCCTGTCCAAGCTCCACTCTCTATTAATCACATAGGGACGGACCTAGCTATCGCTTTGCCACCACGTAAACTCAAGTTATCACCGACCAGTTGCCGATTGTACCTACTGCTTGCTTGGTCAGAACTGGTAAGAACTAAAGATAAGCTAGAGCGACAGAGATGTAGTGACTTTGCCACCTAGTAGTTTATAGGAAAATATACAACTGTGTTTTCTTGTTTGCTACTAACAATGACAGGTCACATCCCCCATCGTCCAGTGAAGAATTTCAATGTATTTGCTCCACCTCCTTCCATTGATATGTTTGATGGCTATGATGCAGAAGATGCTTATCTCGATTTGAAATATTTGAGACAAAGTAAAATGAAGGTAAAAGAGTACTACATAACATTTAAATCCTTGTTGAGGCTAAGTGAATTAAATGAATGTGAGGAGGCAATTGAAAATAGATTTTTAAAAGGACTTAATGAGAAAATTCATGATATGCTCATTTATGAAACATACAATTCTCTCTCACAATTATTCAAATGTGCTTGTAGAGCTGAGCATGTCTTTATCAAATCATTGAATGAATATCTAGCCTCTTTAGATATACTCGTTGTTGCGCCTGCGGTTTCATCTAACACTTTGCAGAAAGGTAAACATTGTCGAGAGAAGGGAGATGAACAGGAGCATATGAAGGAAGAGGAAATCACTGTTGTGAGTAGAGAGCAAACCATCGAAGCTACACCTGCATCAACTGAAGAGGACCTGCAAGGTAAAGAAAAAGGTGATGTGCTTTCCCACTGTGAGAATACTTGTGCTGATATGAAATTGTCCACTACTCATGCTACCGTAGAGCAACCATTAGTGGAACCCATTACTGATTTTTCTTTGTCACAAGATGAATTGCATGCTATTACTTGTGATAAAGAAGAGTTGTGTGATATTGTTTCACTTATATCAATGCCACAACTAGTGAATGAGCATGCTATTTCTGTTTTGGAATCAGACATCAATTTTGACAATAAAAATAAACATGCCATTCACATTGTTAGTCAAAAGGATGAATTGAAATTGATATCTTCTTTAAATATTTTAGGTTACATTAAATTTGATGAACTGTGTAATCTAATTATTATAAAGAAGCTTTTTGGACATGTCGAAATTCCATGGTTAACAAAGAATATCCTTTATGCCATTGAAAAAGATAATAATGAAGGAGATTACTTGGATAATCATGTTTATATATGTTATCATCCCAATGATTGGATTGCGGAGGATGTACATGTAGTTTTGCCCTGCTTTGCTACTAACCTTTTGCAGGATAGTGTGGAGTCGAGGACGACTCCAATTCAAGAAGAGGAGAATGATGAGGGCATCACACATGTGGACATGATCAACACTCCTTCCACTACATCGACACCATCCACAACTTCTATGGTAACTCCATTGACATGGCTTCATAGACCTCGACCATGGCCTGGTCGATCACACGAGTGTCTCGGCCTCCGAATATTGCATCATCACCCGCAGCTGTTCGGCCGCCACCTTGGCCTCCTCCTTTACATGATGGTGCATTCAAGAAAGGTGTTTCTCCATCTCAAACATATGCGAAGCTCCCGCAAGTCCCGTCGATCAAAGGCCGGCCCAACAGAAAGCCCAATTCGTCCGCGAGTCCAGTTCAACCACCGAGAGCAGTCCAACTTCAAACGACCATAACCAGGTCATACGAAGTCCTTTTTGGACGTTCTTGGTATGCACGGACAAGCCCTCGACGAGATCTTTCCAATGGATCCAGTCCCAAGGCCAAATTCCATCAGAGTCAATGGATCCAGTCCCAAGGCCAAATTCCATCTGAGTCAATGGGAATCGCAAAAACAAGATCACGAACAGAAGCTGTCAGATGCTGCGTCACCTCAACTTTAGGCCCAAGGCCCATGTACCCCTAGGGTTGCGTGGGGATGCGTGCCCCAGGGGTATGATGAGGGCATCACACATGTGGACATGGTCAACACTCCTTCCACTACATCGACACCATCCATAACTTCTATGGTAAGTCCATTGACATGGCTTCATAGACCTCGACCATGGCCTGGTCCATCACACGAGTGTTCTCGGCCTCCGAATATCGCATCATCACCCGCAGCAGTTCGGCCGCCACCTTGGCCTCCTCCTTTACATGATGGTGCATTCAAGAAAGGTGTTTCTCCATTCTCAAACATATGCGAAGCTCCCGCAAGTCCCGTCGCTCAAAGGCCGGCCCAACAGAAAGCCCAATTCGTCCGCGAGTCTAGTTCGGCCAACTTGAGCAGTCAACTTCAAACAACCATAACCAGGTCATACGAAGTCCTTTCTGGACGTTCTTGCTATGCACAGACAAGCCCTCGACGAGATCTTTCCAATGGATCCGGTCCCAAGTCCAAATTCAATCCGAGTCAACGGGAATCAAAAAAACAAAATTACGGACAAAAGCTGTCAGGTGCTGCGTCACCTCAACTTTAGGCCCAAGGCCCATGTACCCTAGCCCTAGGGTTGCGTGGGGATGCGTGCCCCAGGGGTATGATGAGGGCATCACACATGTGGACATGATCAAAACACTCCTTCCACTGCATCGACACCATCCACAACTTCTATGGTGAGTCCATTGACATGGCTTCATAGACCTCGACCATGGCCTGGTCGATCACACGAGTGTTCTCAGCCTCCGAATATCGCATCATCACCAGCAGCTGTTCGGCCGCAACCTTGGCCTCCTCCTTTTACATGATGGTGCATTCAAGAAAGGTGTTTCTCCATCTCAAACATATGCGAAGCTCCCGCAAGTGCCTTCGCTCAAAGGCTGGCCCAACAGAAAGCCCAATTCGTCCTCGAGTCCAGTTCGGCCACCGAGAGCAGTCCAACTTCAAATGACCATAACCAGGTCATATGAAGTCCTTTTTGGATGTTCTTGGTATGCACGGACAAGCCCTCGACGAGTTCTTTCAAATGGATCTGGTCCCAAGTCCAAATTCCATCCAAGTCAACGGGAATCGCAAAAACAATATCACGGACAGAAGCTGTCAGGTGCTGCGTCACCTCAACTTTAGGCCCAAGGCCCATGTACCCTAGGGTTGCGTGGGGATGCGTGCCCCAAGGGTATGATGAGGGCATCACACATGTGGACATGATCAACACTCCTTCCACTACATCGACACCATCCACAACTTCTATGGTGAGTCCATTGACATGGCTTCATAGACCTCGACCATAGCCTGGTCGATCACACGAGTGTTCTCAGCCTCCGAATATCGCATCATCACCCGCAGCTGTTCGACCGCCACCTTGGCCTCCTCCTTTACATGATGGTGCATTCAAGAAAGGTGTTTCTCCATCTCAAACATATGTGAAGCTCCCGCAAGTGCCGTCGCTCAAAGGCCGGCCCAACAGAAAGCCCAATTCGTCCGCGAGTCCAGTTCGGCCATCGAGAGCAGTCCAACTTCAAATGACCATAACCAGGTCATACGAAGTCGTTTTTGGATGTTCTTGGTATGCACGGACAAGCCCTCGACGAGATCTTTCAAATGGATCCGGTCCCAAAGCTAAATTCCATCCAAGTCAACGGGAATCACAAAAACAATATCACGGACAGAAGCTGTCAGGTGCTACGTCACCTCAACTTTAGTTGATTTCGTCACAGTTGTGTGAGATTTCGTCTTGTTCTTCTTGTGTCGGCTAGACCAACAGGATCAAGTTTCTGAACCCCATTATCCTTAATCTATATTCGCAATTGTGATTGCTTTTCTTGTGTTCTTGCTCGTTCTTCGGTTGCCTGCAGGAACCGTCCTTCGTGGACAGGTCGATCGTGCCTCTGGTTCGGTCGATAATACTCGTCGTGGTGGTTTAGCGATCGCTGGGATTTCCAGTTCCTATTGGTGTTGGAAGCCGGATCGTTTAGGTCTCCGTGACACCTACTGAAATTATCCTCGTCGTCTCACCAGAAGATCGGGACCCCCGCGTCTGCGCCCATCAGGATTAAACGAATGTGAAGAGGCAATTGAAAATTGATTTTTGAAAGGACTTAATGAGGAGATTCGTGATATTCTTGTCAATGCGTTGAGACTGGTACAAGACAAACGTAGAGCACTCGCCCATGGTCAAATCGTATAACTTCGTATAATGTATGCTATACGAAGTTATTACGAAAACATATAGTTCTCTCTGCCAATTGTTTAAATGTGCTTGGAGAGTTGAGCGTATGTGTATTGAGTCCTTAAATGAATTTCTAGCCTCTTTAGATGTACCTGTTATTGCACCTGCTCTTTCAGCTAACACTTTGCAGAAAGATAAACATTGTCGAGAGAAGGAGGATGAAGAGGAGCACATGAAAGAAGAGATCATTGCCGTGAGTAGAGAACTAACTATTGAAGTTACACCTACATTAATTGATGAGGCCTTGCAAGGTAATGAAAAGGTGATGTTTTTACACAACGCGATGATAGTATTTGTGATGATAGAAAATTGTCCACAACTCGTGCTATCCTAGAGCAACCATTAGTGGAACCCACTACCGATTTTTCTTTGTTACAAGATGACTTGCTTGCTATTATTTGTGATAAAGAAGAGTTGTGCGACAGTGCTTCAGTTATATCAATGCCACAACTAGAGAACGAAAATGTTGTTTCTGTTTTCGAATCGAACACCCATTTTAAAAATAAAAATAAATATGTCATTCACATTGCTAGTGAAAAGGATGAGTACAAATTAATATCTTCATTAAATACTTTGTGTTAAATTAACTTTGATGGTTTGTGCAATCTAAATAGTTTAAAGAAGATGCGTTTTGCACATGCTGAAATTCCACGGTTATCAAGAAATATCCTTTATGCTATTACCAAAAATAATGATAATGGATATTATATGATTAATCATGTATATATATCTTTTCATTCCACCGATTTGATTACAGAGAATGTGCATGTTGTTTTGCCCTGCTTCGCTACTAACCTTTTAGAGGAGCATATAACGGAATCGATTACGACTCCAATTCAAGAAGGATAGAATGATGAGGACATGACAAGGATGGCTGTGTACACGATGCCTCTCTCTTGTTCCACGACAACGCTGCCGATGTTATCGACATCTATGCCACATCGACGTGCCGAAACGCCGTGACAACATGCTGACGAGACACGTCAAGTGGGCTTGAATCCTTTGGCCAAGCCATCCAGGCCATCAAAGAGAGAGGTTCAACAGCCCATAACCAACATGCAAGATCCTCCTTCACATTCAAGCAAACCCAAGTGCAAGCCCAACTCTCCCGGTTCGGTCATCAGCGACCAGCCTGACTTTAAACGGACGCCCAGGCCACATACGACGTCCAAATGAGACAAATGAGTCCATTCTGGAGATTTTAGAAGATAAGCTTTCCAATGGATCCAGTACCAATGCAAAATCGGTCTGGATCAACAGGAATTCACAGAACATGTCACGGGATACAATCTGTCGGGTGCTGCGTCACCTTGTTTGGGCCGTGTGCCTTGTAAATTGTGGGAAGGGCCCAAGCCCAGGTGTAGGACGTGGGAGGCAACCCTAGCACGCCCTCCACCTTGGCCGCCACCCCTTTGGCCGTCCTCTCCCTCCCTTAACCATAAAAACTAGCCGCCGCCCTCAGATTTACTCAGGTTTTGTTTTGTGTTGGTAGACCCATGTGCGTTCCCCCCTCGGATTTGCGTGTGTCGACTAAACCGCCTGGATCGAGTTACAGAATCTCACATTTATCAAGTGCTTCATCCCTATTTGCAATTTCAGATTGCATTTATCTTGTTTCTTACTTGTTCTTCGATCACTTGTAGGAAACGACCTTCGTGGTCAGGTCAATCGCCTCCTTGGCGTGGTTAATAACTAGCAGGTTTGGTGGTTTAGTGATCGCCGGGTTGTTATCCTTGCGAGGTTGGTAGCCGGATCGTCAAGGTCGTCTCTCCGAATAGATCGGAGTTATCCCCGTGATTCTTATCAGAAGATCAGGCACCCCAGTGTGCACATCAAGTGTGCTGTCGACCGTACTGATGGTAACGGCTCCAGGATTGTCTCTGGGCAGGGTCTGTGTCGACGACTTATAGATAGTCATCGAAAGTGCTGTTGGTTAGGGGTTTCCTAGGAGTGCGACGCCACTCTATCTCTACAGTTCCATAAAAAATCATCGAGATAACCGCCCTTGACGGTTCACCTAAACCGTTAGGGTACTACTCTCTTGACGGTTCCATCTGCCTACCCTCGAGACAGGGCATCTTTCTCGATGGCATGGCTTTAGGCTGTCGAGAGAGATCCTTCTCTTGAAGGTTTTCTCCTAAAGGCTTGGCTGTCGGTCAGCGCCTCCTTCGAAAATATTTAAAATATTTTCAGTGAGGGCAATGACATGGCACCAATGCAACCTTAATTCAATTGCATGTACAACTCTCATAAAAATTTTGAAATTTTTTTCCACGATAAAAGGTGGTTCATTTGTAAATGACACTTTTCCAAACTCTCTCCTTCACGTTCATGATACTACTTAGAAGAAATCCAGCAATTTAACTTAATCTTCGTTCCACTACCATTTTCATTGTGTTTTCGATATGTCCTTAGATTATTTAAGATATATCATGATGTATGGGGTCATTTGAAATTTTTTAAATATTTTTCATTTTTCTATTAATAATATGGTGTGTAGACAAACTTAATTGCAATTATCCTTATTAAATGCATTTATGTGCCACATTATTATGAGAAATATCATTTCATTAAAATATTACACGTGATTTCATAATTGCATATAAGTTTTATTTGGTTGGTATTTCAAATAATGCATGAAATCAAGGTAAAAAGTAATATGTAAATTAATAATCTAGACAGTTTATGGCATGTTGTCGAGAGAGACACTATTAGACCTAGTGGCAGTGAGCCTGAAGGGGGAAGTGGGAGGGTGCATCTCTCTCAACGGCTATGCACGTGCCATCCAGAGTGACCCTCCATGGGTCCCAAGCACAAAAGGGTTCCCCGCCCTTGTCTAGTGATTAAAACGAAAAGGGTGAGGTGGTTAGCGGCGCTAGCGCTCGCTCACGAGGTCGTGAGTTCGAGCTCACGCCCATGCCCTCTTTTCATATTTTAGCTATCTAGGCGGCTAGGTTATAACCGTTGATAGTGACCTTACCCTGCGCGCCCCTTGTTCAATAAAATTTGGGACGCATGGGAGGGGGCAACTGGTGAGATCCATGTGGAGGGTACCCTAGTGTTGTGATGAATATATATGACAATGTTTTACTTTAGTGATATTTTGAAGTACATTGGTAGAGCATTTGTCGAAACGGGCGCGAAATTTGAAACAGTGTCCGGTGGTCACCAGACTGTGTCCGACGGACTCGTGTCAGGGCAATTCATGTATCTAGTTGCCTTCGTGATCTTGATGCACTTGATTCTCGATGATGATGATGTTTTGTGAAACTCACCTTACAGGAGAAGGTAAGTGTTTGGTTTGGACTCATCTCTGTGATGCATGTGCCGGTGGGTACGTGGCTGACGCCATTCCGTGGAAGCGAACTGGAGGTTTGGACGTCCGGGGGCATGCAGGCAACCGGATTCGGTACCTGGCGGTCAGAAGAGATGGCGTGGACGAGAAGCTTCACTGTGGGAAGGATCCGAGACAGCTAAAGGCTGGTCGTCGGTGACTTGGCGCCGAAGCGGGACTGACTGGTGGGCTCAGCCATGGGCTGGTGACTAGGATGCTGCGAGTAAGGTGCGATGATGCTTTCGGAGGAATATGGTGTGAATATTCCTTGTCGGGAATGAGTTAGATGGCGTGTGCGTTATACACCGTTGATCCTCATATCAAGGGTGGAGGCAACCCCTAGGGTTTGGGGGTCTCACCCCTGAGGCTATAAATAGAGGGGGAGGGGAGCACCTCCTCCTCATCCCTTGAGCTAGAAATTCCAGATTTGTGAGAAGGGTGTGTGGGAGAGAGAGGGTGGCACCTGTGAGTGCTTGTTGTCGCGAGAGCGGCTTGTAATCTCCCAACTATCTATACAATGAAATCAACCAAGTTTCTTCAAGTTCATGGTTCGTTCCTGCTAGTTCATATGTTTTGATCTTGTTGCATTGTTGGTTTTTGGTGCAACTAGTTTATTTTCCTTCTCTTCTTCTCCATTCTTCTGATCCATGATGTCTTGAGGTTACTTATGTGCTTTGACACCTTCTTTGCAACCTAGAATAGGCTAGAGATCAAGTTTTCCCACTAGTTGCAAATCTGTCTAGAACTTGTTCTTCGCGCAGCAGTCAGTATTTGATTTTTAGAAAAATCTAAAAAATTATTTTTGAGTGATTCCACTTGGAGAAGTTCATGACTTCCATATATATCAACACAAAAATTTTAAAGTCATGGAGATTCTTAGTTTCGGTGCAGTGAGGTGAAAACCGAGCCCCAAATTTTCTGGATGAGATCTGTGATAGGAATGTAGTTCTCAAATTTTCCTGATTTGTGTGCAAGGAGTTTTGAGGATATTTTTGGAAGAGTGCTTGAAGACTCATTTATCAATAGGGAGAAAAAATCCCAAAAATTTTACAGCACCAGAAAACCAGCATCTCTCTACTCCAAGTGAGACCAAATTCTAGAGAATCTGCTTTTACTTTTCTGAAAGTAACTTTTGGAATTGGGCTTGATTCCCTTTATTAAAGCATGGTTTGAATTGATTTCCTTTTTGTTTGGACACTTGACAACCAGGATTGTGACTAAAAACCCTCATATTTTCACGGGTCTCAACCATACAAACTTGGGGTACACATAGTTGTCATGGTGTTTGAATTTTGAAAGGTGGGTGAGTTTGAGGAGCACCGGTTCGATGAAAATCTTCAAGGCTCCCATTCACCCCCTCTCTGGTCGCCGTAGCGATTTTACAACTTCATACTCTCAACTGCTAAGTCAAGTGGTTGAGAGTAGCTCACAGATTTGCGGCACATTTAGGTCGGCTGCTGGAGCCAACAAGTCTCTCGACGGTTTTTCGAAGGCTGTCGAGAGAACCATGGAACACTTGACAAATTATGCTCGGTCGTCAAGAGTTTTGAGCCACTCAACCGTTGATTTGTTGTCATCGAGATAGTGTCTACGCAATTGAAATTTGTATCGTTTCTTGTAGTGGTTGGGTTGCATTTTTCTTTTCTTTTGGTATTAATTGCGTGGGGCTAGCTGTTTGCATGGTGTATGTTTTACCCCATCTCTTTTAGCCCATAAAAAGCCATGTAAATCTGTATAGTAGCATGGTACCGCTCTATAGCTCAGCTCACTACTATAGAAACGTCCATCCACGCCTCCTCATTACTGGCGGAGGAGGCGACTGCCAGTGATGAGCCTCGCCCCACGTCCGACCCTCGGAAAAACACCAGTGATGACAACCGCCAGTGATAGTATGGTATCACTAGTGGTTCAAACGTAGAACCACTAGTGAATTTTGAAGCAAAATTCAAAATGTCAGTTTAGCGTACATATCACATTTGAAGGTTAACAGCTTGTTTACATTACCATCTAACTACTAATTATATATTTAAGTGCTAATTAAAAACAATTAATGTGCCAACGACTATATATTACCGCTTGAAACCCACAAGGGCGCGAAGCAGAGCATACTTTTGGACGCTCACATCCAGAAGTTGTTGTCGTCCTCCTCCTCCACCGCCGCAGAATGCATGTAGCACGGCTCATCTATAAGTGCATCTAAACACAAATTGATTTTGGTGATTAATGATATCGTGATATTTGATCTAATAGTTTCAATGAGTGATGAACAGGTTTAATTTACACGGGAAGTGGATGAGACTACTTTATGTACTCCTCTATAGAAGAAATGAATAGAAGATCGGCTTCTTAGAATTGTAATTTCATAGGTTTTATTTGAGTCCTAAGGATAGTCGTACTATTAAGAGGGATGCGACGGAAAATGAATTTTGTAGGTATCAAGTGCTCATTTAGAGGAAGTCTAGCTTAGGAGAGACATACAAATCATCTCACCTTCTAAATACACAAATTCAGTGTTTCAGGGTCCGGAGTATCCGGTATTTAGTCCGGAATGTCCGAAGCTGAACGAACCCGGAGTATCCGTAATTTCAGCTTTTTGACCTCTCTGTCTCTTCGTGTCATTATGTCTTGGAGTATCCGGAGTTCGGACCGAAGTATCTGGTATCGAGCAACCTGGAGTGTCTGGAATTTCCAGAATTAAGGTTCTCTGTCCAATTCCCTGAATATCACCCGTGGATCCGAGGTTTGGACCGGATGTCCGATATTGAGTAAATTCGGAGTGTCCGGAAAATCAAGTTTCTTGGGTCTCTGTCTGTTGGATTCAATTTATACCGGAGTGTCAGGACTTTAGACCGGAGTGTCCGAAGCGCGCAGAATGCCTGTCCAACGGCTAGTTTAAACACCCTCGTACATATTTCCCCTCACCACCAACCAGGGCATTAACTCTTCACTCCACGATCAATACAAGCCCTAGCAACCATCTTGAGCATTAACTCTTCTTCCCACCCCAACTCCTCTTGATCCAAGCTTCGGGTAGGGTTGAGAAGAGATATCAAGTAACCTAGCATCATGTTCTCGCATGTCTCACAGTTGTTTCAAAACAATTTCATCGCAACACACACAACCACACAAGTAAAAGATGTTTCGTGCAAATAAATACATGTTTCACCAGAAAAACCAACATGTTTTATTGTAAAAATGGTTATATCTCCACTTCACTGGAAAAACTGCGAGTTAGTTGAGGTGAGGCGTACACCTGCGCGCATGTGGCCGAGAGAAAAATCGCGTGCATGCCGCGGCCGGACTGCATGCAACGGATAAAATGCGTGAGGCCGCGCCATGCGTGCGCGTGCGTCGGGGACGGAGCATCTGATCCGCCCGGACGCCCGACGGGCAGCAATTTCGATTTCTCAATAGTAAAATAGTGGGAGATTTACCTACAGGCCACCCAATTACGTCAACGACACCGTACGCGCGAATTTGTTACCTCAGCGATATTTTGGCCATTTCACCTTTTTTTTCATGTCATTTAGCTCCTTTTTCACTACTGAAGTGACCCTTTTGCCCCTAGCCCATTGTCCAGCCAAAAGCAGCAAATTAATTAGCATGCTAGCTAGTCCAAAGGCGCTCCCAAATACCTGATTAGAGTAATTTGCAACAAGAAAATGTTTTAACGTGTGGAAATAATATTTGACGCATTTGAAATTCATCAAATTTGACAGAAATTCATCGTTTTTGATAGACATTTATCGAATTTGACAAAAAATTTATCGAATTTTGATAGAAATTCATCAAATTTGATAGAATTCATCGAATTTGACAAAAAAAATCATTGATTTTGATAGAAATTCATCATTTTTTACAGAAATTCATCAATTTTTGATAAACATTCATCAAATTTGATAGAAATTCATCGATTTTGATAGAAATTCATCGAATTTGATTGGAATTCATAATTTTTCACATGAATTCATCATTTTTGACAGGAATTCACCATTTTTGAAAGGAATTCATCGATTTTGATAAAAAGTCATCAATTTTGATATAAATTCATCACTTGGTAAAATCAGAACATGTATGCATCCAAAACTTTGAAATCAGAACCACGGAGGAGGGGGTGCCGGGGTAGGGGGCGCGGGGGCAGCGGAGGGGGCGCTGGGGAGGTGAGGGAAGGGGGTTCCGTCACTGCTCGAAAATTGGTGCAAACCGAGTCCCTGGGGTGCAATTATTGCACCAGTTCTGGCGGCCGAAATCTCGTATAACTTCGTATAATGTATGCTATACGAAGTTATTACGGAAGAAGCGCAGCGCCGCGACGCGCGTGGCGAGGAGCCCCGCTAGCCTCCGCACGGCGAACTGGGTGCAGTTAGCGGGGAGAATGCGGGGAGGAGGCGCGGGGGAGGGGGCGGCGGCGGCGGCCGCCGATCTGGCCGGAGGGCGGGTCGGCCTGGGCTGCGAAGAGCTGCGAAGAAAGTTGGAGAAGAACAGAGCAAATCGTGGCATAGTATTAGGTCAATAGGCAAGGGGCAAAAGGGTCACTTCAGTTGTGAAAAAGGAGCTAATTGACAGGAAAAGAAGGTGAAATGGCCAAAATGTCGCTGAGGTAACAAATTCACGCGTAGAGTGTCATGGACGTAAAGGCAGACTAAATTAATATCGTCTGGGTCAAGGCCGTTGAATTGGGTGGCCTGTAGGTAAATCTCCCTAAAATAGCAGCGACCTATTAGCACCCACCCTGGCCCAAAATAGCAGTAGAGCAGCCCAACAACGTGCACCAACCCAAAATAGTAGTAGCATATTGGCCCACCGCGTTTTCCATCTATGTGGCCCAATGGAACACACATTGCAGGCTGCAAGTGCTACACACATTGTTGTAACGCCTCGGGTAGTTAAGGGGGAGATGGGGCTACTGCAGCTATGAAGTGGCAGGGCACACCACAAATTTGAATATTGTATGTGTGCGTGATTCTTTTCTATGCACAAAAGGTGGCTTAACTTTCAAGAGTTATTGGTTGTTCAATTTCAAGAGTTATTGGTTGTACAATATGTAATAAGTAATTTAATTCTTAAAGCCTGATTGCATTTTAGCTGGGCTTAGGCTTTTGCTCAGGTCTTACTCGGGGTTAACTAAACTAAAAATAGGTCAGGTTGGATTGGTCTCAGGCTTGTCTCTAGAACTTTAGGATTTTTCAAGCCCGGCACGAATCTGGCTCAGCCTGAGGTTTTGATCAAGTCTGCCCTCAAGCATCAACCTCCTCTTGTCAGCTTCTTCAAGGGTGGTCCTTAATGCCCGGCCGGGATGTCGGTTTGCCCACCGCAGAGAGCATAGGCAGGGAGCCCTGTCATCGTTTTTGTTCATCATTGCGATGGAGCTTCTTTTGAGGTTGTTTAATTTGGCAAGTTCTAGGGGGTACTTACCACTCTTCCCTAACAAGATCGGTAGGATTAGGGTGTCCATCTATGTGGATGATGTGTTGGTCATGGCTAACCCTTGCGATCAAGAGCTGCAGGTGATTATGGAGCTTCTTACCATATTTCAGGGTCCTCGGGATTGGTGGTCAACTGGGAGAAGAGCGAGGTTATCCCCCCATCAGTTGTGATGAGCAGGTGTCTGCCAGGTTAAGAATGTGGTACCCGCTCAAATCCACCAATTCTGTGTAGGTATGTAGGCCTTCCTCTTAGGCTGACCAGGTTGAAGCGCTTAGATGTGGTGCCACTCATTGAGAAAATCCGGCAAAAAGCTGGCAAAGTGGAAAGCAAAACTTCTTAATTTCCAAAGCAGGTCGTCTGGTTCATGTCAATTCCATTCTCACATCTATGCTTGTCTACCATCTTATGGTTTTCATGTTGGATAAGTGGCCAATTAAAAGGATTGACATGATTAGGCGTATCTTTCTTTGGTGAGGCGAGCAAGAGTGTAGCGGTGGCCATTGTTTGGTCAGTTAGGCAAAGGTGTGTCGTCCAAAGGAACTTGTCGGCTTCGGGGTGAAGGATATTGCGAAAATGGGCCGTGCTTTGAGAGTTCGATGGCATTGGTAATCTTGGAATACCAATGACAAGCCTTGGAAGGGTTTTCCCATCAAGGATGATGGCGATACCAAAGAGCTCTTCTTCACGGCGACCAGAATCGAGTTGGGTGATGGCAGGTAGGTCTCCTTTTGGAACTCCCTTGGCACCAAGGGACACCATTGAGGTTCATGGGCCTAGAGTGTTTTCAGCTTGTGCGGGGAGAGGGACCTTTAGTTTTTAGGCTCTGTCCATAGGCTCATGGATGAGGGCCTTCAGAGGGTTATTCACTACTAAGCAGCTTGACGAGTTCCTATGTATTTGGGTTATTGCCTAGGACTCTCGCATTAATGTCCACTAGGAGGACTCTATTGTTTGGACATTAACTCATAGTGGAGCATACTCCGCGAGGTTGGCATATTTGTTCCAGTTCGTCGGCTCCTTTGTGGACCACAGGTACATGAGTATTTGACACTCCCATTCAGTGGCAAAGTGCACATTCTTCTTCTAGGTGTCTGTCGACGGTTGAGATATCGATCTCAAGTCGCTAAGGTTCTTGAAGATTGAGATAGGAGACACGCCAAACAATGCGAACAGCAACGAACAGGAGGCAGGGGTTTTTATCCTGGTTCAGGCCTCTCGGGAGAGATAATAGCCCTACGTCCAGCCATGTGTCAAGCACGTAGCAGCCTCTGTACATCTCACTTCTCATCACTCTCAGCTGCTTGAGCATGGCTTGGTTTGTGATGCACCTCGCCTCGGCCTCCTGCACGATGACGGCAAGCCGGAGCAGCGTCCGATGCAGCCGCTGCAGGCACTCCTCCCTGGATGGCCCCGGCGGCATGGAGTATCTGCTGATCAACAAGGAGATGCAGCGGCTAACAAGTTCACCGAAAGTGGCAGTCGGACTAAAAGGATGAACTGGCACATATTTGCATACTTTCCTTTGCAGCCTGTGAAACCACGTATTGGACTAAAAAAGTGGGCAAGAAAAATTTTGGTTAGCGTGTATTGACCTTTGTGGTGAGCAGCCAATATTGAACAAGTAACACTAGAGGAGAACGAGCGTAGGAGAAATTCCGTGGAAAAACAGATAGCAGCTCTCCTAGCTAGTTGTTTTTCTCTGTAGATTGTGCTGAAAGTATCATGATTGATGGCATTTCAAAAGTAGTATATAATTATTACATGTACAAATTATACGTCACAAAATTCAATTATAAAAATACACGGTGGTTATGGATATGGGTTTTAAAAATGACGGATTAGTTGTACGGGATGAGATTTACAGAGTGCTATTGGAGATGGTAGATATGTAGAGAAAGAATCTTTTATGGAATTCTATACAGTATAGCTATACGGGGTGAGATGTAGAAAAGTGTTGAAGATAGTTTTATGTGGTGTCTAAAAGACGCCCTCCCGAGAAACAAAAAGATTCAGAATAGTTGAATTTTTTCATTGCCTCTTTCTCCTCTCGTAAATTGTACATTTCTTTCTCTTCTTAATGTAATGACAGTGATCCTTGTTAAAAAGGGATCAGTTTGCAAAGACCGAGAAGTTTGTTTTTTTTTTAACGAACGGACAGGAGCACTGCCATTCCATTAAAAAGATAAGACTGTACACTGTATAAAGGGAGAAGGGAGGAGGGAGTTCAACAAAGATAGACTACTCGATAGAGATTAGTGGCGCTGATACATGAAGCAAATCAAGCAGATGAATGCAATGACTTTCTTAGCCCTT
>SPJY01031878.1:6407000-6472974 GCA_005191435.1 Raddia distichophylla | reverse complement strand
GTGACTTTCTTAGCCCTAGGCAGCGATAAGTCGACGATCAGTTAGTAGGATAGTGCAGATGAATGCAAAGACCGCGATGGGAGCACGTGTCCGCTCCGCAGTGGGATAAGGACGCCGTTTCACACGTGTCAGCAAGCAAAGCAAGCACACACCTGTTCTCTCCGTCTTGACTCTTGAGTCTTGACCATGACGCTCGAATGTGCTTGACGAGCAATCACCAGAAGCAGAGCATGCAGAAACACACACGGCAAAGACGCTGCTTTCGTTCTCTCGTGCACCCAAATGGAGATCTTCCTTTCTGCTTTGGCCGGTGAGCTCGCCACTCGATCCATAAGCTTCGTCATCGACAGATATCTCAGGCCGCCGGCAATGGAGGTAGAAGGTTCCCTACAAAGGACTCTGCTCCGGGCACACGTCATCGCCGACGAGGCCGCAGGGAGGCGCTTCACAAATCGAGGCATGCTCCGGCAGCTAAGCATGCTCCGAGACGCCATGCACAAGGCTCACTATGTGCTTTATACCTTCAGATATCAAGCTCACGAGGACCAAGAGGCTGTGAGTCACACTTCAGCTCTATCTAATTTCAGTTATGCAAGATGTTTCTGTCTCTCGCAGTGTTCACCTAGTCGCTAGTCGCTAGTCAGTCGATTACCTAGTGACTAGCGACTAGGCCGACTAGTCGGCGACTAGTCGGAGACTCCAATATGACCAGCAAAAAATATTAATACAAATAAGCATAAACATAAATACAAAAAAATATCAAAATACTAATACAAGTCACACACTGACACACATAAGACATAGCCATAGACACCAACTCGTCAATCATCACAACTTAAAATTTCACGAGTCACAACTCACGACTCACAACTCACAAGTCACAACTGATAAATAATTAAATATCAATAAGCATAGTTCTCAATGCAATGACATAGACTGATACCAATAGACAGTCATAGAGGTGTCGGATGGCCGAGGGAGGCGATGGCGCTGGAGGGCGGCGGATGGAGACGTCATTGCTGGAGGGCGGCCGAGGGAGGCGATGGCGCTGGAGGACGGCGGATGGAGGCATCGTCGTTGGAGGGCGGCCGAGGGGGGCGATGGTGCTGGAGGGCGGCCGAGGGTGGCGTCGTCGCTAGAGGGTGGAAGAGGGAGGTGGTGGCGCTTGAGAGAGACGGAGGGAGGCGCGACGAGGGAGCATGGCCACCGGCTGCTGCCTAACCCTAGTGTGGTCTACAGTGTATTAGTGTACTAGTAACTAGTGTGTACCTACCTTTTCATTATCCTAGTCGGCCCGACTAAATGACTAATCGCCGACTTGGACCGACCGACTAGCACCAACTAGTCCGATTTTGACCGACTTTGACCGACTAGGCGGTCTGACCGACTAACCCACCGATCAGCCCCTGATCAGTGCGGATTGCCACCGACTAGTCGTGCTAGTCAGCCAACTAGGCGACCACTGGTCTCTCCAAAGGCAGGAGGCAGACTGTCGATGAACTGCAGGAGGTGCTTGAGAGTTTAAACACCATGCTTCTTGATATGAATGAATTGGTTGTGTTCACGAGTGGTTACTCTCGCTTGAACCGCCAGCCTTATGGTATGCATCTCTTGTTGGAAAAATCCATGTTTGGCCGCCAAACAGAGTTGGAATTGGTGATCAACTTCTTGTTGCATCGACAACCTCATGGTGGCATTGAATTTGATGTTCTACCAATTGTTGGCCCGGGGAGAGCGGAAGCAATCAATGAAAATAGATACTCGAACTGAGGTTCTGAAGCTCGGAATCGATAGGTCAACCGACACTAGGGATTTCGAGAGTGTTTCTCCAATCTGGAAGACAACAACAAATGAACAAAACCTGAACAGAAAAAGAAAGAGTCTTCCCAATATATAGGGAAGAAGGATGGCTCCTAGAAGGTTCTCCCACGCACTAGGAATACATAGGGACTCAGCCCAAATTAATGGTGACACAGCACCCATGAAGAGCAAAAGACTGTTCTGTTCACGAGATGTTTTCGACTGTCTACGAGATTGATTTGGCTGCTACAGCCAGATTGCTTGGAATTTGAAGGTGAGCTTGGATTCTTTGGAAAGATGGCAAAGTTATCTTTCTTACGAGTGCTCACATGTCCCAATCGGAGTCCGTTTGCATTCTCTATGACGTTTTGAAGTCAGACTAATTGTTGGAGGCCGAGTGGAATCCCTTTGCATTCCCACCATTCTTTATTGCCTTGGTTGATGTTTTAATGCCTTGTAGCTGGTGCTTGTTCAAGTTGCTATGTATAATAATATTATTAGGTAGCAGTCTATTATTCAAAGTATAATTATTCAACCCAAGAAATGAGTTTACTTGATAATTGAGTTGTCATACACAGCCTCTTGTGATTGGTCCTTGCCTGATGGTAAAAGGCCTTGGGTCACTTGGAAGTACTTTGGTCATTGATCTCATGGGTGTATCCGACATGGTGATGTCCTTATCAGTTCTCCAAAAGTGGCAAAAAAATTTGCTACGATCATAAACAATAGTAGAAGGCATAACATGCAAACGAAATCTCTTTGAAGAGATCAACAATGTGAGTAGCATCGTCACTTTTATGACAACGAAATGTGCCATCTTCGAAAACTTATCCCTCCTCTTTGTACTAGGCAAACCTAGAACAAAATTCATAGAAATATCCTCCTAAGAAACACTAAGAGTAGGAGGAGGCATATACAAATCATGTAGGTTCAATCGTGAATTTGTCTTCTGACACGTGGTGCAACGTGCCACAAAGCGTTCAACATCATGTGTCATCTTTGGGCATTAGAAGTGTGAGGCTAGGACGTCATCCGTCTTTTTGGCACCATAGTGTCCCATCAATACTCTTCCATTTGCTTTCTGCAGCAACAAAATACGAACAAATCCAACTGGAATGCATAGGCGGTTAGCTCTAAACAAGAACCCATCATTGAGCACAATTTTATTCCATGTTCGTCCATCCTTGCAATTCAACAATGCATCTTCGAAAGCATGATCATCAACATATTCTTCTTTGATAGTTTCTAAACTAAAAATACGACAATCAAGTTCAGACAACATGCATATCTTCTAGACAAAGCATCAACAATTACATTATCTCCCTGGTTGCAGGGTCCCTCAGTGCACTACCAAGTCCTTTTTTCGTCACCTGAGTGCCAAGTTTTCCGCTCCGGGTCTCCGGGTTTTGCACCCAAATGTCCTCATTTTGAAAGTGTTTAGATATTCTCCGAGTCCGGGAAGTTTGGGAGCTTGAGTAGTGGTTTGGAGTGCCGACCAAGACGAATTGGCTTGTCCCAGACGGTCTAGGTGGGCTATCCAGACGGTCTGGATAAAGTGACTTCCTCTCGGTCTTGGAGCGTCAATTATTCCTTGTGAATTGCCTTGTACCAGACAGTCTGGGTGGGCTATCCAGATAATCTGGATAAAATAATTTCCTCTCAGTCTTGGAGTGTTAATTATTTCTTCTGAATTGCCTTGTCCTAGACAGTCTGGGTGGGCTATCCAGACAGCCTGGATAAAGTGAGTGTCTCTCGGCCGTGAAGTGGCTTTTTTTTCTAGTTCGGCTTTTTGATGTAGACAGTCTTGATGAAGGCAATCCATCGACTGTGCAAACCAGGTCTAGGGTTTGGGGGTGGATCTCGGTGGGGGGAGTATATAAGGCTAGATCAGAGTTTGAGAGAGGGTGAGAGACTCCTTTGCGACCTCTAGCTCCATCCCATGTGAGTGAGCTCTCTCCCATGGTGACCTAGCCCTAGGGTTTCCATGTAGATATGAGAGGAGTGTTGTTGAGGTGAGTGTCCTCCAGATTTATACTTTTTGTGACTCTGTTGCCCGAAAGAGGATCGTCACTAAGCTGTCTTCATCAAGCTTTCGTCCAGTTATTGAGCCTTCGTGTGTGCGACATCCTCTGTTTTATCGTATGTCACTTGTATTTTAAAAAACATTTATATTAAATAAAATAGAATTGTTACATACAAAACTCTAATTTAAATTTTTTTAATTTAGGTTTGAAACCTAAAACCCTAGTAAAACTTTTGGGAAAATTATAGGAATATTCCAATAAATAATAGAAGCCTATATTTATCCATAATCGAAATTTCAAGCCCAGATTCCAAGGCTAGCTCATGATTAATGAAGTGTTGCCATTTTGCCGTGAACTCGTAAAACCCATCAAATAATGAGCAAACGAGAGAATCTCGTGCTCAAATTTGGAGGGGAGCTTCCAGAAGCATAAACTGATTTACCCTCCAAATTTCAGCCCCATCCTCTAAGGGAAACTCCATTTTCTTGCTAAACAAGCCTAAATTCTATCCGAATCATACCTGGATTAGAATTTGAGTCCTAATCCAACCCCTCTTAACCCTAGGCCCAGCCCAGGTCGACCATGACACTATATAAACCCCTCAAGACCCCTCCCCTAACACCACAACTCGAGAATCCACAAATTCAAAACCCTAGCTGCCGAGACAATTTTCGAGGGATCACTTTCTGTGCTGTGACCAAATCCTAGATTAGGTGGTGCCATGTTGTAGAGCTCGTCGAGACGGTCAAGACGGATTTATGATCGCCCAATTTGGTGATGAAACGCCCCCCGACAAGCTCATCGAAGTTTCGGCGCCGTGCGCCGACATCGCCGCCGGCCGCATTGCCGACCGCGCCCCACCCTGCGTTCCGCGCCAACCAGCCGCACACTGTCACCTATCTCGTCCCGCCGCCACTTCCCACGTCGCCCACTGTCTCGCCCGCGGGCGCGCGCTCTCTGCGTCGCGCATGGCCATGCGTCGGCGTTCTACTTGCCCACCATCGCCATCCGCGCCCATTCCCGCTGCGCCGCCGCTTTCACCCAGCCACGACACACTGCGTGGCTGCTTGCGCCAGCCGCACCCATTTCCGCTGTGTCACCGTCTTCGCCCAGCCGCGTCTGCCCTTGCTGCCTGCGTAGTTGAATAGGATATGCCCTAGATCAACCATTGTGATGATTGTACCACATCTTTGTCCATGTACATATGATAACGTTGTTTATCGGTTTCCTGAATAAATGTCATGACTTGTTCATTGGGTACGACTTGATTGTGAAACACATTGTTATATGACTTTATTCTAACCGGATCCCTGATCCATATCATTACGAGGAGCGGTTATGATTTGATCAGCATACGTATTGGTTGATGGTAATGTTTCACATTTCATAGATATAGAGATATCAAACCAATCGGATGGACGCATGTTACAAAACATGAGCAGTCGGACAGACCTACTCCGAGACACTGTGAGTTGTTATCTCTTATAGCGCCATCAGCACTCTAGGTAGCACCCGTTCTCATCCCTTTCAAGCACTCTAGGTGGGTGTCTCTTGATGTGCTCTAGCCAATTGTAACCTAGACCTTTATCCCTTGATATCTTGCTTTTGTCAAGTACGAAGTTCAGCTTCTGTTTGCCTCCAACAAACTTCTCAAGAGTGCTCATGAGGTACTCGCACTCCTGATGGAGTTGGGGACAAAACCCGCAAGAAGAGGAAGAGTCCCAAGAGTCCTGGCTATCAGTTGTACCCTTTCCTAAGGCTTTGCTACACTTCTCACCTAGGATCTTAACTTTCCTCTTGAGAGCTTGACAGGAAAGACACTTAGTATTTTGGGATTGGGTCAACCTACCCTCAAATCTATCACTCAAGTCCTGGTAGATCCTATCCATCTCCCCATCATGCTCAAGACATCGATCACACAAAGGCATCAAGAATAGTATCATTAAGCTCAAAAATCATAGCTTGCAAGTTCAAATTATCAAGTTTCAACAGTGTGCAATCACGGCATGTAGAATCAAGTGAGTGGAAACTACAACTCTCATCTAAGCTGACTGGGTCCTTAGGTGGAGCATGATTGCTACAGCCCCCGACTGGACTGCTGACTAGGTCCTTAGATGAGTGTGCAGAGGGATCAGGACAAAGCATGCTAGGGTTCATTAAGCAAACAAACTCTAGATCAGAAGTGATAAGGAATAATTTTTTCCTAGTATCATCTACTTCTGCTACAAGCTTAACATTAACTTCCCTAAGTTTTTCATTCAAATAAAGCACCCAATCATGAGTTGTCCTTAATTCATTGAGATCAGTCATGACACTATCAAACTCTAACCACCCATCGGAGTCAACAGGCTAGGGAACAATTCTACATGTTTCATTCTCTAGTTGGATAGTGACATTCTTAAAATGCATTTTCAGTTCATCCAATTCTATAGTGAGCTTCCCACAATCAGAGCAAGCAGTAGGTTTAACATTTTTTAATTCAACTTTAAGGACATTTTTCTTGGCCAAGACCCTAGTGTACTTGTCATGAATTTTAACTAATGCTTCCAAGAGTTCAGAATAGGAGGGACCTTGTTCATCAGTTACCTCATCGTCATCGGTGTGGTAGATGTCTGAGTCGCTGCCACCGCTGTCGCCGTGTGCCATGAAGCACATGCCGGTGTAGTTGACGTCGTCGTTCTCCGGTGGCTCATCCTCACCATCATCCGAGTGTCCATCCTCCTTGTCGGAGATGACGGCTTCTTCCAGAGCGGCCAACACCTTCTCGACCATGCGGCGTCCCTTCATCAGCTGCTTAGGTGGCTTCTTCTTGTCACCTCCACCACCGTCCTTGATGTTGCGGTTCTTGTTGACGTAGGCGTTCCGTGCTGGCGCAACGTAGTCGTTCCGCTCCTCTCCTCCGGACTTTGGACAATCACGCTTCATGTGGTTGAGACCACCACAATCGAAACTCATCATGATGCCTCTCCTTCGATCAGCCACACGTCTGTAAGCATGTGAGAACTTCCTGGCCAACAAGGCAAGCTGCTCCTTAGGATTGTCGGCACTTCTTCCGCCCAGTGCTTGCTGCGCTTCTCCAGCCGATCAAACGCCCTTGTCTTGAGCCCCTTGATAACCCATATCCTCACACCATTCCTGGATGTTAGAGCTCTTGAAATAGGTACCGTTGTCGGTGATGATGCGGTTGACGACTCCAAAGCGCACGAAAATGCTTCTCATGAACTTGATGGCCGCTGCCGCTGTGATAGCCGGAACCGGCACGGCCTCCACCCATTTTGGTGAACTTGTCGACGGCGACAAAGAGATGGGTGAAGCCCCTTGTGGCCTGCGGGAACGGACCTAGGATATCCAGCCTCTAGACCGCGAACGACCAAGAGAGAGGAATGGTTTGCAGGGCCTAGGCTGGTCGGTGGATTTTCTTGGCATGGAATTGGCTGGCCTCGCATCTGCTCACCAGCTCGGAGGCATCTTGGAGGGCAGTGGGCCAATTTTCCTTGGAGGAACACTTTGCCAACCAGGGTGCAACTGCCCGCATGGCTCCCGCACATGCCTCCATGGATATCAGAGAGCACCTTTCTCCCCTCTTCCCGAGTGATACACTTCATAAGAACACTGTTTCCTCTCTGGCGATACAGGTCGCCACCTACCAGGGCGTAGCACTTGGCTTTTCGCGCAATTTTATCGGCTGAGGCATCATCGTCGGGGATCACTTGGTCCCGCAGAAAGGCTAGGATCGGGTCCATCCACGTACCTTCCCGGCCAAGGGTGTCTACCAGGTTATGGTCGCCGATGTGCTTTGCCTGGCCTGACGTTTATATCTTAACCGTCGTGGTAGTTATTCCGCCCTCCCTCCCTGCGGCGGGTATACCATTGTCCCTGCCAGAATTGTGGGCTACGATAGAGGGCCGTAGAAGTCTTTTCTCAAAGACTCCGATCGGAATAGATGCTTGCGAGGAGGCGAGCTGTGACATTGCATCTAGCATATAATTGCCACGCCGGGGGATGTGCTTGAACCCCAGCCCCTCGAAACGACGCTCTATCTTACGGACCTCGTCTTGGTATGCCACCATGGTGGAGTATGAGCACTGAAACTCCTTCCGCACCTGGTTGACGAACAGGAGGGAATAGCCCTTGACTTGATGACGCCGGACGCCTAGCGCAACCGCAACGCGCAGGCTGGCGAGCAGTCCCTCGTATTCGGTGATGTTGTTGGTGGCCTTAAAATCCAGGACAATCACGTACCAGAGGTTGTCTCCCATAGGAGAAACCAGGGCAACCCCAGCCCCTCCGCCGTCAAGCCTATAGGAGCCGTTGATGGCGGTGCAGGGGGCGAACTTGAGATGAAACTGCCCCAGCTCCACAACCCACTTGGAGACACATCCTTCAGCTTCCCTGCTGTGCAGGATTTCACGTAGCGGGTACTTGGTAAACACCGTGATCTTGTTTCTACATCATGGAGCACTGATGTGACCATGTCCATCATAGGCATGACCAACGCTATGTCAATGTGGTGGTCATCAACATTTTCGTCGACTACTTCGCTATCATGGACATCGACGAGCCTTCGATCAACTACATCATCTACATTAGCTATGGTGGTATCATCAACAACATGGCATCATCGACATCCATCATGGCCAGGTCGATCACACCATCAGCTTCGTCGACCTCCGGATAAGGCGCTATATCATCTACAAGTTCGACATCCACCGTGGCCGACTCCACTACATGAAGACATACTAAAGAAAGGCGCCTCTCCACCTCCTCGACGACCTTAGCCCCAAACACCCACGTTGCTCAAGGCCCAACCAAATATCAAATCCAGTTCGTCGACCCCAGTTCGGCCACCAGGAGCAGTTCAACTTGAAATGACCATAACTCGGTCATACAAAATCTGTTTTGGATGTTCTTGGTATGCACAATCAATCCCATGATGAGAGCTTTCCAATGGATCTGGTTTGAGGCCCAAATTCCAGTAGAATCAACAGGAATAATGAAAACAAGAGGACATCAAAATCTGTCGGGTGTTGCGCCACCTTTACTTTGGGTCCGTGGCCCATGTACCTCTAGGGTTGGGTGCCCCAAATCCTAGCCATCACTATAAATTCAGTAGTGGCCAGGGTGCAATTAATGCACCAGTTCAGTCTGCCAAAATAACGGTGGAGTTTCTTGCGACGAACGTGCCCATTCTTCCTTGTTGCACGTAAGACTCGTGTTTTGGGTGTTTCAAACCGATCCGTCACAGCACGAAATTTGGTGCAAACCGAGCCTCGGGTGTGCAATTAATGCACCAGTTCTTGCGGCCGAAATCATGGTGGAGTTTTTCGTGATGAACGTTCCCAATCCTCCTTGTTCCACCGAAGACTCATTTTTTGGGTGTTTCAAACCGATCCGGGACTGCACGAAATTGGGTGGAAACCGAGTCTCGGGGGTGCAATTAATGCACCAGTTCTGTCGGCCAAAATCATGGTGCAATTTCTCGCAACAAACGTGCCAATTCTCCATTGTTGCAAGTAAGACTCATCTGTTTGGGTGTCTCCATCCGATCCGTCACAGCACGAAATTTGGTGCAAACCGAGCCTCGGGGGTGCAATTAATGCACCAGTTCAGTCGGCCAAAATCACGGTGGAGTTTCTCACGATGAACGTGCCCATTCCTCGTTGTTGCACGTAAGATTCATGTTTTGGGTGTTTCAAACCGATCCGTCACAGCACGAAATTTGGAGCAAACCGAGCCTCGGCTGTGCAATTAATGCACCAGATCTTGCGGCCAAAATCACGGTGGAGTTTTTCGTGACGAACGTGCCCAATCCTCCATGTTCCACGGAAAGACGCATGTGTTTGGGTGTTTCAAACCGATCCTGGACTGCACGAAATTTGGTGCAAACCGAGTCTCGGGGGTGCAATTAATGCATCAAGTTCTGTCGGCCAAAATCACGGTGGAGTTTTTCGCAACAAACGCGCCCATTCCACCTTGTTGGACGTAAGACTCCAGTTTTGGGTGTTTCAAACCGATACGTCACTGCACGAAAATTGGTGCTACCCAAGTCTCGGGGGAGTAATTAATGCACCTGTTCTGGCCGCTGAAATCACGGTGGAGTTTTTCGCGACGAACGTGCCCAATCTTACTTGTTGGACGTAAGACTCATGTTTTGGGTGTTTCAAACAGTCCTGTGACTGCACGAAATTTGGTGCAAACCGAGTCTCGGGGGTGCAATTAATGCACCAGTTATGTCGGCCAAAATCACGGTGCAGTTTCTCGCGACGAACGTGCCCATTCTTCCTTGTTGCACGTAAGACTCATTTTTCGAGAGTTTCCAACCGATACGTCACAGCACGAAATTTGGTGCAAACCGAGCCTCGGGGGTGCAGTTAATGCACCAGTTCAGTTGGACAAAATCACGGTGGAGTTTCTCACGATGAATGATTCATGTTTTGGGTGTTTCAAACCGATCCGTCACAGCACAAAATTTGGTGCAAACCGAGTCTCGGGTGTGCATTTAATACACCAGTTCTTCCGGCCGAAGTCACGGTGGAGTTTTTTGTGACGAAGGTGCCCAACCCTCCTTGTTCCACGGAAGACTCATGTTTTGGGTGCTTCGAACCGATCCGGGACTACATGAAATTTGGTGCAAACCAAGTCTCCGAGTGAAATTAATGCACTAGTTCCGTCGGCCAAAATCACAGTGGTGTTTTTCGCGACGAACCCGCCCATTCCACCTTGTTGCACGTAAGAATCAAATTTTGGGTGTTTCAAACCGATCCGTAACTGCACGAAAATTGGTGCAAACCAAGTCTCGAGGTGTAATTAATGCACCAGTTCTGTCGGCCAAAATCACGGTGCAGTTTCTCGCGACGAACGTGCCCATTCTCCCTTGTTGCACGTAAGACTCATGTTTTGGGTGTTTCCATCCGATCCGTCATAGCACGAAATTTGGTGCAAACCGAGCCTCGGGGGTTGATGCGCGCTAGGTCGACCCGATCTTCTGATGAGAACGATACGTAAAAACTAGCTTAAAACCATCTCTACATAATAGAGATCCGCTGACAAGGTTCTTATTTATCGCGGGTACATGTTGCACGTTCCTTAGTCGCACGACCTTGCCTGAAGTAAACTTCAAGTCAACAGTGCCGACTCCACGTACAACTGCCTGCGACCCATTCCCCATCAGCACGGAGGTAGCCCCTGCGACCTGGTAAGAAGAAAATAGGGATCTATCAGCACAAACATGTATATTGGCCCCTGTGTCAATCCACCAATCAGGTGAACGACATACTGAAAGAACAGTAGGTATTGTTACATACCCGGATGTTCCTGCCTCAGTATTGCCAATAACAACGTTGGCCGACTTTTTCTGCTTGTCTTTACGATCAGGGCAATCCTTAGCCCAGTGATCAGTCCCATTACAGACAAAGCAGTTTCCCTTCCCTTTATTCTTCTTCTTCTTGAAGCTAGTAGTTTGATTGGCTTTGTTCTTGTTGTCAGGCTTTTCAGACTTGTTTTTATTCTTGTTGAATTGAAAGGTTTTCTTTTGTACCACATTGGCACTAGAACTTCCTTTCCCACGTGTATCTTTTGCCCTCGCCTTCTCCTCAACATCTAGAGACCCAATGAGGCCAGCAACGCTGAACTCTTGTCTCTTGTGTTTTAGAGTAGTGGCAAAATCCCTCCAAGAAGATGGCAGCTTTGCAATAATGCATCCCGCCACAAACTTGTCAGGCAATGCACATTTAAAATTCTCAAGTTCTTTTACGAGAGCTTGCACCTCATGAGCTTGTTCTACTACTTCTCATGCTCCTGCAAAATGTTAGTGACAATAGGAGGCAAAGAAACATGTGTTTGCAATGTGGTATGAGGGGAGGACACAGTCTTATCTAAATGGACTACCTCATTTATCTTTGGCTCAGAGTTTTGTGCACTGCTAGCAATTTTATCACCCTCTTGGACATGATTTTTAACTCTATAAGCATTAATCTTATTTATTTTAGTAGGAGTCATTGGTTTCAAAATCATTTTCTCACAATAATGCATAAATGAATATTGATTGGTTCTACTATTGTGAATAGCTTCTATGTCATATAACCAAGGTCTTCCTAATAAAAGTGAGCATGCTTCCATGGGTATAACATCGCAATCAACTAAATCATAGTATGAACCAATAGAAAAATTCACTCTCGCAGTGTGTGTTACCTGAACCTTACCATTTGAATTGAACCATTCGATCTCATAAGGTTGTTCAAGTGGAGTCGTGGGCAAGCCAAGCTTCTCGACCATGTTTTGACTTGATAGATTGATGCAATTTCCTCCATCTGTGATGACTTCGACCCTTTGTTCTCGCACAACAAACCTAGTGTGGAATAGGTTGCGGCGCTGAGTTTGACTAGCGTGTTCCGGCAGTGCACTTAGAATAAGTTGGGATGAAAGGCTCTTGTAGTTGTACACCATCATGATCATTCTTTCCTACATGGTTAGTCATGGGAATAGAAAACATATTCCTATCTTTACCAATTGAAGTACACTTACTATCATTTTTGTTTGATGTTTTCGTATTCTTGGTCGTAGAAAGATTGCTTACCTGGCTCTGATACCACTTAATGCGTACTAGGTCGGCCCGATCTTCTGTTGAGAAACGATACGTTGGTTTGGTGTACAACGAAGCAGATGGATCGGCTACTAACCACAATATCAGCAACCAAGCAATCGCAACGTCACCTCGCTGAACCAATCAACCAAGTCAAAACCCGATCGATCCTTGACTCTGCTGCAACCGAGAACAAGCAAGAACAAGATGATAACTTATATAAATCAACTCATGAAAGGGTGAGGTTCTGTTTCTCGTCACGGGTGGTCTAGTCGACACACGCGAACACGAGGAGGGATGCACAAGGGGTCAACCAAAACACAACAAAACCTAAGTGTATGAGAACGGCGGCGGCAACATATATAGCGGCGGCCAGGGGGAGTAGGTCAGCCAAACTAGGGGCACCCACCAAACCCTAAGTTACATGGGCCATGGGCCCAAAAATATGGTGACGCAACACCCTGAAATTGTGGTCCGTGACCTTCTTCTGTGTTTTGCTGAGGCTGCTGGACGAATTCGGATGTGGGGCTGGATCCATTAGAAAGCTTATCTCGAAAGCTTTCCAACGGGTGGTCGCACACCGAAATTGGAGTTCGGGAGCCCGAGTTACGCCCGTTTGGAGTCGACGGGCTGCTGGATGGTCGAACCGGATTTTCTAGTATCTTGGGCTTCCATATGGGCGTTCCTTGGTGCGTGGACCTTCCTCGGGGCGCACGCTTGATGTGTTGGTCCTTTGTCTTGGGCTTGAAAGGCCGAGCTCCTGGATTTAGGCCCCTAGGCGATGACGGAGTCGCGGTCGGAGAGGAAGTAGATGAAGTTGATGCAGCGGTCAAATCCTTCATGTTGATGTCCTCATCACGCTTTATCTCCCGCCTTGGAGAGCGAAGCGCGTCTTTTTGCAAGCTTCTCCGCAAGCACGATAGTTTTGAGTGGACAGAAGAGGCTAAGGCCGTGTTTCTGTAGCTGAAACAATACCTCGCCTCGCCGCCCGTCCTCACCACTCCCAAGCTCGGGGAAGTTCTCCTGCTGTACCTCTCGGTAACACCGAACACCGCAAGCGCGGTGCTGGCAGTGGAACGAGAAGGGAAGCAACAGCCCATCTACTACGTGAGCGAGGTGTTCGCCGGGCCTAAGGAGCGCTACCTCGACCTTCAGAAACTGTGCTATGCCTTGCTGATGGCCTCGCGCAAGTTGCGTCACTATTTCCAAGCCCACCAGATCATGGTCCCGACCACTTACCCGATCAAGGACATTCTCCGAAACCCGGATGCCACAGACCGGGTCGCGAAGTGGGGAGTCGAGCTGGGTGAGTTCGATATCCAGTTCGTATCCCGTACTGCGATCAAGGCCCAGGTCCTAACTGATTTCATGGCAGAGTTGACCAGGCCAGATGAGCAAGAGACGAGCTCTCCAGGTCAAGAGAAAGAAGTAGGTCCGTGGACTTTGTTCTTCGACGGATCACACCAGTCCGGGCGACCAGGATACGGTCTAGTTCTCATCTCCCCAACGTAGAGCGACTCCAACATGTCATACAAATACACTTCGCGGCGACAAACAACGTCGCGGAGTATGAAGCTCTACTAGTGGGCCTAAGAGCAAGCGCTGCGCTCGACATCAAACGGCTTGTTGCGAAAGGGGATTCGCAGGTCGTCGTTCGCCAGGTCAGGCAGGAGTTTCAGGCAACTGACGAGTCGATGGCGCGGTACCTAGCAGAAGTGAGGAAACTGGAAAAGTGTTTCACGAGTTTCAAAATTAGCTATATTCCTAGGGAAGAGAACGGTGAAGCTGACAAGCTCGACAAGCTCGGATCCTCACAAGAACCATACGTGAATGACACACAAGCCCGCGTATGAGCTGCAAACAATTCCTTTGGCGTGGCCGTTCGCGGTCTAGGGCATGGACCTTTTAGGGCCGTTCCCCAATGGGCTCGGTGGCAAAACGTATCTGTGCGTAGCCATCGACACCTTCACCAAGTGGATCGAGGTTGTGCCGGTCTCCAACATCACTGCAGCTGCCGCAGTCCATTTCTTTCAGGACATCGTCGCAAGATTTGGCGTCCCTAGCAGAGTCATCGCTGATAATGGCACCCAATTCATGAGCCGGGAGTTCAACGATTACTACGAAGAGATTGGCATGAAGCTCGCCCTGGCATCTGTGGCCCACCCGCAGAGCAACTGAGCGGCTGAGTGAGCTAACGGACAGCTAATGCAAGGCATCTAGAAGCGAGTCTACGACGCCCTCAAGGCAAAATGACAAGGTTGGGTCGACGAGCTGACGTCAGTCCTCTGGGCAGTCCGGACAACGTCCAGCCGGGCTACGGGAGAGCCTCCCTTCCGGCTCGTCTATGGCTCGGAAGCCGTCCTACCCACCGAAATGAGACTAGGGTCCGATCGCGTTGACTTCGCCAGCGACGTGGCCAACAACGGGGAGCGGCAGCTCGATCTCGACCTACTAGAGGCACGCCGCGAGCACTCCCTACTCCGAGCTGCAGCCTACCAGCAGACCCTGCGTCGCTACGCGGCACGAAATGTACATACAAGGACCCTGCAAGTAGGAGACCTGGTTCTACGTAGGATTCAGAATCTCGCAGGCTCCAACAAGCTTAGCCCCAAGTGAGAGGGACCGTACAAAGTAGTGTCCGCAGCCCGCGCAGGCTTGGTACGCCTGGCCGACAAGGACGGGAACAAGCTCCCTAGCTCATGGAACATCTCCCTCCAACGACATTTGTATGCCTAATCAGGTTGTAACTCTCCTTTATTTCAATTAAAAAAAAGAAAAAAAAGAAGAGCATCTTCCCCAATCGCGAGCTAGGCCGAGCTCAAGCACGGCCACCTTTGGCAGGCCCGTAGCCAAAATCCGACGGCTAAGGATAAAGCACTCTGGAGCACTCCTACGGCGGGATAAGCCGACACCTCCTCGCACCCTAGTAAGGCTCCGAGCAGTGTGGAACTCCCGCGGCCTAAGGTACAATAAGCCCACGTCAGGTTTGCTTGGGGAGTAAGGTTTGGGCCCCAGCTTAACGCTCGGGGCTGGAAGTTTTTTCGCGCATTTTTCCTAAGTCCTTAACCTTGCCAAGCCCGCCACTCTCGCGGCCTCACTAAAGCTTGGGGGCTGGGAATTTGCATGAAATTTTTCCAAGTCAGTCTGGTCTTTAGACCACGCCCAACTCCAAGATCGCACTTGGACTTGGCTGCGGCCCGGAGGCTGGATGATTATGCGCACAACAGTAAAATTTTCAATTAACTCGTTCTGGTAAAAAATTCCTAAATTCGCCTAAGAATTTCGTTACTTTTCATCTGGTTTTCTTACTTTTCCATGACAGATCTGCGCATAAAAGGAAACGAGCAAGCTCAACAAAGAGGAGTCACCAAAAGAAGAAGTCACATTTCTAAAAAGGTATTTTACAAGGATGAAGATTGTACAAGCAAAAGGCAGCCCGGCATCCCGGGCTAGCACAAAAGGGGGCACCGCGTCACTACAGCTACAGCGGCGCCCAAGGCCTACTCCTACGAATACTAATCCTACTCCACCACTCCTAAGAGCGGCGCCGGCGACGAACCGGCGGCGCGGCGGACTACGCTGTCGGCGACGACGATGACGGGACCGGCACAGGCACCGACGGTCCGGGCGCCCTCCGCCGGTGGATGCTCGCGCCCATGGGTGGCGGCGGAGCCACCACGGCGACCTCCTCCACGGCCACCCCCGCAGCGGCGTCCTCGGCCGTGGCCGTAGGCAAGGCCGCCTCCTCCGCCGCTAGCGCGGCAGCATACGCTGCGTCGGTGGCGATCTGCGCCGCCACCGCATTCTCCTCCTCCTCCGCCGCCGCGAGTGCGATTGCCAGTGCTGCGGATCGAAGGCGGCGAAGGAGGCGGCAATGGCATGTCCGCCAGCGCCGCCTCCAGCCACGCATCCCAATTGGAGAAGGAAGAAGAAGACATCCTTCCGGTCTCTCTCTCTCTCTCTCTCTCTCTCTCTCTCTCTTTCTCACTTCATGATTCCGGTCTTGCACACTTCCTTTCTCTGCTCTCTGGTCTGAGGAGTGGCAAAAGTGTGCGTGGACTAAGAGTAAGGGCTGTGCAGCGCGCTGCGCCTCACTTTATTGGCCCGTGGCAGCGCGATGTCCCAACCTGCCGCAGGCTACCCTAAGCATCGTGCGCGCGAAGGGATGGGTAATTAAAACCCACGACGTGAGCTGATGAGACGCGCGCGCACGCGCTCCCTGCGGAATATCAACCGCGCCAGTCACCGCGCGACGTGTGTCCCGGCGCCGCTGTCAGCGGGGCGAAAAGCCGCTGTCTGCTAAGGCCCAATACTCGGAATCGGCCCAGCTATAATAACGAATCCCAAAAACGTCAATTCGGCCTGACGCGTGGCTTGGGCTGGGCACATGAACCGTCGCGGGGTTGTTCCGCCTACTCATCCGTGCCTGGCAAGCGTGCCCCTGCTGTCAGCGAGACACTGTGCTGCGTAGCAGAGCTCACAATGCGTACGATTTAACGTGGTAAACAAAAGAAAAATGGCTAAGTTCTTCGGCCACGTTACGCGATGCTTATCCATTAAGCAAGCAACGAAATAAAAAAGTATATAGCGCAGAGTTCGGGGATAGAACATCCCAAGCTGGGCTACATCCGGTGCTGCAGCTTGAGCTTTTCCAGCTCGGTTTCCAAGTCGCGGATCCGTTTCCTTGCTTGGAGCAGCTCTATGGCTTGCGAGTCCATTTTGTTTTGCTCCTGGTGCAGCTTAGCCCGGGCATCAACGAGGTCTTGCGCCTTCTTCTTCACAGACTCTGCCTCAGCCTTGGACTTCGCCCAGACCTCCCGAAGCGTGGCAACCTCCTCCGCGAGCTTGTAACGGGCTTCTTCGAGCCCGGCCGCGATCGAGCTACGCTCAAACAAGACCGCCTCCAGCTACTTAGAGGCAGCCTCAACGCACCTGCTCTCTACAACGAGTGCCGCCCGGGCATGGCCTGCCTCCTCTTGGGCCGACTGGGCTTGACTCACCGTGGCCTTCTCCGCCTCTCGGGCCTGGGCGAGCTTCGCCGCGGCCTCTTGCTCCTTCTCCTGGGCGGCCTGAAGCCCGACCTCTAACTCGGCGACACTAGCGGTCCAGCGGACCTCACTCTCAGCAGATAGTGCGCTCGCACGCTCTATCTGAGCCCGGGCTTGCGCATGCTCGGTGGAAAGGCGATCGAGCTCCACCGCGTCATTGCCGACCTACCCACGCGCTGCCCCGATCAGCGAGGCCACGCGCTGCAAGAATGGTGCAGGACTGAAACGAGAGCAAACGAGTCAAAGTTATAAAAAAAGGTCAACGCCAAGACGCAACACGTGACCGCGAGTGTCCTTACCTTCTTGTTCAGAGCAAGCGCACCCCTCACTTTGTCCTCGACGGCGTCGCACGCGATCCGGTTAAGCCCACGAGGATGCGCCTCATGGAACGTCAGAGGCAAGTGGCCCGAGGACTCCGAGCTGCTCCCCTCCGCCGACGCAGTGCGCGACGCTGCCACCACGGACGGTCCCGGTGAAGCTGCAGAGAATGGAACGGTTGCTCCAGCCACGGCCGCTCGTCTCTCAGCCTCCTCCACCCTGGCCGCAAGCTCGGCCTTCGCCACTGTCGCTTGCTCTGCGACCAATTTGGCCTCGAGGAGTCCAACCCGAGCCTCCGCTAGCGCGGCCTTCAGCTCGTCCGCCTCTAGCTTGGCGGTTGCGAGCTCGGTCCTGATTTTGTCTGCCTCCTCAGAGAGAGCCTGGACTTCATCGCCTCCGACCCGGCCTTAAGCACCGCCTCCGCGGCGGCTAGGGACTTCTCGAGTCCGGTCCTGGCCCAAATCGCTTGCTCTGCATCATCCCGCGATCGCTGGAGCTCGTCGTGGAGCCGGGTAACTTGCTGTGCGAGTTCCCGCTTCTCCAAGGTGCGTTCAGCCCGCTGCGCGGCCCTCTGAGCAGCGGCCTGCGCCTCCTCGAGCCAAGCCTTAAACTTGGCCAGCGCATCCTCTGCCAGGGCCTGGCCGGCCTTCGTCGTCCCTCTCCAACTCCGCCATCCTCTCTCTCGTGAGAACGCTATCTCCGATGTGCACCATGGTAGCCGAAAGCAGGAAGACAAAGGGCGAGATGGAGGGATGGAGACAAAGACAAAGGGGATGTTCTCCAGTAGGAGTTCCCCCAAAACACAGCCTTATCAAGGAAGGCAACGGTCGAAGTGGAGATCGTGGGGATCGTGCCCAAGGAGACGTAACTGCCCCACTTTTCCGTCAAATCAAATTCAATGCTCGATCTCTCGCCCCAGCGGCTCCAAAAAACTCTAGCCAAGCCTCCGCGGCGTGTAAGGAACGTCTAGCCCGCTGGGGCCCTCCCTGGGCTTGACCAAGGCAACCGTGCCTCCCTCGGTCCTAACCAGGAGTGTTGCGCACCTCCCGGGCTATCCTTAGCCCGGGAGAGGGTCCCGCGAACAGCTCATCTGTCCCCTGGACAGGTGGCGACAGCTGTCGCGCCCCACTACGCTTTCCTCGGCCTTGACCGAGAGAACTGCGGCTCCCCAGGGCTTCGGTAGCCCGGGAGAGAGCCGCGCAGGCAGCTCGCTGTGCCGTTTGTCCCTTAGGCAGATGGCAGCGGCTGCCGCGCTACGCAACGCCCTCAACGGGTGGCGCGAAGTTGGCTCCGACCATTCAATGCCGTATAGGCGATAAAGGGAAAGTGCTTTCTCCCTGTGCAGGCTGCTCTCCCGTATCGGCACACCGAGACGAACACGTGTCTAGTACTAACCAAGCAAGCTTCTCTTTGCAGGCCACAGACTGGACGGAGCCCGGAAATGAGACAAGGGCGTCGCCACTAAAGATGGACAAAGGAGGAATAGGTGCGCGGCCCACCGTATCAGCTTCGGGCAGCGGCTGGATCCATTGGAAAGCTTATCTCCTAATCTTTCCAACGAGTGGTCACACACTGAACTTGGAGTTCGGGAGCCCGATTTATGCCCGTTTGAAGTTGACGTGCTGCTGGATGGCCGAACCGGGCTGTTTGGCATCTTGGGCTTCCATGTGGGCCTTCCTTGGTGCATGGGCTGTCCTCGTGATGCGTGCTTACTTCTCTGGTTCTTCGTCTTGGGCTTGAAAGGCCGAGCTCTGGGATTTAGGCCCTTAGGCGATGATCGAGTCGCAGCGTTGATCGCAGGTGATGAAGATGGCATTGTCGAAGAGGATGTAGGGGCAGCGGTCGTATCCTTGGGTTGGATGTCCTCATCACCAGGGGTTATCGTCAGCAATGAAATTATATGGGGTGTACCAAGATCCAAGCTCGATGGTAGCACAAGACAGGGGGTCCTTTTTATACAGGTTCAGGCCCTCATCAGTGGAGGTTATACCCTAGTCCTGTGTGCTGGGATTATATGGGGTATATGTGTACGAGATGATCGGGAGATCCCTCGTATGTTGTCTCGTCGGGTGACCTCTAGTTGAGATCCCGGTTGGTGGTATTGGATGTGTATCCAGGTCGTGTCTCCCGGTGGGAGCTCCGATCTAATCCTCGATGATGAACTATGGCTCCCTACCCCCTGTATATAGTGGAGGGGGGTGGATTACAAAGAGGAATCCTACTCTAGGTAGAAGGAGGAGTCCTACTCTAGATAGAATCCTATCTATACCGAATATGGATATATCCGGGTTTATAATTATAGTCTCCTTACAAATCGGGGATTGCCTTCTATCTTTAGACCTTCCTTGCCGGTCAAGTCTTCTAGAGTCCGAGTGGTACACGCCTCCTTCTAGCCGGCTCGGGCCACCCCCTGTTGGGTAGTCCTCGCGGCTCGTCGTGAGGGTACCCGGGGTCTATGTTATCCGCACGAGGGCAAACTGTCTGCTGGGAAAAATGATAATTGAGGGCAAACTGTCTGCCGATAAAAATTTGTCTGTCGGCAAAGAGAATTGCGGACGGCTGGGTCCCTGGCGGACGGTTATGGCAGAATGTCTATCAGGAAAAGTCATTCCCGGCAGATAGTTTGCTATTGAAAGCCATTTTTCCCGGTAGAATGAATGCCACCGTTGCTATGTTGTGGTGTTGTGGCACTATTCCTTTTAAATTCTGGGCCAAAAGCGAACCCCTTGGGTTTTTCGAACTTTGCCATTTGCTCTGCCGGTAGGGTTCATAGCTGCCATGCGCTCAAATCTCGCGTCGCCGCCACTTACTCCCATTGCTAGGGTTGGGCGCTTCCGCGATCCAGATTTCACGCCACCTCCAAGCTAATTCGTTGCTAGGGTTAACCACTGTCGTCTCAATCCCCAAATCTTGCGCAGATTTCATCCGCGAAGGGTGTCCCCGCGGCAGATCCACTGAAGGAATGGCGACCTCGGTGACGACGGAGGAGCGTCTGGAGGCGATGGTGGCCTCTGGAGTTCTCCCGTAGCAGGAGTTGATCTGCTGGCGCCCAGCCGCAGGTGAGTCTTCTTCCATTCCACGGGTCGAGGAAATCGTCGTCTTCGAATCCTTTTTCCCCCGTGGCTTCGGCCTCCCCACCGGCGCTTTTCTCGGTGGTCTTCTTAAATTTTACAAAATCGAGTTGATCAATCTGAACCGCAACTCTATTCTTCAAATTGCCATCTTTGCCCACCTCTGTGAGGCCTATTTGGGCATTTTCCCCCATTTCAATCTTTTCCGCCACCTTTTCCTCGTCAAGCCGTATCCGAATAAGAACGCCCCCAAAGTAATTCGGAGCGCTGGCTTCCAGCTTCGAGACGGATTGAAGAAACTTTATTTCTCAATCCCCTTCAAGACCTCCAACAAGGGGTGGCACCAGGAATGGTTCTATTGTGCCAATCCTGATCCTAGCCTCCCTTCTTTTGCTGGACTTCAACCCAAAGTTTCTGCCTCTTGGACCACGGTTCCCTCCGTCGACGAGATGGGACAAGTTACCGAGCTAATGGGCCTTACCGACAAGTGGAAAGCAGAGGGCTTGACTAGGATTGGAATCGTCATCAACTTCACTAAGTGCCGAGTGCAGCCCCTGAAGGAACGTGTGCACCCGGGATTCGAATTTTTCTGAAGTATAGATCTCACTCGGGAAGTTCCCGAGCTTTTGTCGGAGAAAATGCTGGTGAGCCGACTGGTCGACCTTTTTGCTCCGGGTGCTGAGATTCAAAACGAGGTCGCCCGAAGCCCTTTAACATAACAGAGCCTCTGCCAGAGGTGAATTTCTGCCACTCCAGCGTCTGTCCCCCAATTTCTGAAGGTGGATCCCCTGAAGCCTTGTTTATTGTTGTTCACAGGACCAAAATGCTTTCTTTTCCGATGCTCCGCTCCCCGACCTCCCTCAGCACAAGGGCTCCAGCCAAAACGGCCTGCGAGCGACTTAGCCGAGCGGCTGAGCACCAAGAAAGGGAAGGGGTCGTCAGCCAAAAAGGCGGTGAAGAAGCCGTCTAGCCCCTGGAACCCATTCGGGGCCGACAATTCGTGAGCAATCAGCCCAACGCTCAGAGCAGGCAGCCCCTGCATCGGCGAAAGCCAACGCACCACTAGCATCGCCCCCAAGGTTAAGCGCGCAGCCAGCGCCGCCCCCAAAGGCTGGTGCACGACCACTCGAAAAGGGCTCGGGATAAAAATAAAGATGTCCAACAGGTTCGCTCCCCGTTGACTCCATTCTACTTTGTTAGGATTGTGTCTTGATTATTCTTCTTGCAGGGATCCTTCTGTTGAAGTTCTCATGAACTCGCCGCCCGTGGCTTCTCTGGGCGAGGACGCTCCTGAGGCCATTCCTGACCTAGTAGGGCCATCCTCGCCGACTGGTTCAGTACCCAAGGACGCCGAAGGGGCCCCTGAATCAATGCCGACTACACCACCGCCTCAGGCTCAAGCTGAGGTGACCATAGAAGCCGCTCCGGATCCAACGGACCCGAAGCCAACCGCCAGCGCAGAGCCTGTCCCAAAACCAAAGAACTCAGAGCCTACCGCCTCCAGCGCACCGGCTCCCATGGAAGAAATCCCTCGGGAACCGAAGGCTCTCCCACAAGCCTCGTTCAAAGCCCAATGGCGTAACGAAGATTTCGAGTGGGAGATCATCGTTGATGACGAGGAGGAGAGGGACAGGGACGAACTCCGCAAGTGTGGTCTCAACTGTGCCCAACTGGTCGAGGTATGTCTTCCAATCTTGTCTAGTTCCGTCCACACTGAGTGATAAACCTTAATTCCTCATTACCTTCTAGGACATGAAAGAGCGCTCCAAGAGGAAATCTGCATTCTTCCGAGGCGTGCTTCCCCAGGTGGAAGAACTCAATAGATATAAGGCCGCAGTGGAAGCAACCAAAAGAAAGGCTGAAGTCTAGGTGCGAAATCTTCAAGCCCGAGCCTCGGCCCTGTGGGAAGAGAAAATGGAGCTGGTCGGCGCCCTCGCATGTGAGTCCTTGAACCAAGTATTTTTGTAGTCTTCCGATTGTCGCATTGAATTTCATCCTTCGTTGTTTCATTTCAGCCCGAAATCACGCTATTGCCCAGCTTCAAAATCAATACAAGGCTCTAGAGAACTCAGAATTCCAAGCCCAGGCCAACTTCGATAAGGCTAGACGAGAGCTGGAAGGTGAGCCTCCCACTCGGCTTATCTGCCTCCATCGTGCTTGTCAAGTGCTTGGAGATGACTTTTTGTATTGTTTGCAGAATATAAGCAGAAGACACAGGCGCAATTCGAGGTTCTCAATGAGAAGATCAATACTGCGAATGCAGCCTATCAACAGCTCCGTGAAGTTTCCGAGCCACTGTGGAAACTCCTGCTGCCTGAAACCGTAGGGCCAAGCGATGAGGGCCAGGTCGTTGTGCAGCTGAAGGAGGCGCCCGAGAGGTTGATGGGCCACTTGAAGGAGTCAGTGATCACAAGTAGCAGCGAAGCTTTGGCAATAGTGAAGTCACTATATCCTCGGGTGGATCACAACGTCGTCAAGGAAGGCTTTGCTCGTACAGTCAATGAGGAAGAGGTCAAAGCCCATCTCGAGGATGCCCGGGATGCTTCGACCGTTTTGGTAGAAAACTTGGATCTGGAGTTCCTATAGAAATCCCGTAGCGACTTAGACAATAAATTTACTTTATATGAAACCCGACTGCTTGTATTTTTAAGCTCTTTTTGTGGTTCTAACTCCTCTGAGTGGTTTCCTTTCGTTTAAGCACTTTGCCCGACTTATCTAGCCCCCGAGCACTTAGGAGTCGGCTCGTGGCTCTTCCAAATGCGCATGACGAGTGACTAAGAGTTTGTCGTTCATAGGGCCAAAGTTTCACTACTCGGAATAACCACTCGCAAAAGAAAGTGTACGCATAGGGGCACCAATTAGGTGTAGCCCCCGACTTACTGCTTAGCAGGAGAACCGGCTAAGTAGCAAGTCAAGAAACAACTCAGATTTTAAAGAACAAAAATTTTATTCATATAGAGACGACTGAGTACAAATTTAAGTATAAAAGTGACGTAGCTGGTCTATGTTCCATGAGTTGTCGACGATCGTGCCGTCCTCGTGCTTAAGTCTGTAAGCCCCGAGGCGTATCACGTCATCGATTATGTATGGGCCTTCCTAGCTTGGGGAGAGCTTATGCTCGCTTTTCTGATTCCTTCTTAGGACTAGATCTCCTTTAGAGAAAGCACGGCCTCGAACATTGCGATCGTGATAGCGACGTAAACACTAGAGGTACTTGGCCGACCGGATTGTTGCGATATCTCTAGCTTCTTCCAGTCGGTCGAGATCTTCTAATCGGTGTTTGTCCGATCCCGTTTCGTTGTAGTTCCAAACCCGTGGGGATCTAAATTCTAGTTCAATAGGTAAGATCGCCTCAGAACCATATACCAGGAAAAAAGGTGACTACCCAGTTGCCCTGCTAAGTGTGGTTCTAAGACCCCTGAACACCGAAGGCAATTATTTAACCCATCGCGCGGCATACGGTTTAAGACGATCAAATATCCTTGCATTTAGCCCTTGGAGGACCATGCCATTGGCCCGTTCGACCTGACATTACTCCACGGGTGTGCCATAGAAGCAAAGCAAATCTTGATGCCGAGTTCTTCGCACCAGCTTTGGAACTCTCTGCTCTTGAATTGAGTGCCATTGTCCGTGATAATCCTATTCGGGACGCCGATCCTGACCACGATTTTCTGGAAGAATTTCCTTGCTTTGGCGGACGTGATCATGGCTACGGGTTTGGCCTCGATCCATCTTGACAACCTATCATGGTTTTAAATAGCGGGCTATGGCAAATAGCGGCAACTTTTTTTGAAAGGCTATAAGGCTATAGCGGAGCTATAGCGGTGCTATGGCCGATAGCGTTTTTTATAAAAAAAACATGCAAAAATAGTTAAATACGAGTAATTGGTGAAAAAAAACATGGTAACCAAGATATTTGATGAACTCATGATCACAAATATGTTTCTAGGTAGCAAGGCTCCACTTAACTGACTTAAGTGACATACTGTCATATTGACATTACGACATGATTCATGAAATTCAATTAGGGTTTCACAATTTGGGCTTAGCGGATAGCGGCACTTAGCGAATAGCGGCGCTTAGCGGAGCTAAATCATGCTTTAGCGGCCATAGCTGCCATAGCGGCAAAAATGGGCATAGCTTAGCGTTCTATCTTTCCAGCCGCTATAGCGCCGCTATAGCCCGCTATTTAAATGCATGCAACCTATCGACAGCGACGAAGAGATGGGTGAAATCACCATGTGCCTTCTTCAGGGGTCCAACCATGTCTAGCCCCCAAACTGCAAACGGCCAAGTGATCGGAATAGTTTGCAGCTCCTGCGCTGGTACGTGTATCTGCCGTGCGAAGAATTGACAACCTTCGCAGGTTCAAATGACGTTTGCTGCATCTGTAATGGCGGTCGGCCAGAAAGAACCCTGACGATATGCTTTCCCGACTAGTGTACTGGACGCGGCATGGTGCCCACAAATTCCCGAGTGAATTTCTTGGAGCAAATTTCTCCCTTCTTGTTCTGATATACATCGCCGCAACACACCCGAAGCACTCTTCTTGTAGAGTTCTCCTCCGACCACCGTATAGCTGCGACTCCGTCGTGTGATACGTTCGGCTTGGGCACGATCCTCAGGAAGCTTGTCCCTCAAAAGATAATACAGATACAGGGTTGCCCACTCGGGCTCGATGGCCAGTGCTTCTGCCTCTACTTGTTTATCTTCTGGTTTGTTTAGCTCAGGCTGTCGGCTGATCGATGGTTCATGGAGCTCTTTGACAAATAAACCAACCAGGGTTGTGGCCCGACTGGAACCCATCTTTGCATGCTCATTGGCTGCTTCATTGTCGCGGCGGAGCACATGAACAAGCTCGAGGCAGTCGAACTTGTCCTCCAACTTCCGTACCTCCTAACAGTATGCTGCCATGTTGTTGCCGATGCAAGCCCAATCTTTCTATACTTGGTTGATCACAAGTTGAGAATCCTTGTGAACCATCAATCGTCGAATTCCAAGTGATATAGCGATCCAAAGCCCATGGATGAGTGCCTTGTACTCGGCGGCGTTGTTTGATGCTGGGAAGTCGATTTGAAGAACGTATTTTAATCTTTCACCTTTTGGGGAAATGAGTAATATGCCAGTCCTCGCGCCGCTGAGCATGAGGGAACCATCGATGTACATTGTCCAGTAATCCAGATCCTCAATGGCTGTTGGTGTTTGCAGTTCTATCCACTCGGCCACGAAATCGGCGAGTGCTTACGACTTGATGGCCGTCCGTGATTTGAAGAAAATCTCGAACGCCCCAAGTTCGACTGCCCACTTCGCAATTCTCCCAGTGGCTTCCCGATTGTGTAATGCTTGAGCTTGCGGGATGCTATCAGCATGACGTATAACAACTTTTGTACTTGCGGGTACCGCCTCTTGGACTCGCCCAGCATCTCACTGACAAAATAGACCGAGCGCTGAACCTTCTGTTTCTGTCTGAGTTCCTCTCGCTTCGCAACGATTGCGGCACTTACTACATGAGTCGTTGCCGCTATGTAAAGCATAAGAGGTTCGTCGGGCATAGGCGAAACCAGCACGGGGAGTGAGGTAAGGAATTTCTTGAGATCCTCGAAAGCCTGTTGAGCCTCCGAAGTCCACTAGAACTTATCCTACTTTTTCAGGAGCTTGAAAAATGGCATGCTTCGCTCCCCGAGTCGCGAAACGAATCTGCCGAGTGCCACCATGCACCCTGTTAACTTCTGGACGTCCTTCTGGCAAGCCGGAGGTTCCATCTTCATGATTGTGTTGATCTTTTTTGGGTTAGCCTCGATACCGTGATAAGATACGATGAAACCGAGTAACTTTCCAGAAGGGACCACAAAAACATATTTTCAGGGTTAAGCTTCATCCTGTAAGCTTGGAGGCTTTCGAATGTTTTAGCTAAATCTTCGATTAGGTCCTGCTTTACTCTGGATTTCACGATGACATCATCCATGTATGCCTCCACGAGCTGAGTGTAAAAACACCGCTGTATTGTGCGCTGATAGGTTGCGCCAGCGTTTTTTAGCCTGAATGGCATTGTGATGTAGCAAAAAGCTTCGATCAGCGTGATGAACGAAGTTCTGATGCAGTCTTCCTCCTTTAAGCTGATTTGATGAAACCCCGAGTATGCGTCAAGAAAACTCAGAAGCTCACACCCGGCGGTGGAATCCACCACCTGATCGATGCGAGGCAATCCGAATGGATCCTTGGGACACGCTTTGTTGAGATCAGTGTAATCAATGCACATGCGCCAACTTTTATTATTTTTGCGAACGAGCACCGGGTTTACTAACCAGTTGGGATGATACACTTCCTTGATAAAGCCAGCAGCTAAAAGTTTAGTGATCTCCTCCCTGATAGCCTCGCTCCGATCTTGTGCGAACCGGCGGAGCCGCTGCTTAAAGGGTTTTACCTTCTCGTCCATGTTCAGAGAGTGCTCGATCACCTCCCTCGGGACACCTGGCATATCGGTAGGCTTCCAAGCAAAGATGTCCCGGTTTGCTTGAAGGAAGGTGACGAGCGCGTCTTCCTATTTACGGTCGAGCCCAATCCAGATCAAGGCTGTCTTGGCCGAGTCAGATGGGTCGAGCGTGATCTTCTTGGTTCCTTCGTCGGGCCTGATCCCCGACATGGATTGCTTCTTGGCGGGGACGACGCCTTCATCCTCCAGGACTGCGGCTGCTACTCGGATTCTGTCCAATCCGGCAGACGCCTCCAGAGTTTGGGCAAGTTCACAACTCTCCTTGTCGCATACAAAAGATTGTTTGACATCACCACATACAGTGATAATGCCCTTCGGTCCTGGCATCTTGAGTACTAGATAGGTGTAGTGAGGCACCGCCATAAATCTGGCCAAGCCCGGCCTTCCCAAGATGGCGTGGTATGCCGTCTCGAAATCAGACATCAGCCCCACCGTGTTTAGTCCTAGTTGGGCTTTGTTTAGTTGATTTTGTCACGGTTGTGTGAGATATCGCCTTGTTCTTCTTGTGTCGGCCAGACCAACAAGACCAAGTTTCTGAATCCCATTGTTCTTAATCTATATTCGCATTTGAGATTGCTTATCTTGTGTTCTTGCTCGTTCTTCGGTTGCTTGCAGGAACCGTCCTTCGTGGACAGGTCGATCGTGACTCTGGTTCGGTCGATAACACTCGTTGTGGTGGTTTAGCGATCGCCGGGATTTCTAGTTACTCGCATGGTTGGAAGCCGGATCGTTTAGGTCTCCTGACACCTACCGAAATTATCCATCATCTCACCAGAAGATCGGGACCCCTGCGTCCACCCCAATCAAGTGGTATCATAGCTTCCGGTTGCCTGGTGAGATCGTCATCTATCTTAGTTTAGTAGATTGATTTCATACCTAGAGTCCAGAAAATTGCCACACAAAAAAAAAATTTGCATCTACCCTACTCCAAGCCCTTTGAGCCTTTACTATTACTGCATAGTTTAATTCTTGTTGAATTTGCGTTGCATCGTCTAGTCGTTGCTGGTCTTATAGGCTGTTTGGTTGGTTGCATCCCTAGAGCTTTGCATCTGTAGATGCAAAAATTGGGTGTTTGGTTGCCTTTTCTCGTACCTAGGCCGGTTTTTTCGGATACAAAACACCCCCTCGGGCCTGGCTCCGCAGATACGCCCAAATCGAGCGTTTCCGGAGAGCCAGGCTCCGCGGATGCTCTGCTCGCGCTGATGGGAGGTTCCTGCTCGCGCTCGTCTTCTCCGTGAGATCCGCGACTGCCTCCCAGACCTCGCTTCCTTCCCACGACCACGAGGACGCATCCGTTGCCTTCTTCCCGCGCGCAACCGCCATCCCAAGCGAGCCTGCGTTCGATTCACCGCCTCGTACCACTGCCCACGCGTGCGCCTCTGCGCCGCCGCACACGCACGCCGCCGCCTGGAGAGCGGGGGCGGGGGTTTCGCCTTTTGCGCAGCAGCCGGGAACATCGTGTCCCTGCTCGGGCCGAACCTCCTCTCCTTCGAGCTCAACGCGTCCGAGGGGCAGGGTTACCCCGACAACGCGATGTGGGTTGAGGACGGGGAGTTCGACGACGCCGACGACCTGCACCTCACCGCCGAGGAAGCCGTGGCTGTGTGGGCAGCCACCGCCGCCGGCCCCGCCCTCCGAGAGTTGGAGATCGCAGACTTCTGGGCGCAGGCGTGCTGGCGTAAGGCGGAGACGCTCCGTGTCATCTCCCACTTCTGTCAGTCTCTGATTCTCTAATATTATCCAGTGTGATGGGTTGATTCAACTTGCAGCAGAGTACCATTTTGTAGATTGGTGTTCATAGCGACATTTACATATGTTGAAAGCAAATTTTGTTTCAAAGCAAGGAAGGTGATATCTTGCTAGAGTTAGCTGGCAACCTTGAATATGTTGTTTGTGCTAAATTTACTGTTCCCTTCATTGAGTTGAACTATGGGTTGCTATAAAAGTCTGGTATTAGATAATTTTGAGTTTTGGCTGTTCACCAATTAGGGGTTTAAAATGAGTTTTGGCTGTTCGCCAATTTGGCCGTTACATATATATGTGTGCTGAAGATTTTTCGTTTGCGCTGTTCAAGGTTGGATGCATATATGTGTGTTACGTACTCATATTTTTATTTGTGCCCTGAAAGAAATAGGCTTTGTTCAAGGTTGGATGCATATATGTGTGTTACGTACTCATATATGTGTGTTACGGATGCATATATGTGTGTTACGTACTCATATTTTAATTTGTGCTGAAAAAAAACTGACAGCCAATACAAAAAATTAGACTGGACAACCAAACACCATCTCTCTTGATCTTTGAGATCACATGCACTCTAATGCAATCAACCAAACATTTTCTCCTCTCAGCCTGTCTCATCTTGTGCAAACAACCAAACACCATCTCGTGCATCTACACAGCCTGCATCCCGCCAGCCTGGATGAGCTGATACGAGCCAGGCTCACCTGAGAAGGCAACCAAACAGCCTATTAGTGTTTTGATCTTTAGAGTTTCGAGTTCGAGTCACGCTTATCGTCACCTTTGTTCCCTTCTTGTCCATCAACCGTCGCTGATTTGTTGGTCGATCTTCCCAAAAATAGTGATTGTTTTCCTTGCCAAATTTCCACCCTTTCCCCTTCCATAACACCCTCCACATACCCCTGACCGAGCTCCACTTCTCCCCCAACGCGGCCAAACCCAAAAGGAAACTCCAAAACCGAGTGCAATTCAAATTCGCGAGCAAATTGTGAGCCCTTCAGTAAAACGGTCATATCTTTAACGTCTGAACTCGGATTTGGACATTCTTGTGCTCGTTGGAAAGATCACAAAATTTCCTATCAGATCCAACTTTGGCGTTGTCAAAATTAAGATTTCTAAATTCGGCCTCTAACAGTGAGAAAAGTTGACATCTTTGTCAGGCTGATTTCGGATGCAACTCTGTCCAGTTCGGTATTTTGCCCATATATCACTCATATGAAGTCGGATTTTGATGATCTTGGATGTTTTGGAAATATTAGAAGATCCTCTACAACTTTGGTATAGAAGTGTTTCTCGGATTCAGAGTGTTTGGGGTCTGTAATTGCGCCTAAAGGATTATTGCTCCTGCTCTCCCGTTTGAAAAGTTGAAAAAAAAAGAGCCAAGTGCAAAAAAAACCGCACAAAAAAAAGAGAAAAGGCAAGTGCATGTAAAAGAGCCGCACTAAAGAAAAGAAAGCAAAAATAAGGAGCTTGTTTTAAAGTGTACTAGTTGGATTCTCGTGACGACGTTTGTGTCCCGGCTCGCGTCTCTAGTACGGTTAGGCCTAGGACCGGCACGGTACCATCGTTGAACGTTTATTCAACTTGTTTTGACTAGTGTGGTTATAGTTTATTCCTTTGCTACATATAAAGCCTGTCCGAGCTCCACTTTCTACTAACCAAACAGGGACGGATTCTAGCCATCGCTTTACCACCTCGTGATTCCATGTTATCACCGACCGGTTGCCGATCGTACCTACTGCTTGCGTGGTAAGAACCGGTAAGAGCAAAAGAAAGGCTAGAGAGAGAGTTTTGCCACTCATACACCCCAGTAGTGCATAGGATATATGTACAGCTATGTATTTTTCTTGTTTCTACTAACAATGGCAGGTTTCACTACTCATTCTCATGAGACCATGGAACTAGTAGAGAGCCACACTACTGTTACTTCATCTCCTCCCATCGTCCAGGGTAACACGCTTCAAAATCCTCCTACTTATGATGGAAACATGATCATAATGCATATATTGATTGGGAAACATTGATCGATAAAATTTTTGGTCGGCAAAGAATATGTGATAAACGAAAAATCAAGATAGCCACTAGTGCTTTAGCTGGTTCTGCATTAACATGGTGGAAGGAATTGTGTGCATCTAATAAACCTCAAACTTGGATAGATATGAAAAAACTTATGAAAGAAAAATTTATTTCTGATTGTTATATGGAAGGACAGTCTATTGTTGCACCTTCCCCTGTGGCTAATATTTTGCAGGAAGATAAAAACTGTCAAGAGGATGAGGTAAAAGAGGAGAATTGTACAGTGTCAACGATTGAGGGTTCTACCCTTGTTGTTACACGAGTACTTAGCGAACAATCGAAACAACCTCAACAAAGTCAGCGAAATAACCTTTTTCACACAAGGTTCATTGTCAACGAGCATGCGGTACGAGTTATCATTGACGGAGGGAGTTGCAACAACTTTGCAAGCGTTGACATGGTTGAGAAGCTTGGCTTGACCACACATCCGCATCCACATCCATATTGCATTGAATGGTTCAATTCTTGCGGTAAGCTCAAAGTAATAAGACTATTCGGATTCACATCTCACTTAGTACTTATCGTGATTACATAGATTGTGATGTTGTGTCTATGGATGCATGCTCTCTTTATTGGGTAGACCTTGGATTTTTGACATGGATGCTGTTCATCATAGTAGGTATAATCGCTATTCATTCAAGTTTAAGGGAAAGAAAATTGTGTTAGAACCTATGGCTCCTATAGAATTGGCTAAGACAAATCTTGAACGCACTGAATCACAAAAGAAGAATTATGTTCTAAAGGAGAAACAGAGTGTAGTTAAAGAGAATGAGAAACAGGATGTTGCTAAAAAGAATGAACCATGTGAAAGTAAATATGAAATTAAATTGAAGGTTCCTGCACTCCTAGCTAAACAATCTCTCACACATGCTGATTTGACTAATAAAGATGATTGTCATGGTTTGAATGATATACCCATTGCATTGCCTACTGTTGCTACTAACCTTTTACAAGGGAACACGCTTGAGTCGCGGGCGACTCAAAATCAAGAAAGGGGGGATGAGGACATCACCGGCCAGCGTGCGACCCCTACTTCAACTACGTCCACTACGGCAGCTACGTCGGCCCCTACGTCGACCGATGGATTTGGAAAGTATCGAGACGGCATGAATCCTCATGCCATGCCGTTCAAGCCCCTGCCAAAGGAAGATCACCAAGAGAAGTCCACGTTCCAAGGAGCCTCCGCCAAATGGGCCCAAACCGAGAGGAAGATAAATACGTCTCCAACTCAGGTTCGGCCATCCAGGACTAGCGCACCTTCAAATGGACGCCCAGATCGCATACGACGTCCAAATGAGGCAAATAAGGACTCTACGGAAAGCTTACGAGATAAGCTTTCCAACGGATTTGGCCATGCCTCCAAATTCCATCCGAGTCAATGGGAAACATGAAAACAAGTTGACGGACAGAAACTTCCTGGCGCTGCGTCGCGGTATTTTTGGGCACAAGGCGCGTGTACCCCTAGAGTTAGGGTTGAGCACATGTGGGCATCTGTTTGGGCGCCCCTCCTCTGGCCACCGTCCTATATATGTGCCCCGCCGTGTTTCGTCTTAATTGGGTTTTGTTTAGTTGATTTCGTCACGGTTGTATGAGATATCGCCTTGTTCTTCTTGTGTCGGCCAGACCAACAAGACCAAGTTTCTGAACCCCATTGTTTTTAATCTATATTCGCAATTGAGATTGCTTATCTTGTGTTCTTGCTCGTTCTTCGGTTGCTTGTAGGAACCGTCCTTTGTGGACAGGTCGATCGTGCCTCTGGTTCGGTCGATAACACTCGTTGTGGTGGTTTAGCGATCGCCGGGATTTCCAGTTACTCGCATGGTTGGAAGCCGAATCGTTTAGGTCTCTTGACACCTATCGAAATTATCCATCATCTCACCAGACGATCGGGACCCCCACGTCCGCGCCCATCATCGAAGCTTAGGAGCTCTGTCCGGAAATTCTCTTTTGTCCCGAACGTGACAGGACGGGTAATTTGTCCGAGTGGAATTGCCGAGGTTCCAGGGATTACCCTATGGAACGGCGATGAGCCCTACTGCAATTCATGGCGCTGAATTTTTATGTCGTCAAAAGCTTTGCAAAAGAGGATATTTATTCCACTCCCCCGGTCGATTAACACCTTCTTCAGTTTAGAGCCGCAAAGCGCAGGGTCTAGGACCAAAGGGTACCTTCCTGGATAAGGAACATGATCGGGATGATCCAAACGACTAAAGGTGATCGGCACCTCCGACCACCTTAGGTATTGGGGGGAAGCCGGCACCACCGCATTGATCTCCCGAGTGGTAAGCCTTTGCTTCTGCTTGGATTCATATGCGGCCGAGCCCCCAAATATATAGTTGAGCTCTCGCTCTGCCTCCTGATAATTCTCACCAGGAGGGTCGTGCTTCTTGTTCGCCTTATCATTCTCAGGATCCGTTTGCTTATTGTGTTCTTGTGCGAAGCTCTTCAATGTAAAACAATCCTTGCCTGCGTGCCCTCCCTTAGGATGGAAAGGACATGGCGCGTCCATCACCCTGTTATAGTCTTCCGCGCGTGGTGGTCGGATCCGGCTGCGATCCGCCGCCGCTACCATCTCCTCGCCTTTCCTTTTGCGTTCTTTCTGCTTAGAGGACTCGGCTTGATCCTACTTGTCCTTCTATCGGGGACTGTCATCCTAGCGCTCGGCCAAGGCATCGAAGGCCGTCGCGTAGCAGTCCGCCAGAGCGAACATCTCCCTTACTGTGGTCGGTGGTTGTCGGGATATCTTTTTAATTAGATCCGAATCGCAAACTCCTTTTTGGAAGGCCACGAAGACAACTGCCTCTAAGACGTCACGAATCGAGTTCTTCGTCTGTGTGAAGCATCGTATGAATTTCTGAAGGGACTCATTCTTCTTCTGGTGGAGCTGATACAAATCCCACGGTGTCCCAGGCCTCTCATAAGTGCCCTGAAAGTTCGCAATGAACTGCTCAGACAGATCTCTCCAGGAATCACTAGAATTCTTAGGAAGTCCTGTAAACCAAGTTTGCGCCACTGGGGTGAGTGTGACTGGCAAGTAGTTTGCCATCACGTTCTGGTAGCCACCAGCCGCCTTGACGGCTAGGGCGTAAACTTGCAACCAAGCCTCCGGGTCCCTTTCCCCATCGAACTTGGTAATATCTTTAGGGTTGAATCCTTCAGGCCGAGTGGTAAATGCACGAATCCCATCAATGGACCTGTCATCGTAACGCGGCGGGGACCGGCGAGGTTGCACTCGGCGGTAGACATGCCAGCCTTCTTGGTGATTCCCGTGACCACCGCGATTCTCGTGCCGGTCATCATGGTAGCCTCGACTATTGTGGCAGTCCTGATTGATGCCGAAACGCTCATAATCATCCTCGCGCTGTCACCGTTCGTCATCAGCCCGCTCCTGTCACCTGGTGTTGAGAACGTCTCGGAGGTCGCGGCTGATGCTACGGCGAGCATCACCATGAAGATGAGGCTCGCGCCGACTGCATTCAGCCTGACTGGTAGCGGTTTTGGTGATCGTCCGAGTGCCGGAATTTGCCTTCGCCGCTGGATCCCCTTGGTTATGTTGGATGGCAGCCGCCGTCACCATGGCTCTAACTTGGGCCACGATCGGTGTAGCGGGATTATCTGCTGGGATCATCGGACTTAGGCTATCAAGGAGCGTTTTGGAGGCGACAATATTCTGCTGCGGCGTGTGGAAGACAGCCTGGTCTCCCATCTTTGTTTGCAAGATGTCTTCGTTGACAGCGCGGGATTTGGCGCGAAGAGACCCCGCGCGTGTCTCGCGGTGAAGGCGGTCTGCTTCCGCCGCTTCCTCGTCCCAATGACATTGGGATTTAGTCCGCTGATCTTCAATCATGTATATCCCGCGGAAATTGGAACAGCTTCCCGAACTGCTCTCCGATTCGGTCTCCGAGTGCAAAAAACGAAGAGGTGGATTGTCTTGATCATTGATCCCGAGTGGTTCGCTGGCGATTACGCCTACCATCCGAGATCCGCTTTCTGTTGGCTCCTCACTGCATTCGGATCGGGAAATAAGCCCCGGCACAATATTTGCTGGTATGTGGCAGCAACATTCCCCAACCCAAACGGGAGTCCGAGTAGTGTATCATCGCAGCCCTTCCCAGATCGGATTTGGTCCGAATCCAAGTAGGTGAGGTTGAGCCCCCGACGCATTATCCGCTGATATGCGGCGGCAACGTTATCTAGCCCGAAGGGGACTCTGGGCTGAACGTCGTCAAGGCTTCCACTAGAATGGATCTGATCCAGATCGGTGGAAGAGATCTTGCTGGAGTCGTTGTCGGAGTCGCCCTCAGATCGGATCTGTGGTGGATCCGAGAGAGAGAGTTCGCCGAGACCATTGGTGATGAAGTCCAGGCTTAGCCTCAATCCACTTTATGAACTTGTCGACTGCGACGAAGAGAAGAGTAAATCCACCTTGCGCTCGCTTTAGAGGGCCCACCATGTCGAGGTTCCAAACGGCGAAAGGCCAGGTGATTGGTATGGTCTGCAGATCCTGAGCCGTCATGTGAATCTACTGTGCGAAGAATTGACAGCCCTCACACCTACGCACTATATCTTTCGCATCCGTCACAGGGGTTGGCCAAAAGAATCCTTACCGATAGGCTTTACCTACGAGGGAACTTGCCGCCGCATGATGTCCGCATTCCTCCGAGTGGGTGTCATTCAACAGATCCTTGCCTTCTTGCTCAGATATGCAACGTCTTAGTATCCAGAACTGCTCTTGAGAAAAAGCTCGCCCCCGACTACCTTGTAGTTTTTGCTGCGACGTGTTATGCACTCAGCTAGGCTGCGATCATCTGGTAACTCGTCTCTGAGAATGTAATCTAGATACGGCTGCGTCCACCCGGGGTTGACTGATAACACCTTTTCTTCAACTTGACCTTCCTGCTGCTCGTCTTGCGAGACTGGTATTTTAATGGATGGCTTGCGCAGTTCCTCGACGAAAACACCAGTCGGCACTTGTGCCCGACTGGACCCCATCCGCGCCAGCTCATCCGCTGCTTTATTATCTCGACCGAGCACATGTGTTAGCTCTAGACCGTCGAATTTGTCTTCCAATTTTCTTACTTCCTGACGGTACGCGGCCATATTGTCGCCGATGCAAGACCACTCCTTTTACACTTGGTTAACCACGAGTTGAGAATCTCTGCGAACCATTAACCGCCGGATTCCGAGCGATATGGTGATGCGAAGCCCGTGGATGAGCGCCTCGTACTCAGCGGCGTTGTTACTGACTGGAAATAGGATCTGAAGGACATATCTTAACTTCTTGCCAGTTGGAGATATGAGCAAAATTCCAGCCCCCGCGCCACTGAGCATGAGGAAACCATCAAAGTACATTGTCCAGTACTCGAGATTCTCCTTGGCTGCTGGGGTTTGGGACTCTGTCCATTCAACAACGAAATCGGCAAGTGCTTGAGATTTAATGGCCAGCCGTGTCATGAACTTTATTTCAAAGGCTCCAAGCTCAACTGCCCACTTTGCAATTCTCCCGATGGCCTCCCGGTTGTGGAGTACATCCCCAAGTGGAAAGAATGTGACAACTAAAATTTCATGATCTTGGAAATAATGCTTGAGCTTTCGCGACGTGATGAGCACGGCGTACAAAAGCTTCTGCACATGGGGTATCTTATCTTGGAATCGCCCAATACTTCGCTGACAAAGTAGACCGGGCGCTGTGTCTTTTGAGAGGAACCATCCTCATCCCGTTCCACGATCAGTGCGCTGCTGACTACGTGACTCGTGGCACCAATGTAAAGCAGGAGAGGCTCTTGGGGCATGGGCGGGACCAACACCGGTGACGTAGTTAGGAACCTCTTGAAGTCTTCGAAGGCTTCTTGTGCTTCCGCAGTCCATTGGAATCCATCTTGTCGGCGAAGAAGTTTGAAGAAGGGCATGCCACGTTCCCCCAGTCGGGAAACAAATCGGCTGAGCGCCACGATGCATCCAGTGAGCTTTTGAACATCCTTCTGATTGGTTGGAGGCTTCATCTTCATGATCGCTTCGATCTTCTCCGGATTCGCCTCGATGCCCCGATAGGACACGACAAAGCCAAGCAATTTTTCGGACGGAACCCCGAAAACGCACTTCTCGGGATTGAGCTTCCTCTGAAACGCCCTTAGGCTCTCGAACGTCTCGGCCAGGTCCGTGATAAGGTCGGTTACGTCGTCGACGTAAGCCTCCACGTTGCGGCCGAGCTGAGTGTGAAAACACCGCTGTATAGTGCGCTGATAAGTGGCACCAGCGTTTTTCAGCCCGAACGGCATTGTCGACGGGTGACTAACCGGGGGTTATCGTCGGCAATGAAATAGATTGAATCACAAGGGTGCGCTAGATCTCAAGCTAGGTGGTAACACAAGACAGGGATTATACAGGTTCAGGCCCTCACGGCGGAGGTAACACCCTAGTCCTGTGTTCTGGGATTATGTGGTTGATCTTTCGATTGTATGCGAGATCTCAGGAGGATTGATGTCTCTCTCTGGATCGATGGGAGGTATTGGATTCCAGGATGTGTATCTAGGGGCCCCTGCCTGCCCGCCTTTATATAGTGGTGGGGGCAGGGTTACAGAATCAAACCTAGTCGGTTACAACCTTGAGTCCGGGTAGATTACAAGGCGGCGGATTCTATCCTTAGCTATCCTTGCCAAATATATCTAATCCCGAGCTTACAGATTCATCTTCCTTATTCGGGATAGACTTCCTTTTCGGTCTCTTGCTTGGTGCCCAAGTCCGAAGGTGTCCGACTGGTTCCCGACTTGTTTAGCTGGCTCGGGCCGCCCCCTTCTGCTATCTCATGGGCCCTTCGCGAGTATACCCGTGGCCTATGTAGTCCACAGTAGCCCCCGAGTGCTTTGCAATCGAGTCGGATGTCGTGCCGACTGGTTGGCCTATTCGTCCCTGTAATCTGAAAGAGATTGTAAAGGACTCAAGAGATTTTTAAATTTATTACCTTGAGAGTAACGCCCGACTCGGTGATACCGAGATCTTTGGCAGTCGGCCCACTTTATGAGGCACGCCACTCTGTTCTCAAGAGAGCATTTTGCAAATTCGGCTACTTGGCACCCATTCCCACTATATGAAAATGGCAGTCGGCTCATCATGGAGCATGCCTTAAGCCACGCAAACGCAGTTTCCGTCTTGCGGTGTACTGCGTGTTATGCGTTTAAGTTCGGTATCAAACGCCTAGCCCTGACTTGCAGGAGCCAGCTCTTGGCCCAGCATGGGGCACGTTTTCAACCACGCAAACATAGTTTTCGTCGTGCGGCGTACTATGCGTTATGCGTTTAGATTATGTATAGCGTCAAACGCCCAGCCCTGACCTGCAGGAGCCAACTCTTGGCCTAACATAAGGCGAGTTTTTCAGTCGGGTGGTACCTGTCCCAACCGTAGAAGGGATCAGCTGGCGACCCATTTAAGGGCGTACCGACTGGATAAAGTTTTGTCAATAGGCGTTTGTACCTGGGTTGCGGTATACAACTGTCGACCTATAAAAGGCACACCTTCCGAAACAGTATCCAAGTTCCATCAACACCCAACCTTGAACATGCAAAGTTGGCTAGCGACCCAACATGGGGTATGCCATGAAACACTTTTATCAGGTGGTGCTTCCGGTCATATGCCCTCGTGGGGTGTACCGAGGCCGAATGATGTCAACTTATCACCACCATCAGTGGTATGTTGAAAAGGCCTGTTAAGGGGGACGCCCTTTGCTTAATTAAATTAGGCCCAAGCCCATTTAAGGGAAGGCGAAGAGTTTTCGCGCCCTTTCCGTCCAGCCGAAGAGTCGTGGCCGCCGCCGGGAAGCGCGCGCGTTCCCACTCCCGTCCCGTCACTGTAATGGCTTCACAGTGCTCGGGATGGGTCGCGAGACGTGCCTCTTCGTATTCTCTACGCGTATAAAAACTCCTGAAGCGGTACGGGAAACCGCATCCAGCCTTCGAGCAATTTCTTCCGTCGAATCACTCAGCCACTTCTTTTCCTCCATCTGCCGCAATGGAGGGTCAAGAGGGAGAGATCGACGGATGGACGGCTGCAGTCGCCGAGGAAGCCGCCGCCGCAGCCCATGCCTTCGTGGAAAACCTCTGGAGGCAATGGCGGGATGCGGCGGTGGAAATCCGCACCGAGGAGTCCATTAGGGTCTGATCCGTGGACATCCGCAACTATTTTCGGTGCGCATCCAACTGAAGGACGCACTGGTCGCCTCCATCCTCGATGTAAGGTGGCCCTTGGAGTAGCTTTTTCTGTTTTCTTTTCGTTTCTTTGCAAGCCGGCGATGAGCCCTAGCTCACTATGCTATGCTGCAAAGCTTCTCTTTTGTAATCCGGCCTAAGAACCACTAATCAATGAAGATCTTTTGGCAATCCGAATTATCTTTAGCTTTCATTTTTGTGCTGCTGTTGGCTCCCGAATGATTTAGCTATCAATCGGACGATTAGGCCGATCCAGATCTTATGTCTATTCGGCACTTCGTCGTTCCTCTTTGCAGTCATCAGTCGGGGGATCCGAGTGGTTTGGTATACAATCCACTGTAACCGCCGAACTCGGGTCCCAAATGTGGCCCAGCCCAAAAATGCTCTGTGGCCCTTTAAGTTTTAGGAACAGGGGAACGTTTCGCTCTACCCCGCCCAACTTCCGCACTAGCAGTCCCATTCGCTCCCACGAACTCTGCCGCTAGGGTTTTTTTTCCGCCGCACCCCCCGCCGCCACCGATCCCGATCCGGCAATGGCTCCACCATCTCCCACCACCGCTAAGGCGAGCAAAAGCTCCAAGGAGTGGATGAAATCTATCACCACGGATCGATGGCTACGGAAGCTCACATCGGCCGGAGTGCTCCCCTCAGAAGAGTTGATCTCGTGGCGCGCCGCCGTCGGTGAGTCCTCCCCCACCCCTCGATCTGACGAGGTGGTGGTCTTCGAGTCCTTCTTCCTTCGCGGCCTTGGCCTCCCTTGCTCCTCCTTCCTCAGGGGGCTTCTATATTTTATGGGATTGAATTGACTCATCTCAATCCCAATTCCATTTTTCAAATCGCCGTCTTTGTTCATGTCTGCGAAGCGTATTTGGGGATTGCGCCCCACTTTGACCTTTTCTGATCTCTTTTCCTCCTCATGCTCTTCCCGAACAAAACATTCCCCAAGGCTGTGGGAGGCGCTGGGTTTTAGCTGCGGACTACATGAGTCGTGGCACCAATGTAAAGCAGGAGAGGCTCCTGGAGCATGGACGGGACCAACACCGGTGGCGTAGTTAAGAACCTTTTAAAGTCTTCGAAGGCTTCTTGTGCTTTCGCTGTCCACTGAAAACCATCTTGTCGGCGAAGAAGTTTGAAAAAGGGCATGCCTCGTTCCCCCAATAGGGAAACAAATCGGCTAAGCGCGATGATGCATGCAGTGAGCTTTTGCACATCCTTCTGATTGGTTGGGGGCTTCATCCTCATGATCACTCTGATCTTCTCCGGATTTGCCTCTATGCCCCAGTGAGATATGATAAAGCCGAGTAATTTTCCAGACGGAACCTCGAAAACGCACTTCTCGGGATTGAGCTTCATCCGAAATTCCCTTAGGCTCTCGAAGGTCTTGGCCAGGTCCGTGATAAGGTCGGTTTCGACGCGAGTTTTCACGACGACGTTGTCGACGTAAGCCTCCATGTTGCGACCGAGCTGAGTGTGAAAACACCGCTGTATACTACGCTGATAGGTGGCACCAGCGTTTTTCAGCCCGAACGGCATTGTGATGTAGCAGAAGGCACCAAAAGGCGTGATGAACGATGTCTTGATGCAGCCTTCCTTCTTCAGGCTAATCTGATGATAGCCCGAGTAGGCGTCCAAAAATCTTAAGAGCTCGCACCCGACAGTCGAATCCACCACCTGATCAATGCGGGGGAGCCCAAAAGGATCCTTTGGACAGGCCTTATTGATGTAAGTGTAATCAACGCACATGCGCCAAGTTTTATTCTTTTTCTGCACGAGGACCGGGTTAGCTAACCACTCAGGATGATACACCTCCTTGATGAACTGTGCCGCCAACAATTTGGTGATTTGTTCCCTGATGGCTTCCTTCCGATCCGGTGGAAATCTCTGCAAACGTTGTTTGATCGGCTTAGCCTTTTCGTCAACGTGCAAAGTGTGCTCGATAACCTCCCTCGGAACACCGGGCATGTCCGAAGGCTTCCAAGCGAACACGTCCTGTTTGCCCGAAGGAAGGTGACGAGCGTGTCTTCCTATTTTTCATCGAGCCCTGTCCCAATTACGACTGTCTTAGCCGAATTAGACGGGTCCAACGTTATCTTTTTGGTCTCCTCGACCGATTGGATGGAGGTTTTGGCTTGTTTCTTGGCCGGTATGTCCCCCTCCTCCAGGAGTGAGGCGAAACATAAAATCTTAAGAAACCCAAAAACTATTTGTAACCATTACTCAACAGTAAAATTTAAAGAATCGTGAGTTACAAATTTAAATTTTACTGTATAGCAAGGGTTACAAAAGACTTCTCATTTTATAAGTTTTTTATTTTTTATGATTTAAAAATAAAAACTTAAGAAAATCAGAAGCCTTTTGTAACCCTTGTTATACAATAAAATTTAAACTTGTAACTCATGATTCTTTAAATTTTACTGTTGAGTAATGGTTACAAATAGTTTTTGGGTTTCTTAAGATTTTTATTTTTATGATTTTTCTAAGTTATTTTGAATTTTTCAAATTTTCCTAATTTTTTAATGATTTTTCGGATTTTTACGTTTTTTAGATTATTCTGAATTTTGAATATTTTTCTGTTTTTTAAGATTTATGAATTTTTATAAATTTTTTTTCAGAAAATCAGAAAAATATTCAAAATTCATTAAATGTCCCACGGTTGGGTGCCACGCTCCGTTCGGTGGCACCGGGTGCCAGGAAATTTTCTTCCAAACCCTAGCCTTCATTCCCCTTTCTCCTCCGAAAAACACGCAGCGTGAGAGATGGAGACGGCAATTGAGGCGACCGAGGCGGAGAGCTTGGCGGCGCAGCCGAGGGGCTCGTCGGCGCACTCGCGTGGCGCGCCTCCGTGTGTCCCTCCGCTATACCGCACGAGCACGGGTCTCCAACAGAACTGACATCTATTGATCAAAATTAGAAAGAGTTTACAGACGAGGGGTCTCTGACATCCACTCATCTATCTGGTACACTACGAGTACTTCTGTGAGTGTATTCTGTGTTAATTACGTACGTACGTATACTGGCTTCTTGTGCCTAATTTACTGCCGAGTGGTGACCACCGTGGGGTGAGAAGATGTTGCGAAGCAGCGGCTTGTTTTTAAACGCCGGGCCGGCCATTGCTACTGCATGTCTGAATCTACTTGTGTTGTATACTTAACCTGAGCGAGCCCACGAGGGAGGCAGCTCCTCCCATCCCAACCTCGGCACCTCACTGCTCAAGTGCTCAGTCGCTCACACTGCCACTCACTTCACTTGCACCGGCATGCATCGATCTTACGCATACACACGCGCAGCGCCACCTGCCACCGCGAGCTCGATCCCGCGCTCCCATAGCTCAAATTGATCCGCCGGCCGGGGTCGATGGCGGCATTGACGCTGCGGCAAGTGCTGGAGCTGGCCTGCGAGTCCAGCAGCGACGGCTTCCGCTCCTACCCGCGCTGCCTCCCCTGCGACCACCTCCTCATCGAGGCCGACCTCCGTCGGAGCCCCTCGCGCTCGCCCTCCTCCTTCCTGCCCAAGGCCGGCGCCGGCGCGCTCGCCAGGATCTCGCACCCTCTCCACGGCCGCTCCGGGAAGGCTTCTGGAGGCGCCGGGACGGCGACGACGACGAGGACATTGACGTCGGCGACCGGGACTCCCTCGGCCTGCCGTCGCCGCTCGTCAGCAGCTCCTCCGCCTCGGAGTACGCCGAGTCGGAGATGGACTTGGTGGCGGAGGAGGACATCGCCTCAGCAGCGTCCGATTCCAAAAAACCATCGTCGTCGTCGTCGAGCACGGGGAGCCTTGACGACGTCGACGCTGACGGCGCCGCCGGAGACGGGCAGAAGGTGAGTACCTCCTCATGCCTGCCTGGCTGCCTGGTTGCTGCTCGCTTGGCCCGTGCCGTGTTAATGGTGAAAAAACAGAGCTCCTGTCATATTTCATTATTCATTGAAAAAACATTGCCTAATTCAGGCTTCTTGGCAATGCAAAACTCCAAACTGCAACCGTCAATGGGCTAATTTTGCGTCTTGACACGGCGCAAGAGTCTCGGCAGCTCACTGATCATGAATCAAATTTCAGAAAGCAGCTCAAGGTCAGAATACAAGGTTTAGCGGCGATTAACAGGCTACACATCAGACAGCAATCACGCCTAATGTTCATTAAAGAAGGAGATGAAAATACTAGGTTCTTCCACCTAAAAGTAAATGCCAGGAAGCTAAAAAACAGAATATGCAAGTTGGTTTCCGGCAATCAGGCCATAATCACAGATGATGACAAACATGATGAGTTCCTATCTTATTTCAAGTCTCTTTTAGGCCAAAAAGTCAGAAGAGAGCATAATTTGGATTGGCAGCACATTGGTCTACAACCTTTAGACCTGTCTGATCTTGATGGGAATTTCGAAGAGGATGAAGTTAAGCGTGCAGTGTGGGATCTACCAAATGAAAAGGCAGCGGGCCCGGATGGGTTTATAGGCCTTTTCTACAAGGAATGCTGGAACACCATTAAAGAAGATGTTATGGGAGCGTTCAGGAAAATATACACAGGGAATGGAAGGCAGCTGAACCTTCTCAATACGGCACACATTGCTCTTGTCCCTAAGAAAGTGGAGGCTCAAACTACCAGAGACTTCAGACCCATCAGCCTAACCATAGCTTTGGTAAGCTCTTCAGCAAGGTGTTGGCAAACAGATTGGCACCTCTAATGTCTGAGATAATCTCCCATTCTCAGAATGCTTTCATACGTAGAAGGTGCATCCAGGACAACTATATGTGCACAGCCACAGCAGTGAAAGAACTCCACTCAAAAAAGGTCCAAAGCCGTTTCATTAAACTTGACTTCGCCAAAGCATTAGATTCAGTGAGCTGGGAATACTTGCTTGATCTCTTGGAACACTTGGGCTTTAGCAGTGCCTGGAGAGATTGGATCTCCCTATTCTTGGCATCCTCCACTTCCCAAATCGTCCTGAATGGGAGTCTCGGGACTAAATTTAAGCACAGAAGAGGGATGAGGCAAGGGGACCCCTTATCTCCTTTGCTCTTCATAATTGCAATTGAACCTTTGCATTTGCTGTTTTGTAAGGCCAGACATGATGGACTAATCAGCAGCTTAGGAGAAGGGACTGATAAGCTGCAAGTTTCAATGTACGCTGATGATGTGGCTTTGTTCTTAAAGCCAACCGAAAAGGACTTCAGGTCGCTGAGCAAGGTACTTGAAATTTTTGGAAATGCTTCAGGTCTAAAAGTAAACTTCGACAAGTGCGAAATCTACCCCATTAGGTGCTCGCAACAGCTAGTCCATGACATTGCCTCGGATCTACCAATGCGAATTGGCTCCTTCCCCTGCTCTTACCTTGGACTACCAATCAGGTCAAACAAATTACGCAAGAATGATTATCAGCCGCTGTTTGACAAGACTGGTAAGCGTTTGGCTGGTTGGAAGGGCAAAATGCTAAGTAAGTCTGCTAGGCTGGTATTGATTAACTCTGTGATCACTGCCCAGGCGGTTTATCTCCTCTCAGTTACTCAAATTAGCAAATGGGCTATTAAGAAAATTGATACGTTGCGCAGACTCTTCCTTTGGCAAGGTTATCAAAATGGCCAAGGCTCTTTGCACCTAGTCAATTGGCAAAGAGTTTGCCGACCAAAGAATCTAGGAGTCCTGGGGGTGAAGAACATCGAGTGTTTTGGACGTGCACTCAGATTAAGATGGCTTTGGTTTCCTTGGGAGCAACCTGAAAAGCTGTGGATTGGCAAGAATGTGCCCTGTGATCAGATCGACCGGTATCTCTTCAATGCAAGTGTGACTTTTTCCCTTGGAAACGGAGAAGACTGCAGTTTCTGGAATGATAGATGGTTAAATGGCCAAGCGCCAAGGGAGATTGCCCCTCTTTGCTATGCCAAGGCCACAAAAAAAGGATGTTCGGTCAAGGATAGCTTACATAATGCTGCATGGTTAACACACCTCAGAAGAATCACTACTCCCGAAGAACTTGCTCAGTATGTCGCTCTTTGGCAAAGCTTGTGTCATATACAGTTGCTCCCAGAAAAGTTGACTCCTGTGTTTGGAAATGGACCACCCAGGGTTCATATACCGCAAGGTCTGCTTATGATGCACAGTTCAGAGGGTCCACCATCGACCGCTTTTACACCTGCACCTGGAAGGCCCACGCAGAGCTGAAATGCAAGTTTTTCATTTGGAAGGCCCTCCAAGACAAAATATTATGAGCGCAAAACTTAAGTATTAGAGGCTGGCCGAACTGTCATTTATGCCCTCTATGCGGAAATGAAGTGGAGACGACGAACCACTTGCTGTTCCAGTGCCCCTTCTCCAGATCAATTTGGCGAATGATCAGCGATGAAGGAGGGTTCCCGGCTGTCCTCACTATGCAAGGAATGAGAAGAACCTAGGAGACCAGTGGCTTGCAGCTAGAAAACTTTTTCACAACTCAATTCAAAGGCGTTTTGATGGAGTGGTGCAATATGCTTGTTGGAACATTTGGAAAGAGCGGAATAGAAGATTATTCCAAAATTCCTATGCTTCTAACAAACAGGTTCAGCAGCTGGTCAAGTTGGATGTCCTCAATCGGGCGGTAGCTTTTGGTTTTCATGATTTTGGCTGAGTTCCTTTGTTTTTGTTTCTCTTCCCTTCCCTCTTCCCGCTTTCTAGTTCTTGTTCATTTGTAAAACTCTTTCTCCTCCTTACTATAATGAATCAGGCAGAGCACCTGCCTTCCGTTCAAAAAAAAAATTCCTTTGTAAATCTACTCACGAATTGGTAGTTCTCCTGGCACTTGTTAAATAAGAGGAAGAAATACCGATGTCTATTTACGCCTCTTCGGTTTTTCTTGTTTTCTTTATGTACATAATTCTACCTTCTTTTAATTGAAAAAAATGCAAGCCATGGCTGGTTCTTTTAAAAAAATGACAATCATATGCTAAGCTGATGTTATTCATAAGAGCTATGCAATTGAATGTTTACATCATGCATCATGTATGTATATCAGCATATGTACAGCAAGTGTCCTCTAGCAGTTCTGAACTGAGAATCACAATCACTTCTTTCTCACAGCTCTAAACTGAAAATGGCTTTTCTCCTCTCAAGCGTCAATCAGTATGACCTATGCAGTTAGCTACTTGTGCTGTGTCCTAATTCCTAAATCCTAGACAGCAAGCTGATGTCCTTGTAAGGTCTACATGCATATCATCCTATGAGACATTCAGACTCCGAGTGCATTGCAGATTAGAGTATACACAGGATGGGAGGTGGATGTAGTCTCACAGTCAGACGGTGAGACTAGAGTATGCACTTGGCCCTTGCATCCGACTGGTGCGGTAACACAGCTAGTATCCCAACATGGGGCATATCATTGTTGTCAGCCAGGCGGTACCTGTATCCCACTATAGCGGAATACAGCTGGCGACCCCACCACGGGGCGTACCTTAAGAAAAGAGTTTAGCCTTATGGTATCCATACCCGGTTAGCGGGCAATAGATCAAAGTTATATATAGGATCTTTACGCACAAATGATAAGAGCATTATATACTCCTGTTTTAAGTGGTTATTGACTTAACTATCGACACTCAAGAGTCTAACAACGTTGCACATATGAACTAATAATATTGGCATTTAGCAAATTAACATCTAGAAAATTTCCATGCACCATAGTATAGTTTGGCAATCTACTTCTAAAAGTGGGAATACCATATTAAGAGTCGATGCATCATGCATGTCATATTGGTCATGTGGTACACATTAACAGAATATGCATTTTAATATTTTATAAAAAGCTGGCTTCTAAAGTTGGGTTTTGGTTTATGACCTCGGGAATTCTTCTGGAAAAATGTAGAGTTCTACAAATCGTTTATGCAAGTATATACTTCTAGTAAATAATGCGCCCCAAGATGAATCTGACAGCACACAAACAAACTATGGCGATCAGCCACAACCAAAGGGGGCCAAAAATACTAAACCAAAGGCTAATTCCTCATTACTTTCTCGAAAGAAAGATGGAGCGCATACTGATACTGCAAATGCTCCTGAAAATGCTGAAAACAAGTATCCTTCAGCCCCCGAACAAACACCAGGAGCATTGTGTGCATTCTCTTTAACAGATGGATGCCAGAATGCGCCAGCTGAGGTACCTAATCCGCCACAACAGAATGGTCTGATTGAAACAGCTGATGCTATGCCTGGATCTTCCCTTTCATCGCTACTTGCGAGTATCTGGTTAGATCCATGCCTTGAGGAGGCGGTCGGGTCTAGGGCGGCCATGTCGAGGGAACCAGAGGCAACGGGAATGCAGGCGGTTACCTCGGCGACGGCGGCGGCTAGACGGGGAGCGAAGGGATCCGGGCCTGGCCGGGGCCGCCATCGCCAGGCCCATCCTCCGCGAAGCCGCCGTCCCCGAAGATGGCCTCCCCGTGGCCTAGCGCCGTTGTGGTGTTGCAGCCAGTCGAAGGCGGCACCGGGAGCAGCGGCAGAAAGGGCGAGGAAGGAGGCAGCCGCGCCGGGGTACCGGGGCGGCGAGGGCTGCCGTGGAGAGCAAGTGCCGCGAGGGAGAGGGGAGGCGGAAGCGGCGGCACGTGGAGGCGGAGCAGCCGAGTGGGAGACGGAGAAGCAGGCGGTGGGGGTGGAATGAGCTGTCCCCCATGGGGGCGGCGGGGCGGGAGGTGGGAAGATGAGGCTGGGGGCGACGTGGCCGAACGACGGCCATGAGAATCCACCGCTCGGTTGCGACCGCCAGATCTGCAACAAACGGTCTAGATTTTTAAGGGTGACGTGGAGGCCAGGTTTTTTGAGGGTGGCGTGGCTGTGCCCAGATTTGAAGACCGGTACGACTTATGTAGAATAAGTATATACATCTTCCTATCTACTCCCTCCGTCCTTTAATATAATGGATCCAAGAGTTTTGAGAACAAATTTAGGAGACATGGAAAAGACTGCTATACCCTTGGTTGAACGTGAGCAATGGTTTTAAATGAATTTCATTGATTTTTTCCTAATTGAAATGAATTATGTCGTATTTAAATGATTCTACAAAATTTAAATAATTATGCCTAATTTCAATGACTTTTGTTGAATTTAAATAAATTTTGCTAAATTTAAATATATTCTACCAAATTTAAATGAATTCCGCCCAAAATTCGTAACCAAGGGTAAATTGGTCTTTTTACCCCCTACTTAACAGTCACTAATGGAAAACCTAACGGTGATGGCAAATAAGGAAGGGAAAATAAACACAATGGCGTATAGGGAAGATATAAGTTTTGGATGGCAGATAGGGAAGCCTAAAAATTTACGATGGCGTATAGGGAATTTTCTCCAAATCTTCCTCTCTACTTGTGCTACTGTTTTCTACTACCTCCGTTCCAAATTGCAAGTCACTGTTGACTTTTGGATACAACGTTTGACCATTCGTCTTATTCAAAACATTTGTGTAAATATCATTTATTTTGTTATGATTTGTTTTGTCACTAAAAGTACTTTAAATATGACTTATATTTTTGCATATGTGTACTAATTTTTTGAACTGAACTGAGAATTGCTTCTTTTTCGCAGCTTGCATATATGTACAAAGTGTCCTCTAGCAGTACTGAACTGCTTCTTTTTCGCAGCTCTAAACTGAAAATTGTTTTTCTCCTCTCAAGCGTTAATCAGTATGACCAATACAGTTAACTACTTGTGCTGTATCCTATTTCCTAAATCCTAACCAGCAAGCTGATGTCCTTGCGAGGTCTACGTGCATATCATTCTATCAGATATTCAGACTCCGAGTGCATTGAGACAGAGTATGCACATGACCGATGCATTGCAGTAATATTGCAATGCCGTGCTCCAGGACTGGGCTGGATCCTGCACATGCACGGCGCACTCAACCGGAGAGACACCTGCTTGATGAAAAATCGTCTTCCTTCTCCAGCTGCCTGGTGTTCCTGTTCAGGAAACCGTCGCTGGCCTCCCGGTCCGCCTCAAATGTCGCCTTGGGATCACTCTCTCTCATCTGCAGGTTGGCTGAATCACTCGTAAAAGTGTCTTCTTTTAGCTAAGGGTTTTGACAGAAGAAATGTGTTCAGACAGCACGACTGAAACTAATTAGTGAAGGTGGTAACTTGGCTAAACTTTGGTTACAATTGAAGCTCTTAATGGGAACCATGCATGGGCATGGCTAAAATTTAGTACTGCGAAGGGCATGAAAAACATGGAACACTTAATGTTCGAATATATTTTGAACGTTCTGAAAGTAAAAGCAGGGCCGGTCTAAAATAACATATTTTAGTCTCGCCCTAGGGCCCTTAAAACATTAGGAACGGCCCTAAGTAAAAGTGGCGTTTTTTTCCCCCAAACTGATAGGTAAAAGGAGAGAATTTGAACAAGGTAACAGGAGACAACCCTAGCAACTATTTCCAACCATGAATCAACAAACTTGCATTTTCATCAAATCAGCTATAACTACCGCACTGCACTGTCCTAGAATTTGCAGACACTGGAAATTCAGTTCGTCGTCATGAACTAAGTACATTACCAAACGTAGAGACGAATGGATTAGTTTCTACATAACTCCGTAACTACTAATTCATTGGCCTTAGTAGTGCCTTAGTACTGAACTTGTAATTGAAAGACAAAAGGTTGGAGACAGAGGAATCATGAACAAACTGACATAGTTTGCTTCTGCAAACTACTACCTTCAGCCTACAAATTCCTTAAGGCTTTCAAGCACCAGAGCAAAACCGATTGCACCACCACTCGATTGCACCACCACTGGAGTAATCTTCCAGCTCTGCAAGCCTACAGATTCCCTAGGACTTGAAGCACCAGATCAAAACCCATTGCACCAGCACTGCAGTGGTCTTCCAGCTCTGAAATTCTTCTTGTTATGTGCCCAGGACATCTAGCATCCTGCACACATGGACAAACAAATAAAAGGTAAGTTGACTAGAAAAGAGCAAGCTGCACAATCACAATTAAAGTTAATAATTATTATAAACAAATACTACAAATACCTTGTACTGTCCAAACATCTCTCTCAGGATAGCGCCGTAAGATTGCACGCAAGAAACGATAGCCTGCTTCAGCTTTGCTTCCTTCAGCCGCCTCTCATCGGCGATGAACACAGACCCCAAATCAGCTAGAACAGGAGATGGGACAGGAGAGTTATCTAACAGGTAAATGCATTTGGAGTTTATGCTTGTGGGTATGATGGGGTTGTCCTGATTGATGACATGTGCCAGTGTAACTGCAATATCACGGGTCATGGAAAGTCAAGTCCCCCCTCTCTAAGTTTAGAGGACATGAATGAATCAACAAAACAGATAAATTTGTACAAACGTATCACTGGTAGAGGACATGAATCAATCAACAAAAACAGATAAATGTGTACAAACATATCACTGGAACAAGAAATTTATCTTTCATCAGCATTTGCAAATTTTTAGAACAATTGAAAGTGTAGACCAAGCACTCCGAGCAATCTGAACTGTAGCAGTAACCAAGTAGCTCCTCGCCAAGCAGCTCCAAGAGAGAGGCTGCAACTACGGCGGCGACGGGGCAGGGATTGGGACTTGGGAGCACTAGGGGAAGAAAGAGACAGGGCTGAAAACACAGGTGAAAGAAGTGTTCAGTCGTGGATATTGGAATGGATGGCTGGAGGGAGATTAAATTATTTGCCCCCTATTGGGGGGTCAAATACTTCGTGCCCCTCAATTCATTCCTCCTTTATTATGTACCACCGGTCCAACGAATTTCTTTATTTTCTGCCATCTCGCCCCATTTACTACCTTAAAAAATCAAAACAGTCATAAAAAATCCAACAAATCATAAAAATTCAAAAAAATCTTAAAAATATAGAAAAACTTAAAATTTAAAATAATCGTAAAAAATCTAGAAAACTGTAAAAATCCAAAAAATTCAAAAATCATAAAAGTTGCTTGGGAAGCTTCCTGTGGCGTGTGGGAGCCCTCAAGTTGGTGTAAAGGCCTTGGAGTCGATCTAGCCGGAGCGATGAACAACCATCGCTAGTGAAGGTGGTTTTTTATTTTCCAAGTTTTTGATTTTTTATGTTTTTTATGATTTTTCCAAGATTTTTTAAATTTTTATGTTTTTTCAGATTTTTTCAGATTTTTAAAGATTATTTAGATTATTTATGATTTTTAAAGGTATTAAATGGGGCGAAATGGCAGGAAATAAAGAAATTCATTGCACCGGTGGCAAATAATAAAGGAGAAATGAATTGAAGGGCATGAGGTATTTGACCCCAATAGGGGGGCAAATATTAATCTCCCAAATCCAATCGGTAAATCATCCCCTCCCCTCTCCAATCGCGACGGCGCCGCCGTCCCCCGTCGCGCGTCGAGCCGGTTGCCATTGCCGCCATCTCCCGTTGTCCGTCGAGCCTGTTGCCGTTGCCGCCGCCGTCACTCGTCGAGCAGATCGCCGTCGCCGTCGCCGGCAGGAGTAGGACGGTGATGGGTGGCTGCGCCGACGCCGGCGTCGGCACGTGGTTCTGGGAGCCTTCGGGATGAAGTTGACTGCCTCCTGCTTCTGTAGCACTGCTCCAACTTCAATTCGGAGTAGATTTGGCTTGGCTTGGCGGCCGCGAAACAAGACTCTGCCTCGGGCATCACTCAGGTTTTCCCCTCGGCTCTACTCTCCATTCTTTCGTTTGCTTTTCCGAAGTCGACGCAGATCTGCTTCTCCGGCCACCGAACGCCCCGCCCTTGGTCGATATGTATGTTCAAATGCGATTCGGATACAAAGATTGATTTTTGGGAAAATCGGATATTTGCCCCAAAGTTGGTGTGCCTCTGGATATTTACCCAAAGTTGAGCTGCCCCTGGATATTTGCCCCACTTGGCCTCTTTTAGTTTTGCTTTTGTCTCAAGGGGCTGTTTAGAAAATTGCCAAAACACACCTAGCCTCCTACTCTCCCTCCAGAACGCTCCTCTCCTCCCATATCGCGCATACAGTGTGCCTCCCTCCCAGATCGCACTCTCCTTCAGGATGAAAGTGGGTTGCTCGCCGGGTTAGACGTGCGTGACCGTGCTGCCCGTCCAACAAAAGCTGGGTAGAAATGGCCGCCCGTGAAAGAAGTTCACAGCTAAAATGGCAACCGCAGCCGCTCGTTTGCTATTTGTTCAACGAACCTGAGCAGAAACAAACGTCCAAAATTTGACTCTGGTCTGTTTCTAGAAACCAAGATTTAGTTTATGCAATCCATAGCGGATTTGTAGTAGAATTACTGCATAGATTAAGATCAGTAGCTCAAAGCTCATTTGAAGAAGAAAATCACATAAATTCAAAAACCAGTTAATTGTACGGACAATAAGAGCAGCAAATAGAAGTCCGTAATGGGGATTCAAATAGCAGTAAATAGAAACTTAGATCCCTCGATTCAGGAATGGAGAAGCAAAATTTGAGGAGATGATGGGAGGAACCAAATGTGTGGTGCAAACAACATTTGCATTTCTGGGCTAATCCCTCGATCCAGGAACTCAGGAAGGCTCGCGAAATATGCAGTAGCTGGATTCAAATAAGAAAGACATGGTTGGGATTTTGGAGGACTCATCGGGAGGTCTTGCAGGGCCACATGGCGGAGGCCTCCGGCCCTGGCAGCGCGGGAGGCGGCGCGAGGGCCGGCGCCGGAGGCGGCGCGAGGGGCGCGTGGGCCGGCGGGGAGGGCGTGCGGTCCGCCAGGGAGGGCGCGCCGGTCGGCGGGGAGCGGCTCGCCATGGCGGCGCCGGCGGCGAGAAGGATGGCGGCAGGGAGAAGGCCCTTGCAGCGCGCTCGGCGCGAGAGATGGAGGGGATTGGCTTGACTGTGCCCCCCCCCCAACCGCCGGTCCGCCGCCTCCCCGACCTCCCTCTACAACCAGAGGAACCAACATGTTCCCTAACCCGAACCCTAATCCGGCGGCGGCAAGCTCGATGGCGGCGACGGCGGCGATGGCGTCGAGGTATCCTTCCTCCTCCTTCTCTGCACAGCGAGCGCGCGCGGGCGAAGGGGAGCTGGGCGCAGGGCGAAGGGGAGCTGAGCGCGGTTACGCGGTTCATCCGTCGACACCGTCGAGACGGGCGTCCGTCCTGTAACATTTCTCTTATACATATGCATCTAAACAAGCAGGGCTGGCCAGAGGTAGAGGTAGATTGAAGTTGAAGATATGGATCAGCCGTCCCCGAAACGGCGTCGTCGGATGGCATCTCCGGTCAGCACTCAGCAGCGTCCTCCCCGATGACATACTCTTCGAGATCCTCATGCTGCTCCCTGCCAGGTGCCTCGTGCGCCTCCAATCCGTCTGTAAAATGTGGCGCGCCACCATACGCAGCACCACTTCGCCCGCCGCCACCTCGAGCTCTCCCGAGCCACCGCTGGTTCAACCTCAACCACGGTCATCTTGCCTCAGGAGTATCACCAGAATTATTGGAAGGTGGGTATTCGGCGTGTTGACATCTACAGCTTCCAGCCTGAGCAGAGCAGGGTCGCCCACGCATGCTGTCCAAGAAGTTTCCCCGTGCCATCCCAATCTTCACCCTCCCACTGCACTGCGACGGCCTCATCCTGATCCCCTGCATAATGCAGCGCATCTTCGTGTGCAACCCGACCACCGGGGAGTTCGTCGAGTTGCCACCTGGTAGCCGCAACATCTCCAAGGACCAAAGGGTTGCCTTTGGCTTCGACCTATGGAGCGCTACCTATAAGGTGGCTAGGCACTTTGTGCGCTCAATCACTGGAGACAAAACTGATGTCTCAGGGTACAGCACCGGGCATGAGATCCTCATGCTTGGCTACGGGGCGGAGGCCTGGACATGGAAGGCCACCGTCGACCCGCCCTACCCGATCAAGGCCAAGACCCCTGTCTGCTTGGCAGGGTTCTTCTACTGGACCGCTTTCCGCTCCATGTCCATGGCTTGCCATGGCCCTGGTGGTGCTATGGCCACCTCCGATGTCATCCTCCGTTTTGGCATGCGTGACGGGACGTTCACCGTGCATCCTAACCCGCCTGGAGTGGACTTCCTAGGCGCCGATGACCGCCTCTGCGAGCTGGATGGAAAGCTATGCTATGCGCACTCTCCCTCACCCTTTGAAGTCACCATTTGGTCGGCCGCGGAAGAAGACGGGCCAAGCCTAGGCTGGTCGCTGCGCTGCTGTGTCAATCTGCATGTACCGAGGCACCTTCCTGTGTTAGCTTGCTCCTCGGCAGAGCAAGGCAAGATCTTCCTCACAGCTGATACTAGATGGCACCTTTTCAAGTGTGATCTACGTGATGGATCTCTTAAAGTAGTAACCAACTTGGCACATGTCGTGTCATATTGTCATGGGAACAGGGTCAAATCTAGGACTAGCCCTCATTATTACTATATGGTGCCTTTTGTGGAATCATTGGTGCGCATTAGACCATGGTAATAAGCTAGGGGATTTTGTGTATCATCAATAAAAAGAACTGTATTCTTAGGATGCTCCTAATTTACCTGTTACTTTCTGTGTTCTACTGTTGTGTATCGGACCATGGTAATAAGTTAGAAGACTGTATGCAATCCATAAAAAAAAGTGCAAGTGTTGTAATCAAGAGTAATAATATTATTACTTTTCTTATGTTCTCCATTTATTACTTTTCCCCATCGCCTCTCTGCATGGATGTGCATATTCTGTTATGTTCGGATTGTGATCTTGTCTTGCATTCCAAATGCATGCATCTTTCAAATTGAAAGTAAATGCCATCCGAAGTTAGCCTTACTTAAAACCGAACGACTGATTGGCCAGTTCTGCTTTTAATCTTTGACAAGGTCAGGGATGACAAGGTCATTATGGTTTTATTATATATTATTAGATGATGAATCTAGAATTAGAGTATGACATATCCTTTCTTTTGGATTCAAACAATAACACTCCGGTCACACTTGAAAATCACTGTATCACATAATTCTAACATGTTGAACGGAGTCTATATTTCAAGTGGCATGATTGGTGCCATGCAAAACAATGCATCAAAGTTCGTCACACTACCTTGACAGTGGACAATTCTCTGTGCCCAGACTTTGTGGTTTACAAGTGTATGTGTATGGTAACCAAAGCTAGTTGTTTTAGAAACAATCACAGGCTTTCCTTGATAGCTTAGAATTAAAAAAATAACATCAATGGTTTATCTCTACGTGAACAAGTTTGTGAATCAGAACCACTATCAAGCCAGAGTGCAGTTCAAATGGTCTATTTCTGTTCGTGTTTGCTTCAAACGGTGGAAGATCATCATAAGTCATTAGAATCTGGTTCATTTCCTCCTCAACCTGGAGTGTTGCTCCTTGTGTTCCTGCTTCTAAGCCTTCAACATGCTGTGTACTGCTTCTAAGGTCTCTTAGCAATGAACTCAAATTCTCTCTTAGCAATGAACTCAAATTCAACATGCTGTGTACTGTTGCTGACTAAATGTTATACCTTCAATGCTTGTTTTGGCTGGAAGTCAATCATTTACTGTTATCACCATTACTTATCATGCATAGTAATTATCAAGTGATCGTAATGCAATTCACTCGAATCTAGTTGAATCAACTGCTGCAGTTTTTCCCCCTTAGTACAAAACTGAGGTTGGGCTTATAAAGCTTACTCCTGGCTGTCAGAACTGGTGGTGCTAAATGCCATTAGTTCAGATGTTGTTTCAGCATCTGTGGGGTTCATGTCTTACGTGTCTGTAGCCTTTGGTCCAAACCTGACTGATTCAGGACACTTGTGCATGTGTATTGTGGATAAGCATGAGCATTTTCAGTTGTACTATCTGAAATCGTGTGCTTCTTCAGAACATCTTGATATCTACAATTAGCTTGATCTTTGTGTGTGAACATAGAGTTGTCACCGTAACTGTCAACTCTATTAAGTGGGTACGTGTTGAGCCTTGGAGTTGGTATTTTAAGTTGACATACATATCTTATGCCAACTTCAGTACCTGGTTTGTCGACATGGTCCTTCAGTCATAAATTACTGAAGATAGCTAGCCTGGTATTAGAAAGGATGAATTATTCAGGTAGCAGTTTAAGGATGTCAGGCTAGCAGTCTCATCTAATATAACTATTATTCCAGTGCTCATACAGAACTGCAGGTAGCAAACTTGTAGTTTATAAGAGTATAAAACAAAACTAGGAGCAGCTTAGGTTTTGAAACCGGGTCAGCATTTGATTGTATAAAATATTCATGTCATTTTACATGGACATTTAATTTATCTGACAACTCCTGGAGCAAAATATTCATGCTGCTAAAGATGCATTCCTTGCAGAACACAACACAAGTGAAATTAAATCAGAGTTGTACAACCCTTCATATGCAGTTTCGCAAGTCCTTATCTGGATAATTTTGATATATTTATTTGTTTGATTGCTTATCTACACCTTGCTGCATCTGACAGCCAAAATGCCCTTTAACATCAGCAGTTGTCTAACTGTATCTCTTCTGCTTGGTTCTAATGAAAGTTGTTGGTCCTAATGAAAGTTGTACACATGAGCCAGCGCCTAAAGGAGTAGACGCCAAATGGATTTGAATATTGGACTCTCTTGAACAGGTTTAAAAAACCGTGCAAAGAACTGATACTGATCTTTAATACAGATAGTGAGCTACCAAGAGCAGAGATAAATCAAAGAGAACAGCAGAAAGCAAATCTTTAAAGAAACCTGACAAAATTCAGCCTGCACCAAAAGCTAATGGCAGCACCACAGTGTACGTATCGTTGTCGCTAATAATTGGTTACAGTTCTGTTTGACGTTACCACCAATAACCAGTTACACTGTTCTGTAAAAAAAATCAGTTACACTGTTGTTCACGCTAGTAGCTTTCAGTCAGAAAAAAGAACACTCAGGGCAAAACTCAAATAGATGCAACTTTTGATTCATATATCAAATGACCACAACATTCGAAACACATCTTCTCTATGTAGTCAGGAATCTATTGGAATCATGAATTTACTAAAAGATCTACCCATAGTTCTGGCTTTTTGCATTTGATGGAACGGAGGGAGTAGTTGTTTGTGGGGATATTGTTTGTTGGTGCCTAGTAGATTTCAGTATTGTTTCTTTTGCGCCAGTTTGATAATGTTGATGCTTAAATCTAGAGAGCTTGAGGTCTAGAGTCTAGCCTCTCCTGTCATAGAGTTGTATATTCCATTATAGATGTTTGTTGGTTTCCGTTTTCTGTTGGAAATGGAAATTGGGGTGTATCCTTATGCAGAGAGAAAAAAAAAAAGAAGAAATGTTGTGAATCAACAAGTGTCCGCTAGCAGTTCTGAACTGAGAATTACTTCTTTGTCTCAGCTCTGAACTGAAAATTGTCCTCTCAAGCGTCAATCAATATGACCTATGCGGTTAACTATTTGTGATGTATCCTAAATCCTAACCAGCAAGCTGATGTCCTTGCAAGGTCTACGTGCATATCATCCTATCAGACATTCAGACTTCGAGTGCATTGCAGACTAGAGGATTGGGGGGTGGATGTAGTCTGACAGTCAGACGATGAGACTAGAGTATGCACATGACCCTAGCATTGCTTTTTTTTTTTTTTCCAAATGGGGTATACCCCTTTTTCCATTAACAAGGTAACGGAAAATACAGTGCTTAGTCTTTGACAGAGGTTGAGCACCCCATGGCCCTCACCATAAATAAACATTCAGGGAAAAAACCGGGGAGAGATGCATGCCCTAGAAGAATTTGTAGCTTTCTAAAGGAAAAAATCGAAAAGGATTTTCAGATAAGCATAGAGAGAAAAAAGGTTGCCAGAGGAAAAAGAAACTCACATTCATCAACATAGGGGATTTTTTGGAAGAGAAATTAAGATTACAAACCATAAAAGGCCACCCTCCTAGTAGCCGACCCAATAAGTTGAAAAAATAAAACTCCACGAGAGACAAATAGACAAACCATCCAGGATCAGCAAAACACAGCTCATCTACCTCCAAGACAAGCAGCACCTGCAACTAACACAGAAGAAGCAACACTGAAACTGCTGACAGGTTCCAATTTTCCACTAACACCGCTGCCCCCACCGCCTCAAGGATAGCAGGAATCAGAAGCCACCACGCGATGCATCCTGGTTCTCCTCCAAGCGACGCAAGTCTCCCAGAGACCGGTGCAAATCCTCTGCCGTTGTGTGGTAAAGGCAGAGAAAAACAGGTCAAAAGTCATGGGCACTGTAGCAAAACACTGGTAGGAAATACTGTTCATGGTACTGTAGCAAAACACTGTTGAAAACACTGTTCGTTTTTCCACTGTTTACACTGTTCATCGGTTATAAAGTGCCGGTTACTGTTCATCCTCTGCTGTAACCAACGGCAGAGAATCTCAATACCCCAGAAACGTCCCTCCACCAAGGCGACCACCATGTTTGCCAAAGTCTTGGTCCCCGCAATCAGCATTTCCTTCCCCTCTTTCTTCTGGAGCCCTGCCCAGTACATAATCATAGAGCAGGCCGAGTAGAGAATTGCAAATGGATCTTTAATCATTTTATTTTCAAAACAACTTTTGTTTCTAACCAGCCAAATTGACCAAAGCACCCCTGCCAAGCACACCCCCCCACCTGACGGCCACACAATTTTGAATCAGCGCATAGCCTGGGCTAGGGAGCCCGGGCTGTGTTGAGATCCTAAGCAAATCCCAATGGTATTCCACACAACCCTACTGATAGGACAATTGAAGAAGAGATGATCAGAGGTTTTAATATTCCAATTTCATTTTCGTAAATTACGTTTTGTCAAGACGGCGTCCCATTGCAGATGCCAGAGGAATATCTTTATTTTGAGCGGGATCTTGTATTTCCATAATCTTTTAATAATCACCGTCCCAGGAGGGTGAGAGAGATAATGAGAGAGACGAGACAACGGCAAAGCAGCGAGAGATGGAAGCTAGGGGACAAGCATCTCCAAGGATCCCTAAGGGCACGATGACGTATGCCAGGGTGGTTGCATCACATGGAAACAAATGAAGAGGAAGTTGTGCGGTGAGGTGTGATTTGGCAGAGGGATTGCGCAAGCGCGCGCGAGAGAGATTCCTCCAGGAAAGATGAGAGAGAGAGAGATGAGGGTAGAATTGGGCTGAGGCCAGGGAAGGAATGGGTTAAGCCCAAGTTGCAAACCTAGTTAGAGATTTAGAATTTGAATGTAGGTTTTGCATATGGAGATAGCAAAATTTGCTCAAATTTTAAACTTTCAAAGCTTGTGCAAATACGGACAACAAAATTCTTTGCAAGAATTCTTAAATTGCATTTGTTTTAATAGGATTATAATTCAATTTTGCTATTCCGTATGTGTCTGCAAAACGAAAAGGAGTGTAGGTGTTTTTTTTTTGGCTCACATGGATTTTGTCGTGTGTGTGTCGTCACTACCGGTGCCATGAGATTTGTGTTTGCGATCTTTAGGCTTAAGGCCAATTCTTTTCAGCTTCATAGTTTAACGACTTAACAATTTAATGGCTTATCTTCGTGAAAAAAAGAGCATACACTTCAGTTTTTTGAGTCTATTTTTCACTGTCTCGAAGGTATGTCCTAACGCTTTAAAAAGTAAGTCAAACGAGATGGATCCGAATATCCAGTCTATCTCGGGAAGCTCTCAAAGTTCAGGCATTTCAGCTGTTCGGTAGTTTAGATCAGCCCAATAGAACATGTCCTTAGTGGGGGAGTCGACAGTTCAATTGTATGGAGGTATTGTCGTGGGGGAGATGAGGCATTGTAGTCGAGGGACAAAAGAAGGCAGTGGGGTGACAACTGTAGGTGAATCGACACTTGCACCGATGTTAGGGTAGGTAGGCTAAGTGGCGGGTGGAGGAAGGAGGCCAAGCGACAGCGTTGAGGCAACCGACCTTCTCTAGGTGGGTGACAATGTTAAAGGAGAGCAAAGCAGGAGAGTAAGACGAGGAGGTCCGAGGAGGATGTCCGACAACATCTGGATTTTGATCAGATGGTGAAAAAACTTCGTTTTTTTCAAGCAGTTGTTAGTGGTAATAAAATATCTATCAGGGTCATGCTCAGAGCGGCTGAGCTGAATGAATGAGCTGACCAAGGTGAAATAAGTTGAACATTAAGATGGAGGTTTTTCATTTTGTTTCTTGAAACTGGTCTACTTTATTTTATGTTATTTAAGAGTTTCTAGAGGTGGTTTTATTAATAAGGAAAAAAATCAAATTCAAAATTCGAATTAATTTTTAGCTAAATAAATTTAAGTAACTCCGAACATAGGACTCTGGAGACGCAACGCGATGAACAAAAGCTGCACGAATTTGTTAATCTGGTGCCAGATTATCAGTTGGAAAGGGTTCTATCGATGATACTCCAGTTCAACTCAACTTCCACGAGAAACAAATCTCGCGCTCAGGTGGCTGCCCACCTCCGTCTATGGGCTGACGGGCTCATCCACGCACATGCATGTTAAATTGTTAATTGCATGTACATGACATCGATCGATAGCTACCGTGATATATACACCCACCATGCTAAGCAGTTCTTATCTAGTTTATTTGATTTTTTCAATTCGATTTATATTGGTTTTTTCGTATTTATCCTTGTTGAAAATTTTCGCCCAAAACACAAATGGGTGGCGAAAATTCTGTAATTAAGAAATAACTAGCATGTTGACCCACACATTTGCGCAGCTAGATCTATCAGTTTGCACTTTGCAGTGTGATAAATCTTTTAGATATATCCAGCTAAAAACATATCCAGCTAAATGCCTTCACCTCTAGCTACTAAAACCCTCTTTTTGAGCTATCCATATACCATTCTCTAGTCCAAAATAATCTGTAGAGGGAATACCTTCCTTCTAACATCACTTGAGTCCCCATTAGTAATTAATCGTCGTCAATCACTCAGGAAAGACAGAGCACGTCGCGAACTAGGAGAAAAAAAGAAGCGACGGCGGCGGGTTTCAGCAGCTGTTCTGGCCGGCCCCTCCGCCACCGACGCCTTTCTCGGCGTCGGAGACGGCTTGGGGTCGGCCAGATATCTCCAGGCTTCTTCGGTTCTAGTGTTTTGCTTCATCAATAAAGATTAGATCTCGTGTCTAGGGTTTGGGGTCAGCGTTGGATTTTTTATTCCGGCGCGTTTGGTTAGCCAATAAGAGACCTCTCTGTATCGTCGATGATGCGGATGAGGAAGGAGGAGAGACTTGGCATGAGATCGAATCCGAGCGGCGGTGACGCCGTGCGGTCGAGATCCCATCGCTTGAAGGCAGTTTGTGTTAGTAGAGTCCTTGAAAGGGGTAAGATTGGATATGAATCAGGGCGATTTCAAGTGCCGACGACATCGATGATGATGGTAGCGGTTTTCAGCGGCGATTGCTCGGCTTCGTTTACCTCAAATTCAACCATGATGGGTATGTGTGCTAGTGTGCTACCACTACTATTGTTGATTTTGATCTTCTTTTCCATCTCCCTATGCGGATGAGGTTGGAGGTGATAAGCACGGCAACGACGTGGAGTACAGCGGTCATCAAATTCAACAGTGGCGGCATCTGGAGAACCCCTAGTTCTCTAGGTTTTTTTACAGTTTGGTTTTATTTGAACTTGTTTGTAATTTGGCTTTTGGCCATAGACCTCTTTGTAGATGGATATTTGATATAAATGAATCTTTATCCCTTTCTAAAAAAAAAATCACTTGAGTACGTAAGAAATAGAGACTATGAAAGAAATAGACTAATAGTTTTATGCTTCTATGTTTCCTTTTTTTTTTTCAGCTTCTCGTTGGATTCTTGCTAGAGTTCGATACTTTGGTTGCTTATTGGTATATTTGTCCATGTGAAAGATGCCATACGTTTGTTGATTATATTGACCTCCATAGAGAATTCTCATCAATCGTGGATCACCAATTTATCATACATATTTTTTTCATTGCCCGCATATGTTCTTTTGCGTTGCTTGGATCTAGATTTTTCTATGGTGGTTCACAACAAAGGCAAGGTGGAGCTCTCATGGGATGTCGGTGGTGGCACTAGTGCAGTCATCGTAGGCCTACGATGCAAATCTTTTCTTTTTTCTCTGAATATCATGAATAATCAAATATGACACGTTTAATTTGTATCAACTCAATACGATCTTTTTATTTATTATTCAATGTTGATTCCTTATTGGCTAGGAAATACATATCGATATAATCCTAATATGTACATAGGTAAATGGATTTAGTTAATATATATACATTTCTTATCTGGTATCACATTATGGTTAATACGAACAGTTTTGTTACCTTTCATCAAATACGTACTTGTATGGATTTGATTGCCAGCACGATTCTTTCTATAATCCTAATTTTCATAGGATCATTGTATCGTCCATAGCCAACCTTGATGTAAACTGTGATAACTTCATCCACTATAATCAACTATCTAGATGCATGCACATAGACTTGATATCCCCATTAACCACTTGATTGTAACAAATTAATGCTCGTACACGATTGTTTTTTTTTTTATTGGTCATAACCGCTCATTGATCAGCTTGGAAATTTATTAAATCACCTTCTCGTATTTGTTTAGTTTCTGCCTCTGAATCTCTGATTGGTTTGTTTCTATCTTTGAATCTTCGGTCAATTCTTGGCCAATCATCCTGGTCTTTGATCCACCACAGTAGGCATCGTAGTAGCCCAGGACATCAAGACAGTCGGATTCATGCAAGTTGTTGTGTATGTATTTTTTATCGATAGATCGATTGGCTAATTGCATATAGATCGATGAACCGCCAACCGGTTGGTCTGCTTCGGCTTTCTAGTTTCAATCTTCTATTTTTCTAGCCAACTTGATCCTTGAAGGCTCTCCGTTGTGGTTCCCTCCCGATGGAATCTCTTATGTGCATGCAGTCCTCTCCTCCCTTGCGGAGAGAGCTCATGTATCCTGGCATTACCTGGATGATAGTAAAAAATTATATAAGGGGTGAGGGTACTTTTTGTTAAGAAACCTTACTACCGGACGTAGTCCAAGGTATAACGTACACGAACAATCACAGAGGAAAATAAGAACACAGAGTTATAGGGTGGAGCTTCTATTTATTAATTTCTGATCAATGTGTACAATTAAGGGGCTCCACCTCTTCTTATATAGTATTGCATAGTTTTTGAGTAGGTCCAATGTGGGACCCACCGTGGGGGAGCCGCCGGCCGGCCCTAGCCGCGCCGTGCCGCACGCCGGCCTTAGCCGGGTCGGGCTCCCCACCCGGCGGTTTCCCAACACTCCCCCTTAGACCTTACCAGCGAGATGCATATGCCTCATTAAAACTCCATTCAAAAACCCAGTGAAAAAAAAGGATTGGAGAAAGAGTACGTAGTATACGCTTGCTGTGCGCACGATTTGCCTTATTAAAAACCTTACGTAAGAAAACTTCAGAGAAAACTCTTTAAAGAAAAAAGAGTACAAACCACCCAACATTACATACGATCTTTTAAATCGAGTTGGGTACTCCGGTTTCTTTCCAAAGTTTTAATTTAGGGCGTGTGAAGTATCTCCCCCTGAATTCAACACTTCTTTGAGCCTGATCATTCTAATGCCTCTAACACACCTTTCAAAAGAGGCAGTAGGCAATGACTTAGTGAACAGGTCAGCCAAATTCTCACAAGATTTGGTGTGCTGGATACTTATTGCATTCAACTTATGCAGTTCATGCGCATAGAAGAATTTAGGGTCGATATGCTTAGTAAGATTACTTTTCACATAACCCATTTGCATTTGTGCAACACAAACGGTATTATCTTCATAGATAATTGTAGAGAGTTTGCTCAATAGGTAATCCATATGACTGCAGGATGTGTTTCACCATTCTTCTCAACCATGCACATTCACGAGATGCTTCATATAATGCAATGATTTCATAGTGGTTTGTGGACGTAGCCACAAGCGTCCACACTCTTCCGAGTGGCTACAAAAGAACACTAGATAGACTCGGTGAACGTAGCGTCCACAATCTTTCGGATGTCGGAGTCATCAAAGTGATCTATCTTCATGGCGCCCTCAGGAACGGGCCAGGAGGGGGCGGTGGGAGAGATGCTAGCTCCTCCCCGAGGAGGTCATCCTCCTCAAATTCATCTTCAGTCTTGGTATTCTCAACTTGAAGTTCTGCTAGATGCGCTTCAATTGGGCGCTTTTTCTTGGCTTGATGTGTCGCGACCACTTCCTTGGGCTCGTGGCAGATACTGGACCAATGCCCCTTCAGGCCGCAGCGATAGCACGTTTGGTTCTGCTGGCCATACGGTTTGCGCGACTCCTGATTACTAGACTTGTCAGTTGCTGCGTCTTTCTTTCCTTTCCCTTTCTTACCCTTCTTATTGGGCTTCTTCACCTTGTAACTATTGGCATTAATTTCAGTGCTATTCGGATTACTTGGTGCTTGGGACTTAAAATTTTTCATCAGGACATTATCATGAGTTTCAGACACCATCATAATATCGATGAGAGTGCTATACTCCTCAATGCTTTCCTGGCGGTAGCTGCGGGCTAGCTGAATTTCATTGGGATGGAAAGTAGAGAGGGTTTTCTCAATCTTTTCTTGCTCCGTGACTAGCTTGCCATGGAGCCTCAGATTGGTGCAAATGCAATGCAGCGTAGAGTTATAATCAGCAACAGACTTAAAGTCGGCCACCCTCAGGCGATTCCAGTCCTGCTGGGCTTGTGGGAGAATTGAATACCTCAACCTCTCAAAGCGCTTGCAGAGCGCATTCCACGGCTCTAGGGGACATGTCACTGCCATGTACTCAGTTTTCAGAGTAGGTGACAAGTGGTGCCTAAGAAAATGCAGGGCCTGGTAAATTTGTTCCGAAGTGGGGTAGCCCTAGCCAATGTCGATGGTGCAACGCAGCTGCTTGCTGCCTAGGACAATTTCTACATCTGATTTCCATATCAGAAAATTCTGGCCCTGAGGCGCAAGTTCCTCGAAATCACGGCTTGCGAGGCCAGTCATCTGCAAGATAACCAAATTCACGATTACTTTAGCTAATCAAAACCTAGAGTGGTGCGTGACATAGAATAATTATAGCGGTTTCAGTACTGTGCCATTACGAAATGTAAACTAATTACTGATAATATAACAAGCAATAATTTACAGAATAATTGCGTAGAAAAATTAAATAGTAAGTAAACAATTCAAAAAAAAATTCACATGATTCTGCAAGAATCAGGGGTTTTCTGCAAATTTCAGCAATTTTTAGGGTTATTTCATAAATTTCCGCGGCCTTTTTCAATTTCTCAAAAATTCCGGCTCAATCTAGACCTTTCGGTCCAACGCACGGCCTGCTGCTAGCAGGGCCGCACGTAGTCGGTTAACAGGTTCAAAATTCAATTCACGAGGTGCAAAATATGCAAGACTATGGGTGATACTGCAAGAATCAGGGGAATTTCTGTAATTTTCAGAATTTTCGGAGCCTATCTTCAATTTTTCCAGGCCCTTATGCCAATTCTACCCAATTTCGGCCCAAATTGGGCCTTTCAGCCCATCTACATGGGCGGGGCGGCAGGCCGGCTCTCGGGCGCAGCCGGCGGCAGGCCGGCTCGGGCCGTGCCGGTGCGGCCCGTCACGGCCCAAGGGCGCGGCGGCTAGGGTTTCCAACCCTAGCCGCCAAGATGTGCGGCGGCGGCGGAGCTTCGAGCGACGTGGAGGCGGTGCCGGCGGGGCACGGGCGGCAGCGCACGGCCAAGGGGCGGCGCCGGCGGGG
>SPJY01031878.1:6255620-6406884 GCA_005191435.1 Raddia distichophylla | reverse complement strand
GCAGCGACGTGGCCGGCAGCGCATTAGGCGCAGGCGGCGACAAGATCAATCTACTAGATTGATTTTTACAAAGCCCCCAAAAACAAATCTACTAAATTGTTCTTGCAAGATTTTTCAATCTACTAGAAAAACTCAGAAAGATTCTCGATCTTCGTGGTAGAAGTGGATGCAGATTGTTCTTCATCGCGGATTGATCGGCACGTCAAAGAGCGAGCGTGCTGATAACGTGTTATGAAACCTTGCTACCTGGCGTAGTCCAAGGTATAACGTACACGAACAATCACAGAGGAAAACAAGAACACAGAGATATAGGGTGGAGCTTCTCTTTATTTATTTCTGATCAATGTATTCAATTAGGGGGCTCCTCTTGTTATATAGCACTGCATAGGTTTTGGCTAGGTCCAATGTGGGACCCACCGTGGGGGAGCCGTCGGCCGGCCCTAGCCGCGGCCCCACCCGGCGGTTTCCCAACACTTTTATATAGTGTTGAGGGTAGAGAGATAGAGATGAAAAGAGATAGAGTTTATAAAGATAGAGATGAAGGGAGATATAGTCTGGGTTGTTTAGTGCTTAGGATTAGATTACATCATCAAACATATCTACACCGTTATAATCCATCCATTAAATTTGACGGAGATCTTTTTTTTCTCTGTTAACATGGGAGTTTCTAGTATTTTTCTATTAACGTGAGAATTTCTAGTATTTTTTGCATTAGCGTAGTGACTCTTTTAAAATATCTATAAAACATTATAATCTAGATTCACAATTATTAGTATTTTTGGACAGTTTTTCTAGTTCGTATTTCATATGCACTCCTTTTCTTATTCTCTTTTATACAAAATTGTTCTATTTTATTTATCTCTGATTTTGTTGGAGTTGATATGAAGACTCGCAATGATTAGTATTTTTGGACAGTTTTTCTAGTTCGTATTTCATATGCACTCCTTTTCTTATTCTCCATTATACAAAATTGTTCTATTTTATTTATCTCTGATTTTGTTTGGGTTGATATGAACTATTTTCTAATGTAAGACATTATAATTCGGGTCCACAATAATCGACCTTTTTAATTTTTATTTTATTTATATCTATATTTTATTGTAGTTGATGTGTACTCCTTTCTAGTTCATATTCGATAGACTCCTTTTGTAGTTCATTTTTATTTTCTATTTTATTTTTCTCTATATTCTTTTATAGTTGATATGGACTATTTATTTTAATCTAAGCGTCGATAATTTGGTCCCACAATAATTGAAGGTGTAAACCTAATCAATTGTTTAAAGATAATTTTGTTTTTGTCTTGTATTTTCAATTCTTTTTCTTTTAAGAGGAAATGAAAATATTCTATTTTCAATTCTTTTTCTTTTAAGAGGAAATGAAAATATTCTATGGATCAAAGGAGCAAAAGATATTGAGATAATATAACTCGTACACTTACATCACGTATAGAATACCAATACTATTTTTTCTCTTGCCAGATTGAGATTTGCGAATTCAGTGGATTCATGGAGTCCATATTTATGCCTAATACAGTCTGTTTTTTTCAGAAGGGTGAAACCCCGGTTTCCATTTCAACAGAAATTAAAACAACAAGTTTTTTATGTTACACACCTGACCCAGTACCAACCATTTTAAAAGAGCATCTATGTGCGGTCTGACCTCAAGACGCACATAGAAGCAAACAGACTCGAATAGCAGAACAAACAGTTTAAGGAGTACCTAACACAACCTGCTTACAAACCAAACCAACGATTTTGGAACGGACCATCATCAAGTTCGAGCACAGCAAAAGAGCATCACAACAGAATAAAGTTTCTGACAAAAGAGAAACAACCACCGCCCCATCACCCAAAAATATCATTAGGGGCTCCTCCTCCCTTCTCCAAAGCTGATGTTGGTCGACGTTGGTGAACTGTGCTTCACTTAAAGCATTAATCCTCCTCCTCCGGATCATCCCCTTTCTGGTAGTCCTTCAGAATCCCAAAAATCCTCTCCATCCCCATCTTCACAAGCTCTTGATCCTGCGCCTTTAACAGTCCTGTCCAATAAGAGAGATTAGCACAAACAATGTAAGTAATCTCTTGTGGTGACCTCACCACTTTTCCTTCAAAACAAACGGCATTTCTTCTTCTCCAAATAGCCCAACACACCGCCATTAGTCCATAGTAGCAAAACTTTGCTGGCCCCTTCAAAATCTTTTTGTACCACCACAAGTAGGAGTTCAAATTACCAGGTCTAGTTTTTACTCCAAAAGCCAAAGCCACAAACCCCCAAGTGATGTTAGCCACATTACAGCCAAAAAACAAGTGATCATCAGTTTCCATCTCTTCACAAAAAGCACATCTAGCATCACCTGACCACCCCCCTCCTACACAGCTTGCATTTAGTAAGAATCGCTTTTCTAATAAAAAGCCAACAGAAAATCTTTATTTTTAGTGTGATTTTTGCCTTCCACATCATTCTATATAACACTTCATTCTCATTCATCCATTCTATACTATAATGAGAAGCAGCTGAGTATCTTTTAGTTTTCTTCTCCAGTTTCCAGATTGGCCTATCATCATTATCTTCACATCTAAAATCTTGAAGCTTAGCACATAATTTCTCCCAATTTGATTTAATATTTAAAGGCAGATCCCTCCTCAACTCAATCTTCCAATTCTTCTTGAAAGCTTGATTGACTGTCAAGTTTTGATTTATACTAATATCATAGACTTCTTTGTATGTATTGGCCAAGGAGTCATCATCCAACCAAGCATCCATCCAAAAACTAGTGTTATCACCTCTCCCTACCAGCATTTTCCTGTTATAGCAGTATTTGCCTTTAATTTTTAATAAATCTTTCCAAAAAGCTGAGTCTGTGTTTCTTTTTTCTCTTAAGTATAAAGGAGACCCTTTCAAATACTTCTTACAAGCAATCTGTTGCCAAATCCCTTTATCACCTTCTAATTTCCACAACCACTTACAGAGTAGGCTTATATTAAAAGCTCTCATATTCTGCACCCCCAGTCCCGCTTTCTTTTTAGGCTTTGTTACTTCACACCATTTGGGATGTTTGGGTGGATGCCTCACCACGCCACGCCGCAGTTGCGGCCGCCACGCCTGCTCCGGCGCGCGTTTGGCGGCGCGCCTCACCTGCGGCTCGCCTCAGCTCGCTGCCTCGGCCCCAGTTCATTTTCGCAGGTGTGGCGCGCCTCACCTGCGGCGGCCGATTTCAACGCCGCACCTGCGGCGCGGCGCACAGCGGCTCCAAGCAAACAGGCCCTAAAAAAAATTTCTTTGCCAAAAAAAAAATTCCTCCTTATCTTAACAATTTTATAGATTACTATTTTTGGAAGCAATGCCATAGACATAGAATAGAGAGGAATACTTGTCAAGCAAGCATTAAGAAATGTTATTCTTCTACCCATAAAGAGGCATTTCTTCTTCCAAGAAGCAAGTTTCTATTGAACCTTACAGACCAAATAATCCCAGTGTTTTATCAAATTTTTACTACTTCCAATTGGTATACCCAGGTATTTTATAGGAAATTACCTTGTGGACATGCAAACAGATCAGCATAGGTTTTCCTTTTCACATCATCGCCATTAATCATCAAGCATTCACTTTTTTGGAAATTTATTTTCAGCCTTGACATCATTTCAAACAAGCAGAGCAGAAGGTTTAACATTTCTAGCTTGAGATATATCATCCCTGATACAGACAATGGTGTCATCAGCATATTGGAGAATAGCCAATCCTCCCTCAAAAACTTATTCCAGTAAGCCATGAATTCTATTCATTTTCTGGGCTCTTTTGAACATAGTAGTAAGACTATCCACAGTAATATTAAAAAGGAATGGAGAAATAGGATCCCCCTATCTCACTCCATTTTTACTTTGAAACCAACTCCCCATCTGCCCATTCACATTTACACAAAGTGTGCCTTGAGTCAAAATCTTTTTTATCCAATCACACCACTTGGGTGAAAAGCCTCTCATTCTCGTGCAATTCAAAAGAAAATTCCAATTTACCTTATCATAAGCCTTCTCCAAATCTAGCTTTAGCATCACTCCATCTTTCATGTTTACTTTAGTATGATGTAAAATTTCTTGAAGCACTGTCACTCCATCAATGATATATCTACCAGGGATGAAGGCAGTCTGGTTTTCACTTATTATTCTCTTCATAACACTCTCCATTCTGGTAGTCAGAGTCTTTGTAATTAATTTGTATAAGCTATTCAAAAGGCAGATTGGTCCATACTTCCTTAATGTGTCAGCATCCTCCCCTTTTGGGATAAGTACAATAACACCATAGTTTAGGCCTGACATATCCAGGTTCCCTTCATGAAAAGCCTAAAAGATTTGCATCATATCCCTCTTGACTATGTGCCAACTCTTTTGAGAAAACTCAATAGGAAAATGGTCTGCCCTAGGGGCTTTGTTCTTAGCCATCTTCATTAGATTATCACATACTTCTTTTTCTGTAAAAGGCATTATAAGCTCTTTATTTTCTGAGTTATTCACACATTCATCTTCCTCCCAAATTGTCCTTTGTAAATGAAAATGAGTAGAAGAGTCTCCACCAAATAAATTTATATAAAAGTCTGTTGCATGTCTAAGAATGTTCTCCTCCCCTTCTACCACTTGATCTTCATTTTGAAGGCTACTAATAGCTTTTTTCCTTTGCTTCCCATTAGCAATCAGATGAAAGTATCTAGAATTATTATCTCCTTTAAGCAACCAATTTTGTTGAGATCTCTGGTGCCATTCCATTTCTTCTTGAGCATAAATGTCCTGCATTTCCTTTTGCAACTTAGTTTGAAATTCCTTTTTTTGGCCAGACAGAACTATCTCGTCTTCTTCTTTCTCCAATTGCTCTAGAGCTTCTAAAATCTCCTTTTTCCTCTTCTTCATTTGACCATAAAGATGGGCTCCCCAACCTTTTGCAAAGTTTTTAACTCTTTTCAGTTTAATTTTGAACTTTCTCAAAGGATCCCTTTCATTCACATTTTCCTTCCAAATTTGCTATAATGCATGTTATAATGCATTTCCCTAATACAGTCTGTTATAATACATGTTGGATTCTTGCACAGTCTAATCTGTTCTGGCCGCGGGTGATTGTGGACATGCGGATACTCATATATAGTCAATATATATCTCTACAGATTACCTGATAATATTTTTGTCACTCGTAAATCTATACCATTATAATCTGGTTCGCATGTTAAGGATATATGACCCGCGCATTTCAATTCATATGTAATCTCATTAGTTCTACACTGTTATAATCTGGTCCCACAGTTAGGGCTGGAAACGAGCCGAGCCGAGCCAGGCTCGGGCTCGGCTCGGTCAGGCACGGACACGAACGGGCCGAGCCAGGCTCGGCTCGTCTAGACAGCGAGCTACAGTACCAGGCTCGGCCGGGGCCATGGGCGGCTCGCGAGCCAGCCCGGCGGCTCGGCGAGCCCGACGAAATCCTTTGACTGGCAGCTGCAGCTACGCAGATTAGTAGTAATAAGAAGAGGGGAAGCTGCTGCCTGCTTGATATTTCCTATACGGCTGTACCGTACTACACACACACATCTACTACTAGATCAACTCATCATCATTTCACATTCGAGTAACAAACCTTGACTGGCGGCTTAAGAGTGCATGATCATTTTCTTTATCAATGACCAACATAATCAGTTAATCACAACCTGGAATACACCGAAGGGGCAATGAAACCTGGAATCACAGTATCACACTGTGACAAAAAATCAAATGAAGCAGACAGGCTATTCTATTGCTGTTCTGAGGAATGAAAAGGACATATCAACCAGAACAATTTCCTCTAACATGAAAAATCGGAGGACTAAACCTCCATTGCATTATAAATCATACGAGCCAAACAGTGTCACCAAGTCCAGAGAAAGGGCATCACCTCACACCGTGGAGATTAGGCCATTAGGCAGCCGTGGAGTTGTCGCTACTGATCCCCGGTGGCCATAAGCTGAACACGAGTGAGTTGTTGTGGGAGGCGGCGCCGGCGGAGCCCAGAGAGGCCGGAGAGGCGGCCGGACACCGCGGGAGCAGGCCAGAGCACGGCAGCACAGGAGCAGGTCGTCGCTCTGTCGCCGCCTCGCGCTGGCGCCCGCTGCCTGCCCAGTTACCCTAGTCGGTAGTCGCCCGCCGCCGCGCCGCCTGGAGCCTGGAGCCTGGAGGGAGAGACGCGCTTCGTTGCCGCTCGCGTCCGCCGGCCGCCGCACCGCCTGCCTGAAGCTGGAGCAGTTGGGGAGGCACTTGCGCTATGCTGCTGCGCTGCGCTATGGCTCTAGTTAGTGTGCTGGGAGCCCACAGCCCAGAAGTTGGCCGAGCTCGAACGGCTCGCCGAGCCGCTCGGTGAACGAGCCCCAGACACAGGCTCGGCTCGGGCTCGCTGACACCCTCGAGCCGATCCGAGCCGGGCCGAGCCTGACCGAGCCCGAGCCAAGCCACGAGCTGCGAGCTATTTTTCCAGCCCCAGTCCCACTATAATTGATAGATCTTTATTTTCTGATTAGCGTGAGAATTTTTAGTGTTTTTCGATTACCGTGAAAATTTCAAGTATTTCTAGCACGTCGACCCACGCATTTGCATATATGACCCGCGCATTTGCATATAAGAATTTGCATCTGTATTGATTATGATAAGCTCCGGTATAATCTGGATTATATCTAATTTGAAGGATAACTCTATATATGTGATTGCTGCAAATCTAGTTAGACATACGAAGCCATATTGGTCATAAATTAATAATAATATCTAATATAGTCTATATTTGATTTGAAAGATAAAATAATATAGTGTGCAGCCAATGTAACTCTACCATCTTGTCTTAGCGGGAAGATAGAGTCGTGCTATTATTCACATCAAATTTTCAGATATGCAACAGGAGTAGTGCACCAGCGTAACAGCTTCCCCTAACCTTAACAACGTATTGGCCAATGTCTCGTGACAGGGTGCACACGGCGTCGTTCATGGTGGTGTAGTCGCCGGAGGCTGGCAAAGAGAATTTGGTAGAGTCGGACGAGCTCCTGAATGGAGCAGTGATATCGTCACACTACTAGAAAATAGACATTCACAAACGATACTATTACAAGCAGTTCGTTACGAACCCCTTCTAAAAGTGCATCACAAGCGGTTCAATACATACAAGCCAGGAGAGGACCTCCTTATCTCATTAGAGATCACGCGTGGGGTGGATTGGCTAGTTGGGTGAGGTGTGGGTCACGAGGAGGGGTGAGGTCCTGGGTTCGAATCCCACTCCTCATAGTATTTCTTGCCTTTTTACACAGCACTACAAGCGGTTTTATAACTGCTTGGGATGCTCCAGCGAGCATCACACGCGGTTAGGACCGCTTGTGAAGCTCATATCTGTAGTAGTGTCGGACTACGGCTCCGCCGCTCCGGCCAAGCAAGCTACTCGTATCGTCGCCTGCAAACCAAAAGGACAAAACACCAACTGCACATGGCGGCACAACACTGGCGCGCTTTCTAACTCCGTGCACGACTCGCCGGCGGGTGCTCATAGAAATTCATTTCATGTAAGATCAGGACGCTCCTTTGTATATGTTGAGGATTATTCTACCTCTTTTCTTTTTTCATCGATTAATGTGGAAATTTCTATATAATAGATTTGATTTGATTTAATCTGAGACCGTTATAATCTAATCCTACCGTTGATGGAACAGCTAAAATAATATGGGTGATGTGGACGAACGTGGTGGCTCCTTTTTTCCCTCCTTTATATATATAATAGATAGATAGGGGTGTGATGAGGACATCACCAGCGTGGATACGATCAGTGTGTCCACTGCGCCTTCTTCCTCATCTCTGACCATTCCAACGACTACTGACGCCGTTCCATCTTTGCCGCCTACAATCGACGCAGCGAGATCTCCATCGCCGGGAGGCCTTAATCCAGAAGCCCAGCCTTTCAAGCCTTCTCCGAAGAAGCGGCGCAACAAGTCCAAGACTCACGAGGCCTCGACAACTCAAGGAAGGCCCACATGGAAGCTCAAGACGCCAAAAAGCCCAGTTCGGCCATCCAGCGGCACGTCAACTTCAAACAGGCATAACTTGGGCTCCCGAACTCCGATTTCAGCGTGTGACCACTCGTTGGAAAGCCTAGGAGATAAGCTTTCCAATGGATCTAGCACCACCTCCAGATTCGCTCCAGAGCATCGGGAAAATGCAGAAGAATTTCACGGGCCACAATTTCAAGGTGCTGCGTCATCGTATTTTTGGGCCTATGGCCCATGTAACTTAGGGTTTTGGTGGGTGCCCCTGTTTTGGCCGTCCTACACCTCCTGGCCGCCACTATATATGTGGCCGGTGCCTCTCTTTTACGCTTAGGTTTTGTTGTGTTTTGGTTGACCCCGTGTGTGTCCCTCCTCAATCTTGCGTGTGTCGACTAGACCACCCGAGTTGAGAAACAGAACCTCACCCTTGGTTTCGTGATTTATCAGTTATCATCTTGTTCTTACTTGTTCTCGATTGCTAGCAGGTTCAAGGATCAATCGTACCTTGCTCGGTTGATCGACTCGTGTGGTGACATTGCGATTGTTCGGTTGCTGATCCCGTGGATTGGTAGCGTCGTCACTACACCAAATCGACGTATCGTTCTCATCAGAAGATCGGGCCGACCCCGTGCGCATCAAGTGGTATCAGAGCAACGGTTGACTGGTGAGAACACCCCTTATCTTTTGTTTAGTTCATCTTGTTCGTCCTAGAGTCTAGAAAATTGCTTACAAAAAAAGTTCGTCGTGTGTTTTCCCTTTGATCCAAGCCCGTTGAGCCTTTGCTATTGCTTCCTAGTTTAATTCTTGTTGAATTTTCGTTGCATCCTCGTGTCGTTGCTGGTCTTAGTGTTTGGATCTATAGAGTTTCGAGTTCGAGTCACAACTTTGTCACAAATTTCTTCGTGTTTTTCACAACCTGTCCACCAGATCGTTGCTGGCCCAGCCTTCCACGTGCAAAGAAACAACCAGCCACACCCTTTCCATCACAGCCGCCAATTTCCTGCAACGACGCAAAACAAATCCGAGATCCTCCCAAAATCAGATCACGCCCCACTTCACCTTCCGTATTTTCAGCCGCTTTCCTCTCACGGCAAACGCCAATCTGCATCCGTATGCCACAAAAGAAAAAAAAAACAGATCGGTTTGGTTGTTTGATCCTTTCCATAACAACCAGATCTGGCGTTTGTCTTCCTATTTGTCTTCCTGCCATACTAGCCAACAAAAAAAATCAGCCCTTCCATATTTAACCCACCGTACCACACACAAACTTGGCCAGCCCTACAAAAACAATCCATATCCACCTTTTCCTTGCTGACCAAGTCACCGTTTACTAGCCAATCCGATTCAAAAGAAACAGCCCATCCGATTCAACCGAGAACACGTGCAACCAATCTCACTTTTCCAAGCCGTGACAATCAAGAAAGCGTGAACCAATCCAAGAGCTGCACCACATAAAATATTTATCTCCAACCGAGCTAAAATAGTTGCTGTGCCCACACTTTTGTTTCTTTCGGTTCCCAATTTGTGCTCACGGAATCGCTTACTTTGGCAACCCATCCCGTCATCAGATGAAACCCGCGGACTTTGGGCGTGTACCCATTGGCTATATCGCGACTCTATCATCGTGGGATACGCGTTTAAAGAAGGTATGCATGTCGAGGAGTTCGTGGCCGATTGCAGTTGGCCAAGGTTGGGAGGTGTGGTGCCACTGGCATGGAAAGGAGGGGGAGACAACACCGGGGGACTTTGATTTTGGCAGTACTTTTGGGTACCAGTTCGTCTACTCCGGAGAGAAATCCCTAGGTCTGGCCTTAATTGGTTGTACCTGGCAATGGTGGCTTGGTTGTCACTCCCTTGTTGAAGGCATTGTTTGGAGTTCGAAGGATTTGCTCTACATGGTGAAAACCTATGGTCTGGGCTTTACTGCTTGGACCATGGCAACGGCGGCACGTTTTCATGTCGTTCCCTCCTTGGAGGCGTTGTTTTTGGAGGGCCATCCTCGCGGTCCAAGTGTTGCTATGGTGGTGCTAGTTTTTTAGGATTAAGTTGTGTGTTGTAGCTCGCTGCGACATGATTTTTTTGTCATGTCGTTTTGTTTGTTTCTTTTAATAGTTTTAGGCTCTGTGCATCCTACCTATGCAGCGGCCGGAAGTGGTTTTAATGTGATTGTGCCATCTTGATGTAATTATCTAAGATCAATAAAGTTTCCTTCATCTAAAAAAAATATAATAGATAGATTTAATTTGATTTAATCTGAGAACGTTATAATCTGGTCCCACCGTTGATCGAACGGATAAAATAATATGGATGATGTGGACGAACATTGTGGCTCCTTTTTTTCCCCTCCTTTATATATATAATAGATAGATGTCGCACACTTGATTGAATAAAAAACGGAGCCAATCAGTTTATGCAGCTTTACATACTTTGATTGCTGAGCTCTTCTAATATATGAACACCTAAGGTTTCAAAGCAAATTAAACTAAATCACATTTCAAAGCAAACTAAATCAAACATTAATTTCAAAGCAACTAAAATCAACATCCTTGCTACATCGATCTTTCTAAATTATATGACGTTGATCATTGAAACCAAGGAAATCTATACAAACCATCTGTCATTTGTACGTAGTGCCCATATTGTTGTGTGGGCTGGTAGCGTGTATGTTGGGCTGGTAGCGCGTGTGTTGGGCCATGGGCCATGTTGTTGGTCGTGTGAGCTATGTACTGATACTTAAGCGACATCACTGTGTCGTGTCTGGCAAGCAAAGAAATAAGAGAATTGCTACTTCTGCCCTAATTGCTCGTCTCTGTTCCTCGTCTCTATTTTCTTCCCAATCTATCGATCTCCTTCTACAATTACCCATGGATTTCGCTATTGGATTCGAAGGGTGACACCTTGGTATCATAGCTCGTTCGATCCGCAGGAGTGCTCCAAGATTTTCTCGGCTGGGAAGTAAGGCAATTCCAAGGGGAGGGTTAGCTACTGCTTCGGCGGCGGCTGTAAAATCCCTATACCTAAGTCTTGCGTGGCTTGGAAAGGAGCACTATGGCGTCAACACGAGCTAATGTGGAGGCGATTTGAAGTCTCAAGGAGTTCTTCTGGGAAGAGTTGAAGGCAGTCCAGGAGAAGGTAGAGGAGAAATTCACAACGGTGGAGGACAAATTGGAAGAAAACAAAGAGGTAGTTGAGAAATTGCAGATCAAGCTCGATCTAGCAATGGGATCCCTCAGCAGGATGCAAAAGGATGTGTCCGTGCACACTAACCACATAGGGGCTAGACCAATTGGTGACTTCTCTAGGCCTGGCATGTTGGGGGCGGTTCCACATAGTAGTGAGGGGGAAACGGAGCATAGGCCAGCAACGGAAGGAGCAAATGATAAGAAAGGGTGGGTTTCCAAGATGGATTTTCTCAAGTGTGATGGCAAAGATGTGAGGATCTGGACAAATAAGTGTCAAATTTTTTTTGCATTATATGGGATTCCGAAGGATTTTCAAACGACAGCAGCTACCATGCACCTTCTCGACCAAGCGGCATATTCGTATGAGGCTGTCGGCACCCGGTCTAAAAGACCGAGTTATCTTGCGATTTTCGTACTAGTCCCAAGGATCAATGCTAGTACATACACAAGTCCACAGAGTGATACATTGCCAGACAAATTTAAATTATTATATCACGGGGACTAGGTGTCCCAATACCAGTCACCATTCATTACATAAATTACGGCACGCAGGCCGAAGTACATAGTAGCACAGAAGACAGCACACAGACCTAACATTACTACTACTAGACCATAGGCAGTGTTTGCGATGCAACACGAAACCCTACTCTTCATCTTCGTAGTCCTCCTCCTTCTCGTAGTCCACGTCGTCGTCCTCACATGGGGAGTCGTAGACGGGATCCTCGGCTGTTGAAATTTTAAAAAGGGGAGGGGAAAACAAGGATGAGTACAATTGTACTCCGCAAGTCGGGAATTTATGCATTATGGGGGTTCAGTACAAAGGAAGGCTTGGGTCATTTGCAGAAAGCATTTTATTTGCCTAGTTTTGTAAAAGCATCTCTTTTATAAACTTGAAAATCAAACTCCTTTGTTTGGGGGCTCTTCTTAAAAGCCGTCCCCGTCAATTGGTCTCATGCCATGGAGGGAATAATCTCAACCTTTCCTTAGGCCCAATCAGCGCGAGAAATTCACGATAGGCCAAACACAATTCGTGATACAAGCCGGTGGCACCTAATACTCGCGGGATAGGCCCAATTCACGCAAGCACTTCATGATAGGCCAGACCCCAATTCATGATGCAAACCGATGGCACCTGTTTCTCTTTCTCAAAACAAATTCTTTCTCAATTCCTTTACTCAGCTCAAATTCCTTTCTCAAATCTTTTCTCAAACCAGGCTTTTAGAAAAGGAAGAACCACCATATGACCAGTCCCTTCGCGCGCTCATAACCGCGAGCATGGCTATTATGATAGTTTTAACTCAGCAGAGTGGGTACGCTTTACTCTCGAGAGGCTACGTACGCAGAAGTGTTTTGCCACAAGACTGTTAGACTTGAACACTAACGGTGACCTGCCGGGCAGTCTCCGCCAGGCTCTCATACTAACGACTAGGTCCGTCCCATAAACGGTACTCGAGGTCATACGGTTGGGCTCAGTTCGTAGGGTCACAGGATGAACAATCCTTAGACTAGGAGAGGAAAGTTATTTTAGCCCCTTTTCTAAAATACGTGCCTCCTTGCACCAACCGGCAAAATTCCTTCCTAGTCAAAAAGTTTTTAGGGGAGAGAGAAACATTCCCACCCTTGGCATCACCCTTGATGCTCTTGCCTTTTTTAAACCTTTTCTCAACAATTTCTCAATTCATTTCTCAACACAAAAATGTGTTTCTCACATATGTGTAGTCATTATTCGATTAAAACATTTTATAGCATTTTGCCTACCAACAAGGGAGTATTTATAAGCAATTCATATGTTTAAGCCTTAGGGTTTAAACCTATTATTCGGGCTCACCTCATCTATTCGAAAATGTAGCTACTTACTACCAATTACGGCGTTTAATTTAAACTAGCTATGCAAGTTTTCAAATTCTAGTAGACAATTTTTAAAACAAAGCAAAATGCTCACAATATGGTCAAGGAGACTTGCCTTGGTCGGTCGGATGGTACGAACAACCAGCAACGTCGGACGGGTCTATGGCACCTTGAGCTCCTATTCTCGGACGATCCACACATACAAATAATACGACACTCATTCAGCCATGGAAATAGTTTGTAATTATTTTACTTAAGTAAAGTGCATGGACATGCATTCTAGGTACATAGAAAAATAACCTAGCATGCTAAATATATGTATGCATGAACATTCCTTATGGTTATAAATTCTATAATTGGTTTTATTATTTTCTCCTTGGAAACTTTCTATGATTCAAAAGCTTTTACATTCCAAGAATAATTAGTAAAGTTCCTATTATTTGTTTTAATATTTTTCCAAAAATTCCTTGAATCTAAGATTTAATCTAGCTTAGACTAGTTAACAATTTCTACACTACAACCTCATGTAGAAACCTAGCCATATTATATTTTTATAAAATCCAGTTTTGTCTCTAGTATTTGTGTGAATTTTTCCAGATTTGTTCTAGTAATTTTACTATTTTTAGAAATTGATTTAAACTTGCTGCAGTTAATAGGAATTGGAAAAAGGGAAAATAATCCTCTGGAAAATGAACTGGGCCAGCTCGGAAGGCTATTGGGCGGAGCCCACTTCTCGCGCGAGCGCGGCCCGGGAGGAAACGAGCGAGGCGGGCGCGTGGCGTGCGGTCGCAGTCGCTGACAGGTGGGGCCTACAGGTCCCGCCTATCGGCGACACATGTACGGGGAGCACGACAGGACGGTGGCGGAGCTACCAGCGGGGTCGTCAGGGTGGAAACGACGGCGAGGTGAGTTGGCGGCGACGACGGCCTGCGGCGGCGGAGCAGAGCGAGGTCGATGACGGAGCTCTGGCGGTTCCTGATGAACAAGGGAGAGGGCGAAATGAGGGCGACGTCGAGGCGAGCTCAGTGGCGCAAGGAGGTAGGCAGAGCTCACTGGACGACGGCGGTCGCCGGACGAACAGGTCCCGGTCGGAAGACGCGCCTCAAGTTTCCGGCGAGCTGCACGGGAGGAAAAGGGCAATTAGAGGCGGGAGGAGTTAGAGGGGGGCAGGAGGGAGCTTCCACACTACTCAGGTGGCTCGGGGGCTCACCGGAGCGGCCCGGCGGCGAGAGCAGGGGCGCGGCGGCTGACTGAAGAACGGCGGCGGAGCGACGGGGTTTAAATAGGAGGAACGGAGGGGGCTCGGTTCATGGCGATGTCCGGTGGTCCTCGGGGTGCGCTGCGGACCGAAGAGGGAAACTGCCTGGGCTCCGTTTAGCTGGCCGACGTGTGCGGTAGGCCGGTGTGGCCGTGGCACGGCGGCGCAGAGCTACGTGGTGACGCGATGGCGCGGGCAACGACATAGGCAACAACGAGCTGCGGCTTAGGGAGCACGGCTTGCTCAGAGGCAAGGCGAGGGCAAGCGCGAGCAAGTGGAGGCGGGAGCGACAGCGCGACTAGGCGGCCGGCTCCAATGGCAGCAGGGCCATGTGGGGGTGGCGCAGGGCCGGACGGCACGCGGTACGGCGGCGGCACAGCTACGGCGAGGTAGGTACGAGCTAGGAGGGAGAGGGAGCAAGAGGGCAGAGCGAGAGAGAGAGAGAGAGACGAGAGCGAGCGGGAGAGAGACGATGAGAGCGACGGGTGAGGGAAGCAGGGGAAAAGGAAGAAGAAGAGGGAGACGGCGACGCATGTCCCTTGTGGCGCCCACCAGTCAGTGAGACCAGCTGACAGCGGGTCCCGCCTGTCAGTGAGAAAGGGCGGGTGCGCGCGGCCTGGCTGCCTACCTGGGCGCGACGCGGGCCGAGGGAGAGTAGGCCGCGGGAGGAGTGAGTTGGGCAGGGGAGGAGAAGAAGGAAGCTAGGCATCGGCCCGGCTGAGGTTAGAATTGGGTTTTTCTTTTTATTTTCTTTTCCTAATTTGCTTTAGAGTTTTCCCAATTTATCAAATAGTCTTTGGGGTAATTTGGTAAATAACATTTCACCAAAAAATTAAGAATACTCCTTGCAACATTTTCAACACTTAGTTTTTTTGTTTATCCTAATTTTTGAATTTTATTTTTAGTGCACACCTAAGAAAAATGCATATATGCATGAGATGCAAAAATTAAAAATAATTTTTAATTATGTTTTGAAAAATTATTAACGTGTCAAATTAGATTTTAAAATTTGGGATGTTACAGAGACTAAGGCTCAGTATCTAAACAAACTCAACTGGGAACAATTCAGAGAGGCCATATTGTCAGAATTTGAATGTAATAATCATAGAGACCACACTCGTGGACTGCTGCTACTCAAACTAACATCATCTGTGGAGGGGTGTTAGCTGCAATTTGCATCCATAGTGTACCAAATTAAGATATATGATCCGGGGATTAGAGAGATGATGTTATTTAACTAATTCATACAGTAGGTCTGAAGGAAGATCTCCAAAGTGTAGTGGAGATTCAAATGCCTACAACGGTCACTCAAGCAGCAACAGTGACCATCTTGCAAGAACAAGCCTTAAACGGGGTTAGAAAGGGGAGAGGAAAAATTTTGGAGCTAAACAAGTTTTTCTCCTGTAATTAAAAATGACCCAATGTCCAATGAATAAACAACTGAATACAACACGTACATTCGAAAAAGGAGATTTGTGGAGAGAAAAACAACTCAAGGAGTATAGGTGAGCTAATGGGTTGTGCTTCAAGTGTGAAGAAGTGTGCTCACCTCAACATCAATGTAAAGTGCCAATGGATGTCAACTAAATGCAATGCAAATGGTGGAGTTGCTGTCAAATGAAGTTTTGGATGCTGTGGCAACTGCGAAAGCTGCTGAAGATGACTTCCATGTGTTGACTAATGCCTTGTCCGGAGTAGCACATACACATACTATAAGAAGGTGTCCCTCCATACTACTGTAGCAGATATGGAGGAGTTGCTGGAAGGAAGGAATTTTTTAGAGGGTAGTGTAAATTGTGATGGAAATTTGGAGGAGTGGATGAAGGGGACGTTCGATGTGACATTTGGAGGAGCTGTTGGCTTTGCTCTAAGGGCTCTCGCTGGGAAGAAAGTGATGACCATCTTATTAGACTTAGGGAGTTCGCATTCATTTCTTGACAGCAATATCGTCAATCTCTTACATCTTCAGTCAATGCCAACTAAAGTACATGTCAGTTCGGTGGTAGGAGGGGACATGCTGCAGTGTAACAGCGTGATTCCAAATTTCAGCTGGTGAACTCAAGGGCACACATTCATGAATGACATGAGAGTTCTCGACTTGAGGGGCCATGATGCCATTCTAGGGATCAATTGGTTATCTCAATTTGGAGAAACGAAATGTCACTGGCAGGACATAAGGGTGTAATTCCCTTACAAAGGACAACTAATTACTTTGCAAGGCCTTAAAGAATCAGATCCAACCAGTTTTGAACAAATATCTGCAGAATTGATACCTAAGTGGATCAAGGGAAATGAAGTATGGGCAGTGGCTGAAATCATACCATCACGGCACTAGACTACAGATACAATAGATATAGACACACAAATGACCACAACCATTCAGTCCCTCTTAGAAGAATTTCAAGACATCTTTCAAGAGCAAAAGGACTTACCGCCACATAGAGCTTATGATCATGCCACCTCTTTATTGCCCACTGCAACTCCAGTGAATGCACGTCCCCACAAGTATTCCCCACAACAAAAAGATGAAATAGAAAAACTAGTTGAAATGCTCGAGAAGGGTCTCATTACACCAAGTAGTAGTTCACATGCTTCCCCAGTGTTTTTGGTCAAAAAGAAAGATGGTACATGGCATTTTGTGTTGATTTTAGAAAAATAAATGACATCACTATCAAGAGCAAGTTTCCAATCCCATAATTGATGAATTACTGGATGAGTTGTCAGGAGCTAGTTATTTTACCAAATTGGATTTAAAACCTGGTTATCATCAGATACGTATGGTAGAACATGATGAGGACAAGACGACCTTTAAAACTCATCACGGATTGTATCAGCTTAGAGTTATGACCTTTGGGCTAACCAATGCTCCCTCCACATTTCAATGCTTCATGAACTCAATATTCCAAGCTAATTTGAGGAAATTTGTTCTTGTCTTCATGGATGACATTTTAGTATATAGTAAGTCTGCGACAGAGCACTTGCAACATCTCAGACTGGTGTTTGAAGCACTCAGAAAACATCAATTATTTGTCACGCAGTCCAAGTGCTATTTTGCAGCTAAACAATTGAAGTACCTCGGTCATATTATCACAGCGAGAGGAATGGCCATTGACCCAACTAAAACTAAGGTAATGCTGCAATGGCCCACTCTAACAAACATTACACAACTCAGAGGGTTTCTAGGCCTCATAGGCTATATAGAAAATTTGTAAAAGGATATGGTATTTTAGCAAAACCCCTGAATATGCTTCGGCAGAAAAATGCCTTTGCTTGGACTAACATGACACAAAGTGCTTTTGAGACACTTAAAGAAGCTAAAATATAACCTTTTTATATGTTTTCATGAACCAATATTCAATTAGTATCATATGTTGATTTTGCAAAATAATATCAAATTGAAATGCAATGAAAACAATTAGTTCATGATAAAGATGATTTTTAGAATTTTTTTGTCTCGTTGATTTTTAAATTTAAATTTAACCAAAAATTACATATTTTAAAATTTTGGAACTTTCTTAGACACCATTAATTATAGTTTCTATTTTTTAAAAATTTTTGTTGCATATATTTCAATGTCACATGATTTTTTTAATTACAAAGGTACTTAGAACAAACCAGCTAGCTTGCGCCTGCCACGTGTCGCATGCAGGGAGCTCCCGCCGTGCGGCGTGGCGGGAGCTCTCTGGAGCCGCCACGTGTCCCCGCGCTGCAGCTCCCTTTGCCACGTGTCGCCGCCTGGGTGTCCCCGCCGTGCGGAGTGGCGGGAGCAGAGCTCCCGCCGTTCCGCGTGGCGGCCGCCATCTGGGGTGGCGGGAGCAGGTGCCATTTCGGGTATTTCTTCAAACTGTAGTTTATTTTATAAATTATGATTTAACAGTAGATTATTTCGGGTATTTCTCCCTGGAAGCGTGGGAAGGCTCGAACAGTTGACCTGGAAGATGTCGAGGCTTTAAACAAAATCGAGCTGCGGTCAGAAGCCTAGCGATTGGCGCTGGCTCTGCTGTGCAAAACGCTCTTGTTTATTCAGATCTCTGATCCTGATGCCATGTTCCGTCTCTAGAGATGTGCGCTAGATGGGTTCAGCCTGACCCACCTAATTCTGATCTGTTTCATCGATCACCTGATCAGAACATAGGTGCAGTCATACTTGTTGTTGGCTTTAATAATCAATCATAAAAGGGTCTTCAAAATCTTTCGGTGCATTCCTCTTTCGATGGCTATGATCTTTCTTATCGATGTGAAACTAAATGAGTAAATTTACATTTGTCCCTGGGTCTAATAGCCAAAAACAAAAATACACCTTACATATAAAAACAGAACTAGCATGATGACCCGCGCATTTGCGCGGCTAGATTTACTTAGTTTTTATGTAGATTTGAAGCCATCTATTTAAAGTTACTAAAACTATATTTGAAATCTACACCTTAACTGTATAAAATTATATTTTTTTACTTTGATAACACGGAAACTTTCAATTTCTTAGAGCATGGCGGCCATGCAACATCCTGAAAATATAGAAATTAGAAATATTAAATCAATAGATTATATTTTATATTAGATTTGGCTACCAAGCTTTAGACCATGTATTTTTTCTTTACAACTTTTCCTTGATTAGATGCAGAATAACAAAGTATGCACATGCATCTGTAAATTTAGGTTTTCAATTTAGGTTTTCTTATTGTAGTCTCTATTGAATGCTATAAAACTTCTAATCATGAAGCATTTTGATTTGCACCATTGTAAGTTGTCTCCATCTAATACTTTTGGTCCTCAATAATAGATGTCTCCTTAGTCTTTTGATATATGCAACAATATGTCCATTATTCAAGTTAGTCATCTACTATTCGAGTTTCTAATCATGCAGTGTTTTGATTTCCATAATTGCATAACCATCCCTTATTTTGATCTATAGCAGCAAGTAGATGTCTCATTCTAAATTTTTAGTATGCAACAATCAAACCGTCGACAACTCCTTGCCATCAACGATTTTCCTACCATTTGAGTTGTAATCTTCAAACACTTTGATATGTATGCAACATATAGATGTATGCTTTGCAGGCTTTTGAATGTTATCTTCTCCTCGTGCCTCTCTCTGGGTTCTAATTTCCATGATGTTTTGATTTGTAGCCATGTGTGGTCATTTTCTTTACAGTGTGCCTGACTCATGACCTTAGATTCATCTACTCTCTCTTTATTTTAATATTAAAATCATTTCAATTGGGAGTAGCACATAGACATCGCCTTCCAGAATTTTGACCTAACATATAGATGTCTCATCTCATCCTTAGGATTTTAAATCGACGACCATCTTTTAACATTGAAAGCCATGTTTATTTGACATTTAGCTACATTCGCACACCTCAAAAAATATTTGTGTATACATCATACTTGCAGGCCGAGAGCTTTAGTGAAAAAGGGAAAAAGATAAATGCATAAAAACTAATATCTCATATACAATTGATATTAGGATGCAATACAACAAATAACTTTATAGTTGATGGCAAGAGGACATACAATTTGTTCATGCAAGGAAGAAACATAGTACGATTGATATGTCAGTTGGACTGCGTGGCAACCAGATTGAATTTCAATGTTTTTTCTATTTTATTATTGTAGTCAACGTAAACTCTCCTTTAAAAATCTAGGAAATTATAATTTAGACTCAAGATGATTAATAGTTTATATTTTTATATTAACATCTATTTTATTGTAGCCAACATGAACTTTAAAAATCTACACCAATATAATTTGGCTCACGGAGTAGATCTTTTTTTTATAAGTTGACTTATCATAGTTGATTTAGTTAACATATCATAATTTGGCCAGGATTATGACATAGTCTAATCACAATATGTCTGTATATAATCTTGTTAGATCTGCATCGTTATAATCTAGACCCACCATAGTTAACTGTGTAGATGCACCGTTATAATCTGGACCCACGATAGTTAACTATAGATCTTTTCTTTTTAGTACGATTAATGTGAGAATTTTTAGTATTTTTTGATTTATAGATAGTAGATAGATATATGTTTTTAATCTAGGCTGGATGAGGTCTTGGGGTTCAAATCCCACTTATACCAATATATTTCCAACTTTTGGCAACACTACAACCGATTCGTGGACCCGACAACAACCGATTCGTGGGCCCGGTACCCGGTAGTGATACCTGTGAGTATCACTCCCAGTTTATTGGTTACAACCGGTCCAAAAACCCAGTAGTAAAGGGGTTTAGAACCGGTCGTAAAATCCAGCTCTCTAGTAGTGAGCATGCGGTGGGACCTCTAAATTATAATGTTTGCAAGGGTTGGGAGCTATGCGTTGTCAAGTGCGCTCGATTTACATTTGATTGCTTTCAACTTGTAATTTATAATAAGAGAATTTGGACCAATTTAATTAGAAGCATGTAGATATATATGCGTAAAATCCAGTTAAACATATAGTGCTATGAAATTTCAACTTTTCTATCATTGAAAAATCTACGGCATTATTAGTTGAACTAATTAACTTAACTGATTTGGAAGTAAAAGCAATGTATCTAAGGCTAATCAAGATATGATCTATGACATTCATATATTAGATGTGAGTTCCATCATTAATTCATGATCGAGAGCATATTCACGTACCTTGGAAGCCCCATGGTTTAAACTTGTAAATTTCAGGGTCTGCCATGATAACGTGGGGCATATATACGGCGAGAAGGTAGCATGGTTGCCTTTTTCTTCCAAATAAACCCTCTCGTCTAGTAGTTGGTCTGATCACCATGGAAACCGCGGATCGCCGAGCTCATCTCGCAGCTTCCGATGACGTTTGATCTTTTTTTTATCGTAAATCATATATAGTATATAGTAGACAAATAGATAGATTCAATCTAGATCGTTATAATATGGTCCCACCATTGATCCGACGGCTGAGATAATTTGAGTGATGTGGACATAGGCCCTAATAGTAGATAGATTATCCTATATTAGGTAGATTTAATCTGAGCCGTTATAATCTGGTCCCACCATTGATCCGACGGCTGAGATAATTTGGGTGATGTGGACGAACGTGGTGGCTCCTTTTTCCCCTCCTTTAATTATATAATAGATAAGTATTATATTGTGAGTGCATGTTATTTTTTCTTGTTAGCGCCCAAGCTTTTTTTAAAAGAAAAGACTGCAGATTTATCGGCACACACATATTACTCAAAAGGATTTATTAGGCCGGCATAAGCCAGATCAAAAAGAAAAGAAAAGAAAAACAGAAAAAAATCAAGCAACTAAAAAATAATTAGGTTTCAACGTATTTGATTCAATGAGTAATGGCACTCCCCTCCGAAGGATTTACTCCCTCTCGTACGAAGCAGTTGCATTGACAAGCGAATTTTGGAGGCTATGATAAACACGGCTACAAGCTTGAGCAAAAAATCTTGTCATTTTTCCAAAATCAAATATGACAACAATAAGGGACTGAGCAACTTGAAGAATGGTCGAACTCCAAAATTAGCTCTACGGAGGGCTTTAATCATAGCAAGCCAATCTTGTGGTATTACTGAAATTGAAAGCTTTAAAAAAGGGTCCATATATCTTGTACACCGTGCATTGAATGAAAAGATGGAGTAAAATTTTTCAGCATTGAACTGACAAAGAGAGCAATCTACACATCCATTCCAAATGCCCTTTCGACGGATAAGCCTCCGAGTGTTCGACCGATTGAGCAAAATTAACCATAGAAAGAGTCTGTGTTTGACTTAATTGATGTTCTTGCAAACAATGTTGTAAACATTAAAAGACAAGTTATGTGATGTGACATTCTTGTAAATAGATGAGTATTCAAATATAACTCCAAGAGTCTTCATGCTGCTCAAAAGCCAGTTCATAAAAAAAACTGCATAGAAAGTTTGTACCTTTTGTAGACATTGGTTGCTCCACGTCGTTGGAAAAAAACAGTTGATTTATAATTGTTGAGAAGAAAATTAAGGTGGATACTTGATTTTTCCTAGTTGCATGTAGAAAAGACCTTAGAAACTTGCTCGGCTAGAGGTTGTGCACCATACAGGGACCTCCCAAAATCTAAGTTCTTTGCCATCGCTAACACAAAGAATAAATGGCAAAGTATTATAGCATGAGATTCAGGAAGTCACGCCACCAAAAGCCTCCATTGCGGACAACATTACAAAAGAGTGATCAGGGGTAAAGAACTTGTAAGGCCAATGCACCCAGCTAGGAGTGTCAAAAAAGTGGAAGAGTTTATGTATAAATTTGAGTAGCAAACCATCATTTTATGTGGCCAAGTTAAAAACGCCTACTCCTCCTTACCTTTTAGCCTTGCAAATATTTTTTAAGCACCAGGATTGCCAGTAGGCTTACGAGTTCTCCTTGACCTGGCTTAACGTTATGATTTAACAAGATAAAGGTTAACGTTATACAACAGCATAAACGGTAAAAGAAACAAAACATATGTATGCTCCTAATGCCATTTGGCAAAATTGTTGACCTGTGCTATAATGCCAATAATTAATACTCGATTTATGCAGATACATGAGGCTTGGATCTAGCTAGGTGCGCATGGATCACGAATTGTTTGGCTCTAATCTAAATACTTAAACGAAAGTGTGAGGTGGTCTACTTGTTACGCTCGATCAGGATCGAGTTCGATCAGCCAAATCTATGTGCAGATGGAGCTTTTTTAAAAGCAAAAAAAAACGGGGGGAGACTCCCACTAATTAACCATGCACGTTCAGTGTCATCATCTGTTGGCTTACCTTACATATATCCTCTCTCTCTCCCCGCTGCAACACTCTCCGCAGGTTTACACGATGTATTTATTCAGAGCAACTCGTCCCCAACGAGGCAATGATCGATAAAGAAGGGTTTGAATTGCTACCTAATCTTCTAGTATTATGTCTTCAATAATCATCAACTGAGTTTTGCCAGCACAGCGCCAGTCTTATGATGTGTGCGAGGGTCACATGCACCATACCACAGCTCAAACTTTTGACGTTAAATACGCGTCGTGTGTGTGTTCATTTATAGGTCTCGCACAATTTTCAACCGCAATAATTTTTGGACCGATCTTTGAAAAAAATGATACTCATGTATAATAGATGAGACAGTAGCTGCCTCTAACTATTGTCATATCATCTAACAACAATGCTAGAAATAACATATGTAATGGTAGAGATATTTGCATGTTTTTATAAGAAGCTTTCTTACACACAAGATTTCTTATTTCTCATGTAGACTTCTCTATTATATCAGATGTGACTCAAATGTCTATGCATGCCCTTTTTTCTCCACGTCATCACATGCGACATGGCAAACCTAAGAAACAACTTATAGATAGCTGACGTAGACTATTGTACATGTTTTTAAGACATCTCCAATGGTAGAACCATTTGCTAACTATAAAAAATGAACATGCAAGTTTTAGATAGTTTATAAATAACCTCTCTAATGGACTAACTATAGACTTGTCTCTAAAATTAATATAGACCCATATAAAATAGTGTACATGCGTCTTAGAATTGTTTGAACATCAAATTGACATTATCAATTGCCTAACTCATAAACACAATGACAGCGAAAGCATTAGTACGTACCGACCTTGAGATGAATACGCCATTAGAGTCGGCGTAGGAAGCTTAGATGATGTCGAGAGACATACGGTAGCAGCAGTGTCGACCTCATCAACTCTTGTCTAGCAACAGCGTCAACCTAGAACAACAACGGGATTGGGGAAGAGGGTTAAGGGTTAATGGCATGATTAGTATGGATATAATTAATTAGCTATATAACCAAGCCGATCGGCCGCCCCCATCTGTCTTATATAGCACCGTGCCCCGGGAGCCAAAAACTAGGAAGTTTAGGGTGCATGGTGTCCCCAATCAAGACTCTAAATTAATTAGAGATAAACTCAATTAGAAATAAACCTATATTAATGATTGTAAGGACATGTTAGTTTGAGATTAATCCCAACAAGAGTCCGTTATAGACCGCGTAAAGCAGATGAAGAAAAAACAGGCTTCTCCTATGTGTAATACAGAATACTATCTTTATACGACGATTCATTTGGAGTGAAGCGGGCTTCAAAGCTTTGAAAGCTAAGCTTACGGCTGGGGTTGCCAATATTAATATTTTTTAAGAGATCGGCCTTTACCCAAAACCTATCATTAAGGGTGTGACAACAATACTCCCTCCGTTCTGAAATGTAAGGCATATAATTTTTTGATGAAGTCAACAAACGTAAACTTTGACCATTAATTTCTTTCCTATTATATCATCAATAACTATACAATTAACATCATATCAAAAGTACTTTTAAATTTGAATTGAACTATATCACATGCATAACATTGAACATATATGTTCCTAGCATAATTATTAGTCAAACATTCTAAACATTGACTTTTTAAAATGCATGCACGCCTTACATTTTAGAACGGAGGAAGTATATGATAGGAATAAAAAAAGATTAATATTTTATCGTGCATTCATTATTGCGAGCCAGTTTCTATTTGTTTATCCTGTTTCTCTCCTCCATAAAAGTAAATAAGCTAAGATAAGCTCTTTATAATCAGCTGATTTGACACTGTTGAAGATGCTCTTAGTAAAGTAATTGCGGATTTGTTCCCTAGCTAATTAAGGAGTGTTTGAGTTGACTTTGGGGGCGGCTAAATGGTTCCAACTTCCCAGTGGTAGATCGTACGTATGCAGTGCATGCTTACATCACGGACGCCGTTTACTTTCTTCATATTCTCCTTTTTTCCCCCAAATCATGCTTCGATTGAAATGCATGGATGGTAGTGGTCGCTGCTAATTAGTGGAGTATAACACCCAGCTAATGGTGAAATGGGTGATGGCGCCTGTGAGAACGCGCGCGGCGTTGACCTTTCACCATCACCGAGTTTATTTGTGCATGTGGAAAACTCGCTGCTCGTGTTGGCCTAGCTTGAACCTAGAAAAAAAAAAAGGCTGACTGGACTTGCTCATTTAAGTGCGTCACTGTCAAGATGGCAAAAATTGGTACATGTCGGTGTAACATGGGCAGCTGAACTCGTAATTTCGTATATTTGTTTCGCGTTTAACTGCGTGCAATACACCCCCATTTTTATATGATAGACTCCTTATTTAGATGCTTTTAATTGGGTTTTTAATGATTGCCATCATCTTGATTTCTTAACAATGACATTACAAAACATGATTTTATTTACATGCGGAGAGAGAAGGAGATTCTGTTTCTACACTCGTTTCAAAGCTTTAGATTTAATGTGCGGATAGAAGGTGGCTTTGAAGAAAGAAGTATTAATGATTGAAACAATGTTACGATAAAATGCAATGAAGCCACCGTTTCTTCTATATTTTTAGGTGACATGGGACTTATTGAAATCATGTTTTAAAATCTTGAATTGGAACTGTCCTAATTGATATGGACTCTTTTATTTCTAACTGACATAGCTAGTTTTCTAGGAGGAGATGTGGGCTGACCTTGGTGATGGACCGAACGAGGCAAGGGAAGGTGCATGCAGACGTGCGGTGTGGTAGCTAGGCCTTAAGGTTGTCTCCAACAGGCTTCCCTAAAACATTCTCTACCCCAAAATAAAGGACGAATTCTTTTCCTATGTGCTCCAACAACGTTCCCTATTCTGTTTCCTAAAATAGCGAATTTCTCTCCATTCCTTTATATATAGGGATGTTCTCTCCTTTCCCTATACAATTCTCCATACACTACAGGAATCAAACTCAGTGTCGGCGGCCAAAACCGACGTCATTGGTCCCAAAAACCGACGTCAGAGGTCTATGTCGACGGCTGGCCGACGACACAGGTCCGCCGACACTGCTTGGACGACACTGCTCACTTTTGTCGGCGGCCAAGCAAACTCCCGACGTCATTGCTCCCATCCCCCATCCCTGCCCCCTGCCCCCCAGCCCCTCCTCTTTGACGTCGGCCAGCCATACGCCGCCGACACCAACTCCCCCTCAGTGACGTCAGCCAGAGCTGTGGCCGACGTCACTACCCTCCCCTCCCCTCCCTCCCCCTACCCCCTGCCCATCCTCTTTGACGTCGGCCAGTACATCCCGCCGACACAGTCTCTACCTCAGTGACGTCGGCCAGAGCTTTGGCCGACGTCACTGCCCTCCCCTCCCCTCCCTCCCCCCTACCCCTGGCCCTCCTCTTTGACGTCGGCCAGAACAGGCCGCCGACACAGCCTCCACCTCAGTGACGTCGGCCAGAGCTTTGGCCGACGTCACTGCCCTCCCCTCCACTTAGTATCATACGTTGATTTTGCAAAATAATATCAAATTGAAATGCAATGAAAACAATTAGTTCATGATAAAGATGATTTTTAGAATTTTTTTGTCTCGTTGATTTTTAAATTTAAATTTAACCAAAAATTACATATTTTAAAATTTTGGAACTTTCTTAGACACCATTAATTATAGTTTCTATTTTTTAAAATTTTTTGTTGCATATATTTCAATGTCACATGATTTTTTTAATTACAAAGGTACTTAGAACAAACTAGCTAGCTTGCGCCTGCCACGTGTCGCATGCAGGGAGCTCCCGCCGTGCGGCGTGGTGGGAGCTCTCTGGCGCCGCCACGTGTCCCTGCGCTGCAGCTCCCCTTGCCACGTGTCGCCGCCTGGGTGTCCCCGTCGTGCGAAGTGGCGGGAGCAGAGCTCCCGCCGTTCACAGGTCCGCCGACACTGCTTGGACGACACTGCTCACTTTTGTCGGCGGCCAAGCAAACTCCCGACGTCATTGCTCCCCTCCCCCCTCCCTGCCCCCTGCCCCCCAGCCCCTCCTCTTTGACGTCGGCCAGCCATAGGCCGCCGACACCGCCTCCCCCTCAGTGACGTCGGCCAGAGATGTGGCCGACGTCACTGCCCTCCCCTCCCCTCCCTCCCCCCTACCCCCTGGCCCTCCTCTTTGACGTCGGCCAGCACAGGCCGCCGACACAGCCTCCACTTCAGTGACGTCGGCCAGAGCTTTGGCCGACGTCACTGCCCTCCCCTCCCCTCCCTCCCATGTCCCCCTGTGACGTCGGGCATCCTCCTGCCGCCGAAGTTACCATCCAGCAGTGATGTCGGCCAGGGAAGTGCCGACGACAAAACCACCCTCCTCCCTGCCCCCTGGTCACCACCAATGACGTCGGCATGGCCAAGGCCGATGTCACTACTATTGTATCTGCAAAAAAAATTTCAGAAAATCTATATGAAAACCCAATTTCAACCTGCAAATATTCATATTTCACAGCAGAATTGCAATTCACAAAAAATCTCACAATATCCACACATAATCAGCTACTCAACACCGCAATTTCGAGTACATACACATTCACACCATTTATAAACAAACAATTCACCGATAAGAGTTCAAATTGTCCAATTACATCACATTAGGTCCATACAGTCCAAAATACATCACAAATAAGCAGAATTACGACGATATGGTTCGAAGAGTCTAGAATAGTGCAAAGACACGTAGGACTAAGTTTTGATACATATAGGAGTGAAAACTAAAACTAACGGTTATGCGAACCATCGTAGGTGGAAGGATTGAACGCGAAGAAACTTTCTGTCATTCTCTCAGCAACCTCATCACCAGCCGACCATGTGCCACTGGAATCGCCCCCCTGCGCAGCATACATCGCCGACGCGGCGGATCCGGAGACCTACAAGATTAGAGAACAACACAAATTTTTAATACATGTGTGTAATTGAAGCGTAAATTGTCAACGTCTGAAAAAGGAGTATTACCCCAGGAGAATGCGCGTGTGGAGTGGAGAAGTGTATCCCAGGGATCTCCGCTGGTACCTATGGGCGAGGTGCGTAAAGCTGTGTCGGGGGGGTCTGCGTGAAGTACGGGGGTGGAGTTGGCAATTGCGACTGGCTGCCGGAGGCCTCCATGCCCGGCGAGCTCTGTGAATACACGAGAAATTAGCATGTGAAATGAAAGTGTAAATATACAACCAATACGGCCCCACCATCTTAATTACCTGCTGCTGAAACATATTGCACCTCTGCATTTGCTGGTACATCCAGTTGTATTGGGCTTCGAGTTGTGCGAACTTCTCCTCCCTTGCTTTCTCCCTCCAATCCTCCTCTTGCCTCCGCTGCTCACGCTCCTCTTCTGCCTTCTTTTGGAGCTCGTTCTGTTGTGTCAGCTGCTCGATCAGCCGCTGCTGAGCTTGTAGCTGTGCTTGGGTCGAAGAGGAGCCCATCTTTCGACGCTCCCATGACCGCTCCCTGAAGACGTCGCGAGGCAGCACAGAGTCCAAAAAGCCCGGCCGACCGTGAACCATCCCATGGAACCCGTCGTAGATGACGGCGGTGTCTAGCCCCATGGCCCTGGGGTCACACTAGTCACCGTGCTTCTTCCTCACGAGCGCATCATATTCATCATGCGAAACAACCATGCTATAAAGCCAATTAGCTCGATAAAAGTCGTAGTAATTACGAACAAGTCAAAAAACATAAACTTACCATTTTCGCCTAGGCAGCGGGATCCATCGGTCGCTGTGTGCCGTCGGGCAGAGGACGGGGCGTTTATGCGCGTTGCCACAAGATGAACGCATCGGGCGTCTAGTTATGTCAATGGCATGACCAAAGGCAATGAGACGCGACGACAGCAAAACGGTTCGCGTCATTGGTGTCCTGATGCTGGTTTTGTCGTCGGCAGTACTTTTGGCCGCCGACACAGCCTGTCGTCGGGATTCTAACCGCCGACATTACTTTTTGCGGCCGTCGACACAGAGATCATTTCCTGTAGTGACGTTTGCCGAATTGTACATTGGTTATTTCTGATTGTTACTTGTTCTATATAAATAAGCCTATATAAATCCATCTGATGGTTTGTTTGTTCAAATGGTTATTAACATATGAACTCGATTCGGATACGTTATATATTGATAAACTGGCATCGGTAATCACTAATAGTATTCTTTGTTCATTTTACACATGGGGGATGTTGCATGCTTTACATGTGGAACTGTAATACCAATTTTTATGATCATTTATTAATGATTAGCAACATAGATAAGATAGGAAAGCTCGTATAAGGGCCAAGGATTTAATTTATCCTAAATTCCTAATATGATAAAGGGCCCCAAATGTCTCTTAAGACACTAATCAACATTCATTTGATCAGAAAAAAAAGCATTATGTAGGCACCGGATTGGCATCTGCTCAGCATATTTTGTGCCAGCAGTTCATACTTGATCCATCCACTACAGGAAACGTCAACAGTTTCGAGTGCCAAAACCGTCGAACAAAGGGCACAAGCCGTCGGGAAAAAATTGTCTCGACGGCCAGCCGTCGAGCATCAGCCGTCGAGATAACTCCGTCGAGACAGGTAAACTGTCTCGACGGTTTAGCCGTCGAGTGAACTTCTATCGACGGCTTAAAAAGTAACCGTCGAGTTAAGCTCAAATGACGTCGTTACTGTTCCAACTGAATATTCTCGACGGCCGATTTCTAGCTGTCGAGATTACTCAAAAGGGCCCACCATCCAAGCTGTCCCTAGTCATGTAGTATCGACGGCCAGAATTTAAACCGTCGATTAAGATTTATGTAGTATCGACGGCCATGTTTACGGCCGTCGATACTCTCTTTCCCAGCGTAGCACTGTGTCGACTGCCGCACTTAGGACCGTCGATACTCTCGTTCCCAGCGTAGCACTGAGGAGGCGGCGGCGGCGGATGGGCGCGGTGGCGGCAGGGCAGGCGGGGCGGCGGACGAGCACGGCGCGGGGCAAAGTGTATCTCGGGAGGGAGCTAGGTATGAGAGCGGATAGGTCCCAGGACTTAGCAATTATTGGGGGAACATGAAACCTTTGACGTCGGCCCAACCTTCCCGACGTCAATGCCTTCCTGCAATACCTTTGACGTCGGCCACGCGTTTCCCGACGTCAAAGATCGCGTCTTCGCCGTCATCCTCACGCACATACATGGACGTCGGCCGAGATGTTTCCGACGTCAAACCACATGCTTTGCCGTCGGTCTAAGCTTGCCCGACGTCATAGATACAACAATTCTCGTCGGCTACAAACACCCCGACGTCACAGCTAGCCTCAGAGCTAACCTCACCTACAGATCGGGATGGGAGGGGCTGTGTTATCGGCTACGCCAGGGCTGACGTCATAGACCATACCTTTGACGTCGGCCTAGACTTGGCCGACGACAAAGCCAACACCTGTGACATCGGCCACAAGGCTGCCGCCGACAAAGCTCCTCCCACCCCCCAAACGCCGGTTCTCTCTGATCGAATAACCCATCCGTACAAGTTTTCAAATAAAATTTTGGTCATATTTCGAATTATTAAAAGCTATCATCTCACTACACGCTCCTCCCGCCCGTCATTCGATGATCTGCGTGGGTTTCTCTGAGATGTGCACGTCGTATAGTTCGATCAGCTTGCAATTCACACAACCTAACACGTTCGAGTTCCGTATACGAACACGCATCTAGCTCAGACTTATCGTCGGACGAACAGGCTCTAGATCGGTGCTGATCTAGGTCGGATCGTCAACGTCGAGTTCTCCACCAATCGACTTATCCATACCTGTCGGAAGATCGGGACCCCGTTCCCCATCAGTTTGGGGCGGAGGGATCATGGGCTCGCAAACATATCGACCTACCGTGCTCCGAAGGGGGGAGGGTCTATTTCGTCGGCTACGACAAGACCGACGTCACAGACTAAACATTTCACGTCGGCATTGGTTTGCTCGACGATAAATCGCCACCTTTGACGTCGGGGGGAGGGTCTATTTCGTCGGCTACGACAAGACCGACGTCACAGACTAAACATTTCACGTCGGCATTGGTTTGCCCGACGATAAATCGCCACCTTTGACGTCGGTCAACATATTGCCGCTGAAACAGACCCTTCCGCCCAACGCCGCAGATCCAAGAAGTTCTGTCGTCGGCCAAGCCGTGGCTGACGTCATAGACAAAACTAGTGACGTCGGCCGTTGCTTGGCCGACGACAAAGCCCTTCCCCCCTGCTGCCGCCGACTTGGCTTGGCCTGGCCTTGGCTAGTCTTGCCTATAACGTCGGCATCCCTGCTGCCGCTAACAAATCTCCTTCCCCCCCAACCCCGGTTGTCTTTCGTCGGACTAAACTCTTTTGGCGGGAACTGAAATTTAGAAATCCGGAAACGTGCTCTCGGCAGGACAGATAGAGTCGTCGGCCCAATGTTAGCCGACGTCACTAATATCCATAGACTGTCGTCTGGGTTAGAGCTGACGATATAGCTTGTTCGGCCGCGGACAAAACCCTTTTGGCGGGAACAAAAATTCATAAATCCGATGTTGTGCCCCCGGCAGGGCAGGTATTGTCTGCCCTCTATTGGCCGACGTCACTGGTGACCTGATGCTGGTTTTGTCATCGGGACTGTGTTTGGCCGCCGACACAGTCTGTTGTCGGGATTCTGGCCGCCGACATTGCTTTTATTGGCCGCCGACAAAGATATCATTTCCTGTAGTGTGTGTTGACTAAATGTGGCAAGTCCGGTGGGTTTTTGGAATGAGGATTGTGGTGCAGGTAGCCACCTTGGTCACAACCATAAATGCTAGCTCTAGCATGTCGGCCAACATGTGCTAGCTAGTCCTGACTTAGTAGTTAGGGAAAACTGTTAACACACTTTACTTTTAAAAGATCGGGCTACGGTCCGTCGACTCAAGAGGGGGACCCGAGATGTTGAAACCTTAGAGGGGGTATCGGTGTTAACAGAAGGAACTAATGAATCGCCTTGTATCGTTACTTGGTCTGGGTTCCAAAGGAAGAGCTAAGACGTAAAAGTACCACTAGGCTTATGGGTAAAGTGTGCTACACTCTACAGAGATTAAAACTATCATGATAGCCATTCCCATGCACGGTCATGAGAGGGGAGGAAGGTCGTACATGGTAGTCTCATGTGTTAATTGATAACCTGATGGGTTGGTTTTGTTTGAGTTATTCAAGACTTGTGCAGTTTTGCAGAGGGCTTTGGAAGCCGAGCTTTGTGTGTTACTTTGGGAATCTTATTACTAATTGTTCAACAAATGTTTTTACAACACTTTAATTAATTTGACTAGAATAGGTGTTTATGCAAATTGTTTATACCTTTGCATTCATTATAAGGATTCTTGCTGGGTAGTCGTGTACTCACTATACAAACCACATATATATCTTTGTTCAGGAGAAGACTCATGTCCGATTTGCCTACAGGATCAGGAGGATTCTGTATCGGATTTTGATCAAGATTAGCTTTCGCTCAAGGGTCGAATTAGAGCATCGTCATACTCTATTCCGCTGCATTATTTGAATTTCCGCAACTCTGAACTACATTATATGTTCTTATTCGAACTATTGTAATAAGTGGTTGTGATACAATTACTTTTGCAATATTATGATAATGTCATAGTTGATTGTGATTGTGTGATGATGTTCAACAATTCTCACTCATGAGTTGCTAGCATTCATCTCTGGGACTAGCAATCGATCATGAGTGGATCTCGGTGAAGCCAGGGTTGTGACATCAGCGTCATCCAAACACTGGCTAGTTAACACTCCCCTTAATGCACTTAATGAAAGGAGGCTTTGATTGGGGCAAGAGGTTATTTTATTTGCGTAAAGCCAGTTTTTAAGATGAGTTTAAATTACCCTATCTAGCATCAAGTATTAATGTTTATTTTAATCATCGGGGGGTTCAGCACAAGAATAAACCCAACCAAGGCACTAACCGACAGACCTTGACAACCAACTATAAGACAACCCACTCAACTCGACAAGCATACTTCCCCTTGACCTCAACCAAACTGAACTTCATGTTGCCCCAGTCCATAACCCGCCATCCTTCTGGGATCGGCAATCTCGTTGTGGACCGCACTTACCATGGCATGCCCACCTCGGCCTAGGAGGATTGCCAGCCCACTCTAGCCTAGCATCACCCGGGGGAAGTGTGGCCTCCATCACCAGCAGTGACGACTCGAGAGTGGTCCCAGAGGGCCTCCGCAGAGTGCTCGCAACTGGCGATCTGAAACCTGTACTCCGCGCGATGGCCGCGCGTTGTGTTGGAACCGTCCTCAAGATGGCAGGTATCTCCCCACTACGCTTGTTCTTTCACACTCCTCTTGGGTAAGCGCTGGCTAAACCCAGCACAAGGCATCTCGTGTCTTGATCATCCATCAAGATGTCATCTATGGGACAACTCTTCAAACATCTTATTTCTACTTCAGCAATCCATGACTTTACCTCACATGAGCTATCCCGAAGAACCGACCAAACCGGACCGACGCACCACAAACAACATCCAGCCCATCATGCATCTATTAGCCCTAACTGTCACATGTCATAACCTTTTCAATGAAAGAAGAATGAGTGACCGGGTAATAGCTTTTGTACCCTTTCCTAATTGTTTCAATTAGTGAGATTACTTCATTCATTGCTATAGTGTTGAACTTTATTTGAGCTGAGTATATCTGCATAAATGAGTTGTGTAGATTTGCTTTACCGGTAGCTTATATTCGTCTGGAATCAGTTTAGGTTCTCACTCATATACTGTTAGAGCCAGGCATTGAACCTAGATCAACTTCTTTTAGCACTGAGGAAGATTGATTAGGAATAGTCGCAGACGTGGTGTCTGAGACTAGGACTAACTCGGTTTACACCCGGGCCCACGTATATGTGGTAGGTGGTAGGTGGTGACAGCCCTATCCATTCGTAGATACCCAGTATCTCGTGCGTAACCCACAGCGTCCGGCTTTGGACCAGTAGAGCCAAATCGGAACGATCATAACCATTCGGGATTCCAATTTAGGATAGCGGGTGGTAGTGAGTATCCGAGCTCCGACGACGAATATCAAGTGAACCACTAGTTTGATTACCCTAAGCTCGCTCAATTAAACTGAATCACACTACTTTGTGAACTTATTAAAACTTGTCTCGTTGTCCACCCAACTGTCTATCTAGCTAGTGTAGCTTTCTCTTTGCGTGAATATTTATCGTGTGTGTGTGTGTCCCGGTCTTTTTATTTATCCTAACCCCCGTTACCTAGACTGGCTGGTATTTTAAATAATTAAGATATAGAGGATTATCTCTTTAAAACCCTCATTCCCTGTGGATTCGATAACTCTAGGAATACTCCTGGTGAAAATTACAAGCGATATCCGTCCGCTTGCGGATTAATTTATTTGAGCGTAAGAATCGCCAACAGTATCAGAGCTTGGTTTGCGAGGTTGGCCATGCGGAAGATCTAGGGGAAGACATGAGGCTCATGCATACATGGGTGCTGTGGAAAACGCCTCATCGGCGCAAGGTGGAGCATGGCAGTGATCGACGACTCGATCGGTGGTGTCAGACACTTCGGGCAGGAGGCTCGAACCGTTATATGTGCTACCGTTGGAAGAGATCTATCAAGGCCAGGTGATCGTAGGCCGACAAAGTAGCTAACGAGGTTGGCAGGCGACGGCGACGATCTCGACGTTCGCGATCAGACCGGCAAGCGCGGAAGGATACTGGAGAGATCGGAACGGCGGGAGTAGTGATGCGACCGGATGTTGCACAGAAGGCGCTGCATGACGACACTGGAGGCAAAGCTGTAGTGTGGATGCGCATGGCCAGGGTGCGGCATGTTTTACCATACACGTACGACGTGATGTGCGGGTGGCAGGCTGGGAAGCCTGTTTGAGGGCAATCAGAGTTCGGGTACAAGGGTTCCCGCAAGACGCTGTAACGACTTCAATGTGGAGAAGACCATATTCTCCAATGTGAAGTTTGTTAAGTTTTGTGTTGAATATGTATACAAGTAGATTAGGACTCTGTGTTGTAATAGGCAGGGTTGGTTTAGAGTTGAAGTCGGACTCTAAGCAATACTACACTATATAAAGGAAGACAACGACTTTATAATAGTATCATAGGCAAGAGGAGGTCAGCGGTCAGCATGTAGTCATGACCAAGTTAGCCGGTGTGCTGTGGTATTATGGTTTAGGGAGGAGCGTACATAATTAGAGCCCCGCAGATATAGGCAGCGATGTTGAACTGTGTTAACAAGCATCGTGTCTCCTGTTGTCGTTCATGATCTTGCATTGGCGTAAATCCCAACAACACTAAATCGAAAGAAGAATCTCTATAATTTGTTATAAGATATATCACTAACGTAAAGCTTTATTCCTTGCATACATAAATACCTAGCTAGAGGAGGTCTCGGGCTACTTTTATAGGGGTTGAGAGGAGGTCTCTCCCCCACACCTAGCAATATGGTGCTAAACATATCTCTCCACCAGATGGGTCTCATGAGCCTTTGAGATCTCATTACATTATCTTCAAATATATAGGGCCAAGCCCATATATTACAATCTCCCGCCATATCTTAAATCCTATCCAGAAAAATTTGACTTTTCTCAAATATTGTTTTATATACCAGTGTTTCGGTGACAATGGTCTATGTCTTGAATTGCACTTAGGACTTCAGACTACACTTATACACGACTTGAACAATGGGCTAAGCCTTTAATTGCATGTTTTGTGTGGACAAGATTTACTTAAAACCTTAACTGATACTTGACTGCCAATAGGCTACCCATCGGGTGGAGCATATGTCGTACTCCAAGTTCTCTTCATGAGCTTACTAGAGATTACCCAAGTCTCATAAATTGCGACTTCGAACAGTCGGGCTCATATAGGTGTCTTCTTTTAAGATTCCTTGTATAATGACATCTTCGCTAATAAAAGTCAACATAACGCATTAATGCAAAACCCAACCTACCATATAGATTTGAGAGCATTGCATCTTCACATGGAATGGGCTAGAATAGTTATACTCTCCTCTAGTTAACCAAAAGCTTGTTTTTCCCAGGACCTACTTCACGAAATCCACGATCGCATAGGTTGAATTACCACAGTACAATAACTCATGTGTGTCTAATACCCAATTTCTTCGATGCACTGTCTATCACATTACGTGACAAACCCTTTCTAAAGGGGTCTGCCAGGTTTTTTAGCCGTTTGTATATGTTCCAACACTATCACTCCAAAGTTTCTCATCTTCCTGACACATTTGAGACGTCTTTTAACATGCCTTAAGGATTTCATGTTGTTATTAGAATTGTTCATTTTAACAAAAACTGTTTGATTATCACAATTCATGAGGATGGCTAGAATTGGCTTCTCAATAATTGAAAGATTCATCAAGAGTTAACGCAACCAATCTGCCTCAACAGTGGCCGTGTCCAGAGCAGTCATTGTTGGTTCCATCGTTGAGCGCATCAAGATAGTCTGTTTGCAAGACATCCATGAGACTGCGCCACCACTAAGAGTGAACACATTTCCACTTGTGGCCTTGATCTCATGGGCATAGGATATCCAATTTAAAGCACTATACCCCTCCAGCGTTGTTGGGTACCCAGTATAGTGAAATCCAAATTTCATAGTACCTCTCAAATAGATCTTTCGAGTGCTCGCCAATGATCATCTCCCGAATTGGAGGTAAACCGGTTCAATTTGCTAACAACAAATGAGATATTTGGCCTTGTAGCGCTACATAGGTACATGAGAGATCCTATGATTTGAGAGTATCTCAGTTGATCTCTAACAATTGTCTTTTTTTTTTGAAGCATAATGCTAGAATCATAAGGTGTCAGAGAAGTATTGCAATCCGAAAAGCCAAAACGATTCAAGACCTTTTCCACATAATGGGAATGTTTTCATGTGACCCCTTCCTCCCCTTTTGTTAGCTTGATGTTCAAAATTACATCAGCCTCTCCAAGATATTCCATATCGAAGAGATAGAAAGGACTTAACCTTATGAACCGTCAATGCTAGTCCCAAAAATAAATATGTCATCCACATAGAGACACATAAAAAATCTCTCACCCCCACCGTAGCGGTAGTACACACTTGCAGCTTCGTTAACAACAAAGCCGACATGTGTCAATATTCTATCAAACTTCTCGTGCCACTGCTTTGGTGCTTGCTTCAGACCATAAAATGATTTCAACAACTTACAAACCTTTCTCTCTTGTCCAGAAATTACAAATCCATCTGGCTGATCCATATAGATTTCCTCCTCTAACTCTTTATTAAAGAAAATTGTCTTCACACCCATTTGATGGACAAGCTAGAAGACCATGAGAGGCAGCCAATGATAGTAATATCCGTATAGTGAAGAGCATAGCAACGGGTGAGTAAGTAACAAAGTAATCCTCTCCTTCCTTTTGCGTGTAGCCCTTTGTAACAAGTCCAGCCTTGTATTTTTCAATAGTACCATCATTCCTGAGTTTATTTTTAAACACCCACTTACAACCCACGGGTTTGCACCCATAGGGTCTCTCTATAAATACCCAAGTCCCATTAGTAAGGATTAAATCCATTTTGCTACGGGCTACTTCTTTCCAGTAGTCCCCACACAGAGATGCAAAGGTTTTTGAAATAGAATTGGATATGTATATCACCAAAGTGGTACACAGTGAAATCATTATGAAAGTACTTTTAAGTTGCTCCTCCTAGTAGCTTCACTGTCATCCTCCTCATCCATATACTCAGCTTGTGCAATTGATTCATGTGAGTAGCATGGGCCTCGGGCATCTTCATAAAAAGACCCATAAAGTAGCAAACAGGGGCAGCTCGAGCCTGCTGGAAGAAGACGATTACCACTCCGACTACATCTAACTTGGACGCCAAGGATAGTTCTGAAGATAGAGTTTGATCCTGTTTGATTAGAAGATTTGTGTCTGTTAATATCAGTGCGTATACATGCTGTCTGAAGATAGGAGCCGATGTAACAAACTGGATACGATCATGTAACCTTATCCTCCCTGCACTATATAAAGGGAGGGGTAGGGGTTGTAGTAGGATCATCTCATCTAAGCTTCCCCACAGCATACGATCTCAAGATCTCCATTGTAATCGAGATCTCCATATAATCTCAAGAACACAGGACTAGGGTGTTACCTCATCATCGAGGGCATGAACCTATCTAAAAAAGTTTTCCTATCATGTGTTACCATCAAGCTTAAGATCTTACGCAACCCGCATAAATTTTATTGCTGACAAGTACCCCCAAGGTTACACCTGTCAACAATTTAGTAATTACCTCAGGATTTTCACTAGAACTGTTATACAAATCCTCAATGAGAAATATGCTCTCAAATAACACATCTCTAGACTCCATGATCGTGCCAACAAATATGTCAGGCATCTCAGATTTAATAATTAAAATCTATAATCAATGCTACGAGGTGCATATCCTAGGAGAACACAATCCACATCCTTAGGTTCAAGCTTACATTTCTTAACTATAGGTACATTGACTTTCGCCAAGCACCCCCACGTGCACAGGTATGAAAGTGATGGTTTTCTTCCTTTCCATAACTCATATAGAGTTTTCTTCTTATTCTTCGATGAAAGTTTATTCATCACATGACACAAGGTCAGCAAAGCCTCCCCCTACCATGCCTTAGGCAATCCCGCAGTGACTAGCATCGCATTGATAAAATCAATTAGAGTTTGGTTTTTCCTTTTACCAACCCCATTTGATTGAGGAGAATAAGAAAGCGTCCTTTCATAATTAATTTCATGTTCCGCATAGAATAAATCGAACAGTGTAGGAATAATCGTCATCACAATCTAACCCAAGTCTCTTAATTTTCCTATCCAATTGATTTTCAACCTCGATTTTATAAATTTTAGATAAATCTAAGGTTCTTTTCTTTTGAGCTGATCTGAACGGCTGAACAGATGAATGGCTGAAATGACTAAATTTCTAGAGCTTCTCGACGTAGTCTCGAGATTCGGATCAAGTTCGTTTGACTTGATTTTTAAAGTGTTAGAACCCATCTTCGAAACAACGAAAAAGCGGGATACAAAAAACTAAACCATATGCCTTTTCAAAACATAGATAGGTCGTTAAGCTGTTAAGATAAAAAGAACAGGTCCTATAGCTTCATCTTTAGTTTTCAACACATAAACAAAACAATTTCTAGAAACATCATCTATCAGAGTCATCAAATACCTCTTTCCACCTTTCATCAACACACAATCATCTCAAAAAGATTAGAGTGAATGAGCTCTAGAGTCCAAGCCCCTTTCCTCGGTGGCCTTACTAGGCTTACGAGGTTGTTTTGATTGCACACAGCTTTGGCACTTAGAACCATTGACAATAGGAAATTTTGGAATTAAATTCATGCTGCCTAGCTGAGAAAAGCAACCAAAATTTATACTCCCTCCGTTCCAAAATATAAGGCGTATTTTGACTGCACAAAAGTCTTTCAAGGTATAGTTTGACCGTTAGATTCCTCTATTATATATTATGAATTGTTACAATATAATATTGTATCAAAAGGCACTTTTAAATACGAACAATTTGGTACAACTTTGGTATACTAACGATGCATATTATTTGATTTATTTATGGTCAAAATTTGCTAAGTTTGACTTTTCTCCGGTCAAAATACGCCTTATATTTTGGAACGGAGGGAGTATGACATAATCATGAGTGCCAAACATCAGACTCACTACCATTAACATTGTCACAAATATGGTTCACAAACTTATTACAGTGATCAGAAAGGTAAAAGCTGGACAAGCCTCCGCACTCGTAGCGTTTAGCAATAAATAGTCCATGTTTAGACATGACTAGTTTATTAGACTCAAACACCACTTTGTACCCATCTACAGAGAAGATACCCGCTAACGAAGTTTTTGTTGATAGAAGGGACATGTTGCACGTTCTTCAGTTACACAATCTTCCCCGAATTAAACTTCAGATCTATCGTACCAACATCATAAATAGAAGCATTGCACCCATTCCCCATTAGTACGGTGCACCCGCTTACTCCTTCCTCATTGTTGCCAATGGTCATGTTGATAGACTTTGAGTTCTACCTCTGACTAGTTTTTTGTCCATGCGTTGTGGACACTGTTTAGCCCGGTGCTCAACCTCCTCGCAAATATAGCAAGGCATCTCATTCTTGTTTAGCTTCTTCTTCTTCAAAACTACTGGTTTGTTCGACTTTATTTTTTCCCTTCGTTCTTACCGTGTTGTTGGACCACATTGATGCTGAAAGTTCCCTCGCCTCCTATCCCAGATGAATCCTTAGCCCGAGTTTTCTCCTCAACATCAAGAGAAGTGATCAGATTCTCAACATTGATCCGCTATCTCTTATATTTCAGAGATGTGGAAAAATTCTTCCACGAAGAAGGTAATTGGCAATGATGCCCCCACAAACCTATTAGATAATGCACACTTGAGAAGTTCTTGATCCTTCACAATGCATTGAATTTCATGAGCCTGCTCAACCACAGATCAGTTATCAACCATCTTGTAGTCGTGGTACTGCTTCATGATATACAGTTCACCTTCAGTGTCGGTTGCACTGATTTTATCATTCAGTGCATCCCACAGCTCTTTCACGTCCTTTATGTTTGAAATACACATCACAAAAATAATCGGCAAGAACGCTAAGAACATCCCCTACAAATATTGTGGTGGCCTTCTAGAAAGCTCTTTCCTCGTCAGAGGTTAGGGTTTTCCCCACAACCAGTAGCAACATAGTAAACATTCATAGCCGGTAGCCACAGAGTGAATTTCTTCGGCCTCAGTGAACTGGCAAAACCAGACATCGATATAGCAAAGTGACTAAAATAGGGTTTTTTGATTGATGAAAATAATAGCACTTTTAGTTATATAATAATTCAGAGATAAATAATGAAACAGATCTGATAAACAATTAACTTAAACATGAGTGTATCATATATACACAGATCTGATAAACAATTAACTTAAACATGAGCGTATCATATATACACATGTACTAGCAGCACACTTATATCCCTCTGATAGACACGCAAGCACAGTGACGAGGAATACGATTGCAGCCTGCAGCGCTGGGCTGGTAGGAGGTCTTTGTGCCGGCATGATACATGGCCAATCGACAGGATTCCTCATTCTGCATGACCTTAATTTTTTATGCTAACTCAGATCACAACAGATGTTATCATCGCCTAGCTAATTGCTTGCGTCACCACAAAAGAGTGTAAGCATTTAACTGGAGGGACGATGCACTAATGAAAGGTTAAAGTGATCAAGTTGACAGAACTAATTATGGAGTAATACCTTCTCTCATGGTGATCGTGCAATTAATAATAAGAATCCAACTTGAAATATTTAACTTGTATATAAGGTATTAGTCTTATATTTGTATGTTTTTTATTTCAAATGTTCGTATGTGCACTAGATCATAATTTCAATAAAATAATTGTTACCAAATTTTATGATTGTGTGCAATTGTTATCAAATTTCGTGAGCATATGCAATTGTATTTTATTTGTTTTTTTGTGCATCGGACCTATGCCCAGGCTCCTATTAAATCCTGGTCCACTACTGAAACTAAACATATCTGCGAGCGTGTCCAGGGTGAACATACCCAGGCTCCACGGCCATGAGGCGGCTATATTACCGCAAGAGGCTACTCACTGTCGTAGTGAGTGAGTAGAACGGTTGCGAGGGCGGTGTGTGGGGACAAGGTTGTGAGTAAGGAGCGTCCTGCCAAGAGCACCAGCATCGCCCATCAACTGGGTTGGAGATGTAACCTACCGAGTAGAATAAACACTTTGCGTCCCGACTTGTCGGGGTGGCTACGGGTAAAGTGGTACCAACCTGCAAAGGGTAAAATCATGAATTCTCATGCCTGTCTCCTGGACTGGAGGCTACGGAGGCTAAGTCCACCCCATATACGAGTGTTAGTAGCTTTTTCTTAAATTAAAACTGGACAACTCTTTAAAGTAAATGGTATTTTAATATGGTAATAAAGTGGGAAAAAGGTGGCTGGAGTAGGTATGCTCAGTCTAAGAAGAGTTTTCTTTTATTTACTTAGATTGGATAAATATTGCTATTATTGCTTGCTGAGTACTTTGTACTCACTCGTGCTATTAAACCCTTGCTTAGATGTAATTCCGGAAGACCGCATGGGCGAAAGCCAAGAAAATCCTGTCGCTGAGGAATATTACGAAGAGGAGCCATATTTTGAGAATATGGGCCTTTGAGAAGACTATATGTAGACCACTCGCGTGACAATATATAAAGAACATCAATAAGGACATCAAACTGTGGTTATGTATGTTTAATTTGATCATAGAACTTTACTATGTCTATGTCACATTCGGCCCTGCGTGGCATCATGATGTAATAAAAGGCATAAGATTTTATGTAATTATTGTTCTGCTGAAATACTCTGACTTGGGCTCGCATCCAAAGTGGCCTTCTAGTGGACATGTGATTCGGGTGTATTAGCCCAAATCCATACAATTATTTTATGATTTTGGCATGAAGAGGCCATTAATATGTGATAATTGGAAGGGTCGTCTCAACCAGAGTATGGGAGGAGGAGCCAACCAAAGCCTCATTGCTCAGGCTACTAAGGTCCGATGAAGAAGGGGGAAGGACCTGAGAAAGCGCAGTGGCCACGTGGGGTGCATGGCGATCTTGTGGAGCACCGCCCGCTCGACGCTCTTGGTGCAAGTGGCAGCGGTGAGCGGCTTGGACTAGCCTCAGGTGTCTACCCTGGTTGGGGTTGCCCTAGTTAGGATCAAGAGTTGTTGAGGAACTGAGAGATTGAGAGAGTTCTCCGTGACTTTTCTAGGTGGGCATCCACCCTTCAGGAGATAGGATGACGCTACCATAATTGAGGGGCAATGACCCATTATGGATGGGCAATGGGCTATGGACAATATTCAAAAACAATTTGCCAAAAGTTTTAGATTTAAATCTGTACACCCTTGATCCTTACTTGACCCACCCTTGCATACATTTCTTGGCCTTAAAATAATAGAGTAACACACAATTTGTTCAAAAACTAACATACGTGGATTCAAGACAACATGAGGCAAGATCAAACCATAGGATAAATATACTGCTCACCAATATACTCCACACAAACAACAATATCAGATGATATGGATTCAAACCAAATAACCAACAATGCAAAGTACATATGCACATGACCAAACACTAATTTATATGCAGAATTCCAACTAAACCTTGTGGCATGGGAAAGGGAGCAAGGAGAAGGCACAGGAGGAGGAGGGAGTAGTGGATATTGGCGTGCAAGGAGCGAGGGTATAGGTGGGGCTACTAACTGTTGGCACACGAGGAGAGAGTGGGCGTAGGCGAGTCTAGTGATTGGTGGCGCCAAAAGAGGGAGGAGGTGCAGGTAGGGGAGGGGAAATGGTTACTGACACTCAAGGAGAAATGTGATGCATGTGGAGGGCAGTGGCCACTAGCACCATATACGAGAGGAGTCATAATTGGGGATAGCCGCCAACAATAGAATGGGGTTGGAGCAATGGCTGCCAACACCAGAGTGGGAGGGGACGATGTCGACTAGGACTTAGGCCCTGTTCTTTTGAGCTGATCTGAACGGCTGAAATGACTGAACATTGAGAGCTTTCGAGATAGTCTCGAGATTCGGATCCGTTTCATTTGACTTGCTTTTTAAAGCATTAGGACCCACCTTCAAAAAGCGAAAAACGGACTAAAAAAACTAAAAGCATATGTCTTTTTAAAACGTAGATAAGTCGTTAAGCTGTTAATCCGATAAGCTGTTAAGCTAAAAAGAACTGGGCCTTAGAAAAGCATTGACATGGAGGAGATGTAAGCATGAGGTGGGGGGTGCAAATATTAGGGGTCGATAGTATCGGTGTCTGGGAAACGCGCCTACTGAGAGCAGCGGGTCCACGGATCCCCAGACGAATTTGTGGTTGGAATGAGGCCCAACGACAACCCTTCCCAGCTGCCTGGGGCGGCGGCCGAGCTCGCGAGGGCTCTGGCTGCGCGGTCTTCCTGGACTGTGCCTGGTGCGACCTAGGATCTGAGTACAGATCCGTCGTATGGTGAGATTGAGAGGGGGTGAGAGAAGAGGCGAAGGAAATACAAACCGTGAGAGACAAGTGATTTTACCCTAGTTTGAGCCACTGCTAGGTAATAGCTCTACTCCAGCACTCGTTGATAATCAAATGGAAGCAGTACAGGGGCCGAGACCGAGCTAGAAGGCGCCGATCCCGAGCTTACAGGGGAGTTTCGAACACTTAGGTGGCTAGAATCTACTGTGCTACGACTGCTGCTAAGGAAGCTTCGGATGCTTGTGTTGCTTGCTCCCGTAGGCTTGGTTGTTATGCTGTGCAGGCTTCTCCTTTTATAGGCGGGCGGGTTGTTCAGAGCTGATACCGTGGGCCCCACACCTATCCATGCTTTGTACGTCTTTAGTGGCGGCGTCCTTGTCTTGTTCCGGGCTCCGTCCTATCTGTGGCTGCAAAGAGAAGCTTGTCTGGTCAGTACTGGACATGTGTTCGTCTCGGTATGCCGATACGGGGAAGCGGTCTGCACAGGAAGAAAGCACTTTCCCTTTATCCCCTATATGGCATTGACTGGTCGGAGCCAGCTTCGCGCCACCCGTTGGGGTTGTCGCGTAGCGCGGTAGCTGTTGCCTCTGCCCAAGAGACAAACGGCACGGCGAACTGCCCGCACGGCTCTCCCCTGGCTACGGATCCCTCGGGGAGGTACAGTCCTCTCGGTCAAGGCCGAGGAAAGCGTGGTGGGGCACGACAGCTGTTGCCACCTGCCCAGGTGACAGGCGGACTGTCCACGGGGCCCTCTCCTGGCTAAGGATAGCCCGGGAGGTGTGTGCACTCCTGGTTAGGACCAAGGGAGGCGTGGTTGTCTTGGTCAAGCCCGGGGATGGCTCTAGCGGGCTCGACGTTTCTTTTGGTACGGCCAGAGATGGCCTTTCGGACTATTTCTTCGCGCGGCAGGCCGGTACAGATCCGGCCAAAGGCCCATCCCGGGGTGGGCTGATTATGAATCACCAACAGCCTACCCCTGAGCCTCGAGCGGGTCGCGCAGCGAGTCGGCCTGAGGTTTCGAGAAGCCAAATCCTTATGTGCCGCACGAGAAACCTAGCTAGGGTTTTTCATGAAACCGCTGGGGACAAAGGGTTGAGCATTGAATTTGATTTGACGACGGAGTGGGGCAGTTTCGCCTCCTTGGGCACGACTGCCACGATCTCCACTCCGACCGTTACCTTCTTTGATAAGGCTGTGTTTGGGGGGAACTTCTACCGCAGAACGTCCCTTGTGTCTTCGTTTTCATCTCTCCACCTCGCTCTTCGCCTTCCTGCCTCCCGCATCTGGTTTCTCTGCTTTTTGGTTTCGGCCACCATGGTGTTCATCGGAGAGAGCGTGCTTACGAGAGAGAGGATGGCGGAGCTGGAGAGGGACGGTTTCGTGAGGCCGGGGTCATGGAGGCTTCCTGGCGCAGTCCGGGAGCTAGAGCCCGAGCCTACCGAGCTGATCTGATTCGAAAGCTCGGCTATTTGCCGGTTCCGTGTGCCGGAGTCGTAGTTTGTGGCTGACTTTTTGCCGTTACGGAGCTGCGGCCGAAGAATCTATCCCCACAGTGTATATTCATCTATCGATCTTCGCACACTTGTGCGAAGTGTACTGCGGCCCTCGGTGAATCTCTTCACGCAGTTCTTCGAGCTGAAGCCCGTCGGCCATCGCGTGGGCAACGGTGGGGTCTTCTACCTTACCACGCGTGGGCTTGGGGCAGCAGAACATACCCGGACTATGAAGTTAAAACGAAGGTCGACGGTTGGGCCCGGCGATGGTTTCTATCGGAACCACGGAGGTTCGGGTTTAGAGTATACTTCGGCTGCACCGGAGGCCCCAATCACCGTGCGTTGCGAGGTCTTACCAGAGGACCAGGTGGTGGCGTACGAGATCGCGGAGGTCACCAAGAGGAACTTGACGGGCTATGACATTGTCAGGAGCTTCGTTCGGCATCGGATTAGCCCGTTGTGGCGTCGCGAGCGGTGCGTCAGCGAGATGGGCGGCTGGGAGGACCCGGACCGGGACTTCGATCAAGGTGAGCGCCTGTCACGCTGCTCTGTTTGAATTTGTGGGTTGGCGCGTGTGACCGTTTGTGATGCTTTGCAGAGCTCCCAGCCCGTGATGCTGCGAGGATCACGGGGATGCTGCTGCCCATGGAGAAAAATCCCCATCCAGGGAGGAACATAAAGGATAGATTGTCCGCGGTACGTGCCCGAAAGGTGTTTTATTGAATTCAGGGCCGCGTGCGCCCATAGGGTCCTGATGGCTTGGCCGTGCCGATTCCTTACGTGCAGCGAACATGGAATGTGGCCAAGGAGGCCACGATGGCTACGGGCTCCGCGGGGGAGCCTTTGGACGTGCAACCATTGGCGGCGCGCTCGCCGTCAGGAGGGTCACCGACGGTGTGAAGCGGGGCACTGGCTTTGCCGGCGGCGTCGGGCGAGGGGAGCTCAGCGCCGGATTCGACTGCAGCCGGCGCGACGCAGGAAGGCGCGGAAACGCGGGCCAGGAAACGCACGGCGCCGGCGCAGGTAAGGATTTTCCGTGCGACGCAGGCTGAGTATTGGGGACCCAGCCGGCCTCACGCCTTGCTTTCCGCGCAGGTCCAGGGTGCGGCGCTTGTGAAAAGGAGGTGGAGGTATCGGCCTGCCCAGGACAGCGATGATGAGGGAGTCGCGATTGCGGCGGGCCCGACGCTGGTGGCGACCTCGCGGTGGGGTCCGCGAAGAAGGCCGGCGCAGCTCGGCCAGGAAAGAAAACGGAGCTTTTCCTGCGCCCTACCCTGGGGGTGTATGCGGCCACAGAGCTTGAGCCAGCACGTAAGTCCCTCGCGTCACCTGTTACCGTCTTGCTTTTGTGTTTAGTCACCTCAGGTGTTTCTGATCGCAGTGCGTGGCGCCGAGGTGGCCGTTGACGTGTATCCCCCTTCCACTGAAGCCAGGGCGACTGAGGGCGAACTGGTTGAGCCCGTGGACGCGTTGATGTCAGCGGCGCGACTCGAGGCATGGGGCAAAGAGGTGCAATTGATCCGCGGGACGTCATCGGCTTGTCTGCCGATGGCGGTGCTGGATGCGGCCACCGAGGTTGCGGAGACGGTGAAGGTCGATGCCGCCGTCGAGGCTTTATTGTTGGTTACGCCCCTGCGTGTCGAAGGGCGCACGGCGCATGGGTGGTGGCCAGCCGACCGTACGGGATCGTCGACCTTTTCAAGACTCCGGTCGGGGACGCGCCTCCGGCACCCGACCGGTGCATGCTGCTGGTCGGTTGGGACTAGCCGGTGCGCGTACTCACGTCGGCGGGCTGGTTGGGCGTCTCCGTGCCCAGCGTGGGCCCGCTGGCGTCCGCGGGCTGGATCTCTGCCACCCCGGAGTGTGTCGGTGCCCAGTGTGTCCAGTGTCCAGTGCCCAGTGTGTCCAGTGTCCAGTGCGTCTCCGTGCCCAGTGTGTCGGTCGTGCAGATCTGCCCAGCCCCCTGTCTGGCAAGGGAGGATTTGCTGGCGCGTTTAGGTGCCGTCTCCGTGGGCGAGTTGAACCTTGCCTGCCAATGCGCCGAGGCAGCGGAGGCCGAGGCAGCACGGTTACTGCTGTCTCTTACGGAGGCCAGGCAGGCAGCAGCGGGAAGCGAGGCGGCGCGCCCTCAACCAAGTCTGCTCATGGTGGTTGGCACAGCTCCTAGGTTTTTGGCTCCTGCAGAGGGTGAAAGCGCGGCGGAGGCGGAGCTCCGGTCAGCGAAGGCCGGCCAAGCCCTGGCGGAGGATGCACTAGTAAAACACTAGGCCCGGCTTGAGGAGGTGCAGGCCATTGCTCAGAAGGCCGCGCAGCGGGCCGAACCTTCGGTGGAGATCGAGAGCTCGCATAGGAAGTCGCTAGGCTTCACGACGAGCTTCAACGATCGCGGGCCACCGCAGAACAAGCTGTCTGGGCCAAGAACCGGGCTCGAGAAGTCCCTTGCCACCTCGGAGGCAACGCTTAAGGCCCGAGCAGGAAGTCCGGGCTCTCTCGGAGGAGACGGACAAAATCAGTGCCGAGCTCGCGGCTGCCAAGCGGGAGGCGGACGAGCCGAAGGCCGCACTGGCGGTGGATCGGGCTAAGCTTCGCGAGGCTAAGTTGGCCATGGAGCAAGCGACAGTGGCGAAGGCCGAGCTTGCAGCCAAGGTGGAGGAGGCGGAGAGACGGGCGGCCGTAGCCGGGGCTAGTAACTCGGAGTCCTCAGCGCACTTGACCTTGACGTTCTACGAGGCACGTCCTCGAGGGCTTAACCAGACCGCGTGAGACTCCATCGAGGACAAGATGAGGAGCGGGCTCGCTCGGTAAAGGGAGGTAAGTACCTGCGGCTGTGTGTTGTGTCTTAGCGTTGGCCTTTTCCGTGACTTGATTAGTTGCTCTCGCCTCAGTCCTACAGCCTCTACGCTGGCGCGGCCTCGCTGATCGAAACGGCGCACAGGCAAGCCGGGAATGACACGATGGAGATCAGCCACCTTTCGACGGAACTTGCAGACGTCCAGACCCAAATGGAGCGTGTGAGCGCGTTTGCTGCCGAGAGCGAGGTCCGTTGGACCGCACGTGTCGCCGAGCTAGAAGTCGGGCTTCAGGCAGCACAGGAGAAGTAGCAAGAGGCCATGGCGAAGCTCGCCCAAGACTTAGCCGAGGAGCGCAGTCGCGCGGAGGCGGCCTCCAAGAAGCTAGAGACGGCTTTGTCTGAGTGGGGAACAATTGTGTGTGGGCTGGGCCTCCAAGAAGCTGGAGGAAGCCCACGACAAGCTCGTTGAGGAGGTTGCCGTGCTCTGGGAGGCTGGGGCGAAGTCCCAAACCGTGGCGGATTCCGTGAAGAAACAGGCGCAAGACCTCGTTGCCGCCCGGGCTAGGCTGCTCCAGGAGCAAAACGAGAGGGACGCGCAAACCATAGAGCTGCTCCAGGCGCGGACACAAATCCGCAACCTGGAACCGAGCTTGAAGAGCTTAGGCTGCAGCGCGGGATGTAGCTTACTCTGGGCTGTTCTGTTCCTGAAACCCACGCTATCATTTTGTCGCCCGCTTGATAGATAAGCATTGTGTACTGTGTCCGGAGGACTTAGCCATTTCTTCTTTTCCTTACTGTGTCAAATCACACGCATTGTGAGTTCCGCACAGCAAAGCGTCTCGCTGACAGGAGGGCCACGCTTTGCCGGGCACTTTTGATGCGTAGGCGGAACGACGCTGCGACGGCTCACATGCCTAGCCTAAGCCACGCATCAGGCTGATTTGACATTTTCAGGCCTCGTTAGTATAGTTGGGCCGAATTCGCGCATTGGGCCCTTAGCAGGCTGCAGTCTTTTGCTTTTCTGACAACGAGGTCGGGACGCGCGTCGCGTGGCGACTGGCGCGGTTGGTATTCCCTTGGGAACGCGTGCGCGCGCGTCTCCTCATCTCGCGTCGTGGGTTTTAATTACTCGTCCCTTCGTGCACAGTGAGGCTTAGGGTAGCCCACGGCGTGATGGGACATCGCGCTGTCGTGGGCCTATAAAGTGGAGGCCAGCGTGCTGCGCAGCCTTCACTCTTAGTCCGCGCCTACCTCTGCCACTCCTCAGACTGGAACACAGAGAAAGGGAGTGCGCAAGACCGAAATCTTGGAGAGAGAGAGACACACACAGAGAGAGAGAGAGAGATCGGAGGCATGTCTTCTTCCTCCTAAGACTAGGACACATGGTGGGAGGCGGCGCTAGACGACATGCCGTCGCCGCCTCTGATCCAGCCCGCGCTGGAGGAGGAGGTAGAGGCCTACGGGCAAGCCGCGGGCTTTATCATCGCGGACCAGGAGGCCGCGCTGGCGGAGCACGCCCAGATCCGCACTGACGAGGTGGCGGCCGCAGCACTGGCCGTCGCACTCGCGGCGGAGGAGGTGGAGGAGAACGCGGAGGCTGCGGTGGGGGAAGCCGCCGCGGGGGAGGCCGCGGAGGAGGCCGCTGAGGCGGTGGCGGAGGTAGTCGTGGTGGCTCCGCCGCTGCCCATGGGCGCGAGCATCCACCGACGGAGGGCACGGCACCGGGGCGTGCCCGGGCCATCGGTGCCGGCACCCGTCCTGTCGTCGTCGTCATCGGCGTCGACAGCAGAGTCCGCCGCGCCGCCAGCTTGTCGCCAGCACAGCTCTTAGCCGTGGTGTCGGCAGGTGACTAACTGGGGGGTCACCACCGGCAATGAATTTGTACGAGGGGACGCTAATCAAGAACTAAGTTAAATGGTAACACAAGACAGGGTTATACAGGTTCAGGCCCTCAACGGAGGAGGTAATACCCTACTTCCTGTGTTCTGGGTTTATATGGTGGATCAAGATGCGAGATGCAAGATGATGCTATGCGCTGTAGATGATTCTACTGCCTCTTAGACTTACATGCCGATGGCCTCCACCCCCTCCCTTTATATAGTGTAGGGGGAGATAGAGTTACAGGATATCTCGGGATCCCTGATAACTAATTCTGGTATGCAGTTACATGGAATGCATGTGTTGATCTGCTAATTACATGGAGATAGATTACATCCTCGGGAACTTCCTTGCGGCTCAAGCCACGCGTAGCCCAAGTAGTCTCTATCCTTGACCGGTCGACTTGGATCGCCCCCTATCTGCTCCCTTATGGGCCTTCTAGAGAATCCACACGTGGCGAAGTAGTTTAGGACTGTAGAGGTAGGCCTTGGGCGCTGCCGTAGCCGGAGTGGCGCGGTGCCCCCTTTTGTGGTAGCCTGGGAGGCCGGGCTGCCTTTTGCTTGTACAGTCTTTCATCCTTCTAAGATTCTTCTTAGAAATGCAATTTCTTCTTTAGTGAATCCTTTTTGTTGAGCTTTGCTCGTTTCCTTTCTTGCGCAAATCTATCATGCAAAAGTAGGAGAACTAGATAAAAAATAACGAAGTTCTAAGGCAAACTTAAAATTTTTTGGACAAACGAGTTAATTGAAATTTTTGTTTTTGTGCATATAGCCATCCAGCACCCGGGCCGCGGCCAAGTCCAAGTGCGACCTTGGAGTTGGGCGCAGTCTAAAGACCAGAGTGACTTGGAAAAATTTCACACAAATTCCCAGCCGCCAAGCTTTTAGCGAGTGGTGTGGGATTGGCAAAAATAAAGACTTAGGAAAAATATGTGAAAAAATTCCCAGCGCCCGAGCGTTAGGCTGGGGCCCAAGTCTGGCTTTCTAAGCAAACCTGACGTTGGCTTATTGTACCTTGGGCCGCGGGAGTTCCACACCACGTGGAGCCTTACTAGGGTCCGAGGCGGTGTCGGCTTATCTCGTCGTAGGAGTGCTCCGGAGTGCTTTATGCTTAGCCATTGGATTTTTGCCACGGGCTTGCCTGAGGCGGCCGTGATTGAGCCCGGCGTAGCTCACGATTGGGAAAGATGCGTTGTTTTTTTTTGGAATTGAAATAAAGGAGAGTTACGACCTGATTAAGCGTAGAAGCGTCGTAGAAGGGAGATGTTCCATGAGTTAGGGAGCTCGTTCCCGTCCTTGCCGGCCAGGCGTACCGTGCCCGTGCGGGCTACGGACACTACTTTGTACAGTCTCTCCCACTTGGGGCTGAGCTTGTTGGAGCCCGCGAGGTTCTGGATGCGACGTAGAATCAGGACTCCTACTTGCAGGGTCCTTGTTTGTACGTTTCGTGCCGCGTACCGACGCAGGGTCTGCTGGTAGGCCGCAGCCCGGAGCAGGGAGTGCTCGCAACATGCCTCTAGTAGATCGTGGTCGAGCTGCTGCTCCTCGTCGTTGACCACGTAGCTGGCGAAGTCAACGCGAATGGATCCTAGCCTCATTTCGGTTGGAGGGACAGCTTCCAAGCCATAGACCAGCCGGAAGGGAGTTTCTCCCATAGCCCGGCTGGAAGTCGTCCGGACTGCCCAGAGGACTGACGGCAGCTCATCGACCCAACCGTGTTGTTTAGCCTTGAGGGCTTCGTTGACCCGCTTTTTGATGCCCTGCATTAGCCGTCCGTTAGCTCGCTCAGCCGCTCCGTTGCTCTGTGGATGGGCCACAGATGCTAAGGCAAGCTTCATGCCTAGCTCTTCGCAATAATCGTTGAACTCCCAGGTCGTGAATTGGGTGCCATTGTCAGCGATGATCCTGCTGGGCACACCAAATCTCGTGACGATGCTCCGGAAGAAACTTACCGCGGCAGCTGCAGTGATGTTGGAAACCAGCTCGGCCTCGATCCACTTGGTAAAGGTGTGTCGATGGCTACGAACAGGTATGACTTGCCACCGAACCCTTTGGGGAACAGTCCCAGGAGGTCCATGCCCCAGACCGCAAACAGCCACGCTAGTGGAATTGATTGCAACTCGTACATGGGCTTGTGCGTCATCTGCGCATGGTATTAGCGAGCTTCGCAGCGCTTGACTAAATCTTCTGTGTCGCTCATCGCAGTGGGCCAGTAGTAGCCCATGCGGAATGCTTTGCCAACCAGGGTTCTATGTGAGGCATGGGCGCCGCAGATGCCCTCGTGTATGTCGGACAGAAGGTACTTACCTTCTTCTTGGGTGACGCACTTACAAAGTACGCCGTTAGCATCCCTTCGGTGAACTTTCTCTCGCTGATCCGAGCTAGATCTAATCTGGCGCCGATCCCCTCAACTACACCAACAAAATTGTCCCTACCGGATCGGACCAGATCCAAACCATTGAGGGCTCGTACAATGATCAACCCAAGGCTTCCTTGGGCATGGACAACTCTGACGTCCCATTGCTCATGTTCCCGTTCGGGTTGAGGATCTTCGCCTCCAGATACCAACAAGATATGTGCCGAGGGCTTAATTCTCAGGGAGCATCTAACCGGAGGTGCGTCTCGAATGGTGGGTGTTATCGCTGGAGATCGCACGAATTCAATATCAAGCGTGAGATCACTCTCCATTTCTTCCACTCGGAATCCGAGTAGAGAGCTGTATGGGAAGTTGTCCCGTTTATCATGGAGCCTACGTGATTGAGGAACAAAGGGTCAAATCCCAGCGCCATCGGAATGAAGGGGCAGTGGTTGCAAACTGCCCCCGCCGTGACGACCGCACTGAGTCCCTCCAAGCTAGGGCCCAAAACATCAATCTAGACATATTGCAGACGAAGATGGGAGACCAAGCCGTTTTTCATACGCTTTGGCAGAATATTGTCACCACTAAGACACTCCTTGACAGCCTGGGTCCAATGATCCCGACTGACAACCCCGCGACGCCGATCGTGGTCCAGATCAAGGCCATGGTGACGACTGCTGCAATCCAACATAACCAGTTAGACGCAGGGCTGAAGGCCCTCTCGGGCACTCGGACCAAAACCATGACCAATCGGATGGAGCGTTCTCGTCGCGAGTCTCATCACCATGGAGATGCCCGTGGCGGCCTCAGCCGCGATCTGCGCGGAGACCTTAACGCCAAGCGGCAGGAGCGGGAGGAAGATGAGTAGGGATGCCGAGACGACGATCGTGACCGATTCGGTGTCCGCCACTATGACCGGCACGGGTACCGCTAAGGTGGTTGATACAACCGCAATTTCCACTAGCCGAGATCCACGATGATGGGTACATTGATGGGATCCACACGTCCACCGCTCGGCTTCGCCGAGTGGTTTGGCTCGAGGTATTCAATCTCAAAGACATTATAAAATTCGATGGGGAATGAGATCTGGAGGAGTGGCTCCAGGTCTATGCTTTAGCCATCAAGGCAGCTGGAGGAGATCAAACAGTGATGGCGAACTATTTGCCCGTCACACTTACCCCATCTGCCCAAGCCTGGCTTACGGGACTACCTAAGAACTCTATCGACTCTTGGAGGGACGTCCGTGAGCAATTCATTGCAAATTTCCAGGGCACCTATGAGAGGCATGGGATACCATGGGGCCTGTATCAGTTACATCAGAAGAAAAATGAGCCCCTTCGCAAATTCATCCGATGTTTCACTCAAAAGAAGAATATCATACGAGACGTCTCGGATGCAGTGGTTATCATGGCTTTCTAGGAAGGGATTAGCGACCCCGATCTGATCATAAATATGTCCCGGAAGCCGCTGACTACAGTCAAGGAGATGTTCGCCATCTGAGACCGGTACGCCACCGTTTCGGACGCTTTGGCCGTGCACCAGGACAAACGTCCAAACAGAAGAACAAGAAAGATCAGTCTGAATCCTTTAAGCAAAAGAAGCGAAAAGGCAAGGATGTGATTGTGGCAGCAGAACGCGGTCGGCGTCGACTGCCGCGCACGGAGGACAACAATAGGGTGATGGACACACCCTGCCCTTTCCATCCAAGAGGCAAGCATGCGGCCAAAAAGTGCTTCACCCTAAAGAAGTTCGTCCAAGAGCATAATAAACAATTAGATCCTGACACTGACGAGGACAACAAAAAACATGACCCTCCCGCTGAAAATTATCAGGAAACAGAGCGCGAGCTTAAATATATATTCGGGGGATCGGCAGCGTACGACTTTAGGAGGAAGCAAAAGCTTACCAACCGTGAAGTGAACGCGGTCATGCCGGTTACCCCCCGATGAGGTGGTCCGAGGTTCCTATCATGTTTCACCGATCGGATCACCCCAATCATATACCGTACCAGGGAGGTATTCCCTGGTACTCGATCTAGTTATCCACGGCGTCAACCTCAAGTAGGTGCTAATTGATGGGGGCAACGGACTAAACATACTTTTTTTGAAGGCCTTCGACGATATGAAGATTCCCCACTCCGAATTACAGCGGGGCTTGGCGCCGTTCTATGGGGTAATCCCTGGGACTTTGGCCATACTGCTCGGCCAGATCACCCTTTCCGTCACGTTCGAAACGAAAGAGAACTTTCGGATCGAGCTCATAAATTTTGAAGTTCCGGATTTCGAGACAGCGTATCACGCCATCTTGGGAAGACTAGGGCTAGCCAAGTTCATATGAGTTCCCCATTACACATATCTGGTACTAAAGATGCTGGGTCCGAAAGGCATCATCACAATATGTGGCGATGTTAAGTAGTCCTTCGTCTGCGACTAGGAGAGCTGCGAGTTAGCCCAAACACTGGAGGCATCCGCAGACTTGGACAAGATCTGGGTAGCGGTTGCAACTTTGGAGGATGAGGGCGATAACCCAGCCATGAAGCAGGCCAAAATGTCCATCAGGCCAAACGAGGGGACCAAGAAGATGGCCCTCGACCCGTCCGACTCGGTCAAAACGGCCTTGATCGGGACTGGGCTCGACCACAAATAGGAAGACACGCTCGCCAAATTCCTCCAAGCTAACAGAGACATCTTTGCTTTTAAGCCAGTAGATATGTCAGGAGTCATGAGGGAGGTGATTGAGCACTCTCTAAGCGTAGATGAAAAGGCAAAGCCTTTCAAGCAGCGCCTTCGGCAGTTCGCGCAAGATCGCCAGGATGCCATCAGGGAGGAGATCACTAAGCTTCTGATGGCTGGATTCAAAGGAAGTTTACCACCTCGACTGATTGGCGAGTCCGGTCTTGATACGAAAAAAGAACAAAAGTTGGCGCATGTGTGTCAACTACACCGACCTCAATAAGGCGTGCCCTAAGGATCCATTTGGATTGCCTCGGATTGATCAGGTGGTGCACTCAACTGCCAGTTGCGAGCTCTTGTGTTTCCTAGACTCCTATTTTCCCTACCACCAGATTAGTCTCAAAGAGGAGGATTGAATCAAGACCTCATTCATCACGCCGTTTGGTGCCTTTTGATATGTAACGATGCCGTTCGGGCCGAAAAACACTGGCGCCACTTATCAGCGTGCTATGAAGTGATGTTTCCACACTCAGCTCGGCCTCAATGTGAAAACGTACGTCGGCGATGTTGTCGTCAAATCTCGGGTAAAAGACGATCTCATTGCCGACTTCACTGAAACATTCCAAAGCCTCAGGGCTTATGGAATGAAGCTGAACCCTGAGAAGTGCGCTTTCGGGGTTCTTTCAGGAAAGTTACTCGGTTTCATCATGTCTCGTTGCCGTATCGAGGCTAACCCAGAAAAGATTAACGCAGTCATTGAGATGGAAGCTCCGGCTTCCCAAAAAGACGTGCAGAAACTCACGGGCTGTATGGCGCAACTCGGTCGATTCATCCTCAAGCTAGGAGAGCGTGTGATGCCATTTTACAAGCTCTTGAAACAGCAGGACATGTTCCAGTGGACTAGGAAGGCGCAACAAGCCTTTGAAGACCTCAAGAGCTTCCTCACCACCCCGCCCGTGTTAGTTTCACCCATCCTAGAAGAGCCCCTTCTGCTTTATATAGCGATCACGATTCATGTAGTCGGTGCTGCCATCGTTGAGGAGTGGGAGCAGGCTGGACATTCTCAAAAGGTCCAGCGCCTAGTTTGGGCAAGTCTAAAATACGGTATCACAAGTGCAAAAAATATGCACACCGTATTGATCACATCTCGCAAGATTAAACACTACTTCCAAGAACACACAATTTTGGTGATCACCGCTTTCCCAATTGGAGACATATACTCCACAACAAAAAGGCCACCGAGAGGATTTCCAAATGCGCAATCGAGCTTGGAGCCTTCGACATCCTGTTCAAGTCTCGCACAACCATCAAGTCATAGGTGCTTGCCGACTTCGTCACTGAGTGGACAGAGTGTGGACTACATGGGCCCCTGGTATCCTCTAGAAGGCCTATGAGGAGGCAGACAGGGGGCGACTCGAGCCGGCTGGATCGGGATAGAGACCACTAGGGTTACGCAAGACTTGATCACCAAGGATGCTCCTAAGGATAGAGTCGAGCTCCATGTAGTTAGGAGATTTATACTAGCATATCATACACCGGTATAACCGAATTTGGTACCAAATACTGGATAGAACCATCTAAACCCATCTCCCCTGCACTATATAAAGGGAGGGGTAGGGGCCATAGAACAGATAATCACAATACGCGCATCCTACATCGGATAGCTACATCAGCATAGATATCTATGAATTCCCATAGAATCATAATCCCAGAGCACAGGACTAGGGTATTGCCTCCGTGTCGTGGGCCCGAACCTGTATAAATCCCTGTCTTGTGTTACCATCTGGTTTGGTTCTTGTGCGCAGCCCCGTAACAAATTCATTGCCGATGGTGACCCCCGATTAGCCACCAGTCGACAGTTGGCGCGCTAGGTAGGGGACCGCATCAAGATCATCGATCAAGCTAGACGGCTTTCTCAGGATTGCCGTCCATCGCCCTTGTGCCGGGACAATCCCTGCGCTTCGGTGCCCTAGACTTCATCGCCGACGGCATCGGTAATCTTCATCTCTCCCCTCCTAGAGAGATTATCCCGCAAGAAGGTACGTGCACCCTACCACATCCCATGCCTTTTGGCCCAGAGAACACGGCGCGTGCTTTCAGCAGGATCATCCGTCTCTGCTCCCACTTCGCACCCATCCTCGAAGAATGCGAAGGACTCGGCGGAGGCGCCTACTCCGGCACGGGCGCCCTTCGGCCCGAAGAAGACTCAACACTCCAGATTGGATCTCCCTCTGGTTTCAGAAACCCCGCTGCGACCTTCGCGCGGACTATTTTCGGAATCGGGACAGGAGGTGACCATGTGGAGGATTGATCTCCTCAACCAGTCGGACTCATCCAATCGGATCCGACCACATCCATGGATGTCATCAACGCTGACCAACCCATTGGACAAAGTGAACAAGTCAGTCTCTGTCTCTGACTCCAAGTCTGATGAGAGCATGGAGGTCTGTAATTACAACGAGGTCTTCGTCGTTGGCGCGGAAGACCACCACTCTGCCTCTCAACCAGTCGGGAACGAGGCAGCCGCCACTGAGGCGGTTCAAGCAGACCCGCGTCGCGCTGAAGACCAAGATCGCCTGCGTCAACTTCGTATCCGCAGCTGCAACGTCCAGAACAAGCTTCGCGCGGTAAAGCTAAGGGATCAAGACACCTACACGACTCCTCAAGTGAATATCGTCACCTCCAAGACACTTCTCGAGACCATAGCGCCGCAACTTCCAGAAGACAGCCCGCTTGCCCAGACCTTGGCTCGTGCAACGGCCAAGGTAGAGATGGCAGCTATCCAGCAGAACGAGGCACACCCGGCTCTGACCGCTACGGCTCATTGCCGCTCTACGCGCAATCGGAGCAAGGCGTGAGCCTCCGTAGTTGGCGGTTCGCACCAATCTGCTGGCCACGACCATCGCCATGACATAGAAGCCAGAAGGCGGGAGCGCATCGGCGGTGAGCGAAATTCTCGCAGTTACCGTAGTTGACGGAATGATGATCAAGCCGAGAGTACTGCCAGTCGGCGTGACCATCACCACGAACATCGTCATCAAGACCCGCGGTGGAAGCATCATAGCAGATCTCCGCGGTGACGTCGGCCACGACCCTTGAAGGGGATTCGAGTGTTCACCTCGGATCTTCGCTGAATGGTTTGGCCAGACGGGTTCAACCTCAAAGGCATCGACAAGTTCGATGGGAGAGACCCAAAGAACTGGCTGTAGGTTTATGCCTTAGCAATTAGCGCGGCAGTAGGTGATCAGAACATGATGGCGAATTATCTGCTAGTCGCTCTGACCCCAACCGCCCAGACCTGGCTCACGAGACTCCCAAAGAACACTATTGAGTCTTGGGACGATCTCCAGGAGTAGTTCATCGTCAACTTCCAAGGGACCTATGAAAGTCCCGCTGGGAGATGAGATTGGATAACTACATCGACGGAAGGGCGAGACTCTCCGAGAATTCATCAAGTGCTTCACCAGGAAGAAGAACGAGATCCAGGACGTTTCGGAACAAACCGTCATTGATGCCTTCTTCGCCGGATGTAAATCTGAGGAGTTGATCAGGCAGATGACTCGGGACCGCCTGCGAATTTCAAAGCCATGTTCACGATGGCGGATCAAGAAGCCAACACCGAGGAGGCCATCATGAATCATCGTGGTGGCCATGACGTGGGCTCTAAGAAGAAGCTCAGCGACGAACAGGGCAAGCCCAAAGACAAGAAACGCAAGGGGGACGAGATGATCGCTAACGTGGAGCGTAATCGACTTAAGCCCCCCAACGACAACGACTACAACAAGGTCATGGAAGCGGTATGTCCCTTTCACCCACGTGGAAAGCATTCTGCCAAAGACTGCCTCATTCTGCAGAAGTTCGACGACAACTCCAAGCAGTCGGCGGCCAAAGATGGCCATGGCAAAAAGCCAAACAGGATTACCAAGATATAGAGCACGAGATCAGCTACATATTCGGGGGCTCTGATGCGTATGAGTCCAAGCAAAAGCAGAAGCTTACCACTCGGGAGATCAACACTATCATGCCAGTCGTCCCTAACTACCTACGCTGGTCGGAGGTACCCATCACCTTCGATTGATCGGACCACGCAGATAGGATTGCCTTCCCTGGGAGATATCCACGGGTGCTGGATCTGGTTGTTCGAGAGAACAAATTGAAGAGGGTCCTGGTTGATGGCGGGGGCGGGATTAATGTCCTCTTCGCCAAGACCTTGGACCACATGAAGATTCCATGTTCCGAACTACGACAGGGATCGTCTCCTTTCCATGGGGTAATCCCTAGGACGTCCGCAATACCACTCGGGCAGATCTCGTTACCAGTCACGTTCGGGACCAAGGACAATTATCGGACCGAGAGTCTGAGCTTTGAAGTGGACGATATTGAGACGGCATACCATGCCATCTTGAGAAGACCGAGGATCGCCAAATTCATAGCCGTCCCTAATTACAGCTACCTCGCCATGAAAATGTCGGGCCCTAACGGGGTGATTACCATCCTTGGCGAAGTAAAATAATCTCTAGTCTACGACATCGAAAGCTGTGAGATGGCGCAGGCACTCGACAGTTCGGCTGAGATGGAGAAGATTCAGCGGGAAGTTGCGTCCCTTTGGGAGGAGGGAGACATACCCGCCAAAAGGCAGGCCAAGACCTCCATCCAGGCGGCCGAAGAAACTAAGAAGATAGCATTGGACATGTCCGATCCGACCAAAATGGCCGCAATTGGGATAGGGCTCGACAGCAAATAGGAAGACACGCTCGTCATTTTCCTCCGGACAAACCAGGATGTATTCGCTAGGAAACCATCGGACATGCCCAGTGTTCCGTGGGGGGTGATCGAGCATTCTTTGCACATTGACAACAAGGCGAAGCTGATCAAACAACGTCTGCGGAGATTTGCACCAGATCGGAAGGACGCCATCCGGGACGAAATTACCGAATTGTTGGCAGCACGGTTCATCAAGGAGGTATACCACCCCAAGTGGTTAGCAAATTCGGTCCTGGTGCAGAAGAAGAACAAGGCATGGCGTATGTGCGTCGACTACACCGACCTAAACAAAGCTTGTCCCAAGGTTCCTTTTGGGCTTCCCCGCATCGATCAAGTGGTGGATTTCACCGCCGGGTGCGAGCTCTTAAGCTTTATGGATGCTTATTCAGGCTATCACCAGATCAGCCTGAAGGAGGAAAACTGCATCAAGACGTCGTTTGTTACGTCTTTTGGTGCTTTCTGCTATATCACAATGCCGTTTAGGCTGAAAAACGCTGACGCAACATATCAGCGTAACATATAGCGATGTTTTCACACTCAGCTCGGCCGCAACGTGGAAGCCTACATCGATGATGTCATCATGAAGACACGAACTAAATCAGATCTCATAACAGATCTGGTCGAAATATTCGAGAGTCTAAGGGCATATCGGATGAAATTGAATCCTGAGAAGTGCGTTTTCGGGGTTCCATCTGGTAAATTACTCGGATTCATCATATCTCATCGGAGAATTGAGGCCAACCCAGAAAAGGTCAGCGCTATCATGAAGATGAAGGCCCCGATCAATCATAAGGATGTGCAGAAGCTCACTGAATGCATCATGGCACTTAGTCGATTCGTTTCTCGACTTGAAAAACACGGCATGCCCTTCTTTAAACTCCTACGCCGACAAGATGGCTTTTAGTGGACAGTAGAAGCACAAGAAGCCTTCGAAGACTTTAAAAGGTTCTTTACTACGCCACCGGTGTTGGTTCCGCCCATGCCCCAGGGGCCCCTCCTACTCTACATTGGCGCCACGACTCATGTAGTCAGCAGCGTGTTGGTCGTGGAGAGAGATGAGCACGGCTCCCTTCAGAAGGTACAACGCCCAGTCTACTTCGTCAGCGAGGTATTGGGTGATTCCAAAACAAGCTATCCTCATGTTCAAAAGCTTTTGTATGCCGTGCTGATCATGTCACGAAAACTTAAGCATTATTTCCAAGATCACAAAATTTCAGTGGTCACTTTCTTCCCGCTTGGAGACATACTTCATAATCGGAAGCCACCGGGAGAATCGCAAAGTGGACAGTCAAGCTTGAAGCCTTTGAGATAAAGTTCAAGCCTCGGCTAGCAATTAAATCTCAAGCACTTGTCGATTTCGTCGTGGAATGCACAGAGGCTCAGACCCCAGCAGCAAAGGAGAATCTCGAGTATTCGACAATGTACTTTGACGTTTCCCTCATGCTCAACGACGCGGGGGCTTGGATTTTGCTCATATCTCCGACTGGTAAGAAGCTACGGTACGTTCTCCAAATTTTATTTTCAGCTAGCAACAACGCCGCCGAGTACGAGGCACTCATCCACGGGCCACGCGTCGCAGGGGACCAAGTGCGGAGGAGAGGACAGGTGAGCGAAAACTAAGGTTCCAACTCCTGCCGGCGGCGGCGGCGCCGCCGCCTGCCTGCCCCGCCGCCGGCGGGCCTCTCCGGCGTCTCCTCGTCAGCGTCCCTCCACAGTGGTGGACCTGCTAGGCGAGGGTTTCACCCCTTTCTTCGTCTCTCTTCCTAAAGTTCTACAGATCTAGATCTTGTTGGTTCCGACGAAGGTCTTGAGGCGGCACGCCGGTGGTGGAGGGGCGAGGATGGGATGGCTTGGGGCGTTGTCCGCCTCCTCGTCCTCCCCTCCTCCAGGTTCCGGGGGGCTCGCCGGCGTTGTCGCCAACGGCATGGCGGGCTCCAACAGGGGGCGGCCGTGGGGACGGCGAGGGCCAGCGACGGGGGTGGGCGGCGTCCCTCTCCGCGTTTCCTCTGGCCGGTCGACGTTCTTCTCCTGGGCTTCGACGGCTCCGACGGCTTTCAGAGACGGTGGCTGTGGTGGGGGAGGCTGTTACTGGGCGTTTCTCTGTGTTTTTTTTCCTTTCTTCCTCTTTGTTGGCAGTCCGTCCCAGCTCTGGGTCTGGGTGGAGTCTCTACGGCTTGGCCGGTGCTGGGGTTGTTGGCCGCTGGGAGTGGGGGTGGGGCGTCCGCTCTTCCCCCGTCTGCCCTGGCGGCCGCCAGCCCTCCGGCGCGGTTCGGCGGAGGGGTCCTGCCCTTCCCCCCTCCTGCTCTAGCTCTGGCGGACGGCTCCTGGTTCGGTGGCCGGCGGGGATCAAGGGCCTGCTTTGCGGGTTTCTTAGCTAAGGCGCCTTGGGGTGGCGCGGGCCCCTTGGAGAGGCTAGTTGCTGCCTTGCCCCCCGCGTCGTTGCCGGCGTCCTTGTTTGGGTCCCGTCTGGTTGGTGGTTGTAGGTGGTTGCGGGCCTTCGTCGGGGCCACGATCTAGGGGCCGACGTGCTTGCGTCGGGGCCTTGGTTCGTCGGATTGTCTTTTGCACGTTGGGGCTACGGGTCGATTTGGTTGGGGGAGCGTTGTCGCTCGCTCCGGGTTGCGTTTGTGGTTTTTGGTTTGGCGGTGTCAGAAGTTAGTCACATGCTTCGTGTTGAGTGTGTGCAGTGGGGTTGCATGTAAAAGAGTCAAGTCTTGTAACCCAGCAATTTGATGGAATGAAGTTCCAGTTTTCTCAAAAAAAAAAAGAAGCTCACTGAATGCATCGTGGCACATAGTTGATTCGTTTCCCGACTCGAAAAACACGGCATGCCCTTCTTTAAACTCCTACGCCGACAAAATGGCTTTTAGTGGACAGTAGAAGCACAAGAAGCCTTCGGGGACTTTAAAAGGTTCTTTACTACGCCACCAGTGTTGGTTCCGCCCATGCCCCAGGAGCCCCTCCTACTCTACATTGGCGCCACGACTCATGTAGTCAGCAGCGTGTTGGTCGTGGAGAGAGATGAGCACGGCTCCCTTCAGAAGGTACAACGCCCGGTCTACTTCGTCAGCGAGGTATTGAGTGATTCCAAAACAAGCTATCCTCATGTTCAAAAGCTTTTGTATGCCGTGCTGATCATGTCACGGAAACTTAAGCATTATTTCCAAGATCACAAAATTTCAGTGGTCACTTTCTTCCCGCTTGGAGACATACTTCATAATCGGAAGCCACCAGGGGAATCGCAAAGTGGACAGTCGAGCTTGAAGCCTTTGAGATAAAGTTCAAGCCTCGGCTAGCAATTAAATCTCAAGCACTCGCCGATTTCGTCGTGGAATGCACAGAGGCTCAGACCCCAGCAGCAAAGGAGAATCGCGACTATTAGACAATGTACTTTGACGGTTCCCTCATGCTCAACGACGCGGGGGGCTGGGATTTTGCTCATATCTCTGACTGGTAAGAAGCTACGGTACGTTCTCCAAATTTTATTTTCAGCTAAACAACGCCGCCGAGTACGAGGCACTCATCCACGGGCCACGCGTCACTATATCGCTCGGCATACGGCGATTAATGGTGCGAGGGGATTCCCAACTCGTAGGCAATCAAGTGCAGAAAGAGTGGTCTTGTATCGGTGACAGCATGGCTGCTTACTGCCAAGAAGTTAGAAAGCTGGAGGACAAATTTGATGGACTGGAGCTAACACACGTGCTCCGCCGTGACAACGAAGTAGCAGATGAGCTAGCACGGATGGGATCCAGTCGAGTGCAGGTTCCGACTAGTGTTTTCGTCGAAGAGTTGCGCAAGTCTTCTATCAAGCTACCATCCGCACCGGAGGAACAGCAAGAAGAGCAAGCAGAACCCTAGGCGGAGGTATTATCAATCAACCCTGGGTGGACGCAGCCGTATCTGGACTATTATCAATCACCAGTGAAAGCATTGGAGAGGAAGAAAGACGCCAATAAGGGTCTAGAATGTTAAGAAACCTCGCTATCGGGTGTAGTCCGAGATATAGACGTAGTCGAACAATCACAAAGAAAGATCAAGAACACAAGGGGACACAGATATATAGGGTGGAGTTTCTCTTTATTGATTTTTCAGATCTGTTATACAATAGGGGGCTCCACCTCTTCTTATATAGTGATGCTTAGGGTTTTGGCTAGGTCCAATGTGGGACCCACCGTGGGGGAGCCGCTGGTCGGCCCTAGCTGCGCGTGTGCCGCGCGAAGCCGGGCCGGGCACCCCACCCAGTAGTTTCCCAACATTGAACAAAAGGTTTGGCCACTTGTGATAAGAACTACAAATGCCCCAAAGAAAGCTCGTCAGAGCTATAGACCATGCCACCTGCAGAGTTCTACCACTAGGACCCATTATGTACTGCCCCTATACATCCCTCACCCTAGAACCATGTCTCCCACCCAACGACGATGGCAGAGGCCGCCGTCAACAAGAAAGAAGGTCAGATAGAAGGAAGGCTGCTTTGCTCCTCTTTTTCTCCCTGGTTGTCTTTCTTTCCACCTCAAGGATAAGACCAAGTTCTATTTCCATTTTTATGTGAGATCTCAATTTCCATTTCTTCGTCTAATTAAATTATGGCGAGCGCCAGGCGTCGGACGTCCGACGCCTGGTGCTCGGTCCGGACCAGCCTAGGCCGTCGGATCCCTGGCACCGCGCCAATCCAACGCGTTGCATGCGCCCACGTCCGCGCGCGCGTGTTCCAAGCAGCGCCAGAGTTGTTAGTCGTCCTTTGATTAAACTTCCAATTAAACTTCTGATTTTTGTACAAAATTCAAACAGTGTTCAAAATATGTGGAATAAATTTCATAATTCTTCTAAAATCGAGAGCAACCCATTTTAAATACTTTTTAAATTTTTTGATTTTTTTTACTTTTTCAAATTTTTTTGATGTGAAACTAGGAGAAGGCACTTATGAAACTTACACCTATACTAGCGAAACTTGGTCGTATGCTGATGAAACTTGGCCGTGTGCTGATGAAACTTCTATGTAACCTGATGAAACTTGGATGAAACCTGTTGAAACTTGATGAAACTTGAATTGACCTGATGAAACTTGATGAAACTTAAAAAAACATGGATAAAACCTGATGAAACGATAGTTCGGCAAAGTTTTACGAGTATGAAACCCAAGTTTTACTAGACGAGCCCTAAGTTTTACCAGATAAGTTTGAAGAGTTATATGGCAAAATATATCTTGTTTTGTTCTAAAAAATACGAGGAACATGTTGGCGCAAACGGTTTGTGGATTGGAGCACCCAGTCAAAAATTATGGTAAACGAAAAAATAAAATGCCGTGGGACCCACTTGCATGTGCTGCATGCTCTCCCACTCTCCTCACGCGGGCCGGGCCACGGCGCGTCCGGACGAGCCGGACGCCCGGGCTCTAGCGTTTCTGTTAAATTATGGGCTCTCGAAGGGATCGAAACGTCATATGTTAGTAGTCCTCATCTGAACACGATCACCTGATTCATTTCCTTGTGTGTCCATCATATGTTTAAGGGAATTGCTAACCAACAGTCGACTGAAATCCGGGGGGATTTCAGTCGATTCGTCACTTACCCGCGCGCCGCCGGCCGTCTTCCTCCCCGTCGGCGAGCTCCTCCTCTCCCGCCGCCGCGCCGCCGGGCTTAGGGTTAGGGTTCGGGTTCGGGTTTGGGGTGCGGCCGGGCTTAGAGGGATGGCCGGGGGATGCGGCGGCTCGGCGGTTGGTGGGGGGTGGAGTGAGGGCGGCGGCGGAGGTGGCGGCGGCGCCGCCGGAGCCGGGGACGGGGGCGAAGGCGGTTGGGGCGGCGGGGTGGCGGAGGCGGCGGGGGAGGAGGAGGAGGAGGAGCACGGAGCAGTGGGAGGAGTCGGGGTCGGGGGCGGTGAGGGGTGAAGGGGAGGAGAAGGGGAAAGTAAGAGAGAGAGTGGGGGCGCGGGTTGATCTGGGCCGTTGGATTGAGATCCAACGGTCCAGAAAATCGACTGAAAGTTAAAAAAAAACAGGTGACTGTGCAATAGACAGTCCCTATGTTTAATTAAGCTGAGAAGCGTTTCCATTTGTCTCTCACGCACCCTCCCTGTCCTGCACGGGGGAAAACCCATCGGAGTCGGCCGGCCAGCCGGTTGCCGCCGCCCGCCGGCCATCACCACGCCTCCGCCAATATTGTGCGCATGCCTGCGTACAAGTACAACGCACGCTCGCACGCACACGTAAACGAGCGCGCGCGAGCGGAATGTCTTCGTCCAGACGGTGCGAGCCGGCGTCCGGCGGCACGCACCCGCCGGCCAGATCGCCGCTCCCCGCGGCGGCGCTCTCCCCGGTGCGCCCGAGCCCGCCGCTCCGCCATCTCCCGCCCCGAGGTGTCGCACGGCGCCGTGTCCTTCGCCCGCGCCCTCTGGCCTTCCTCCTCTAACGCCGGCAGCCCCAGTAAGGCGTATCCGTCGCCGTCGCAGCCGCCGTCGCCCTCGGTAGCCTCCCTCGCCGACCACCTCACCAAGGATGCCCTCGAGCCGCCGCCTCTTTCCCGCCAGCGCAGCTGCACCGAGCTCCCGCGCTTCGCGGACGAGGATGCCGAGGCCAGGAAGATCGGCAAGGCGGAGCCGCCCGGCAAGACCGGGCACGCGTTCGGCCGCTCCATGCGCTTCCTCCCGGCCACGAAGCCCGCCGGCGTGACGCTCACCCCGGGGCGCGTCGCGCCGTCGGAGCTCCGCAGGCTCGCCGCCGACGCCGACGCCGACGTGCGCAGCTCCGGATCCGAGTGCAGCGACGCCTCCAGGGGCTCCACCTCCACCCTGAGGAAGGCGCCAAAGCCGCAGCCGCGCTCGCCGTCGTTGGCGCGCACGAGCTCGGCCCGGCTGCTCGGGTCGAGCAGCACGCAGTGGGCGCTCTCGCCGGGGCGGCGCAGCGGCTCGCCGCTGAAGATGCTGCCGGAGACGGCGACGAAAGGCAAGAAGAACCTGATAAGCCTGGGATGGAGCCATATATTCCACCGGAGAAAGGCGGCGCGGCCGTGGAGGACACGTCCATGGTGGCGGCGGCGGCGGCCACCGTGCTGTCCTGGCCGGCTTCTTCACGGACGTCCAGCACCGGAGGAGGGGAGGTCGGCCATAGGTTGAGGATGGCGTATTGCCGGCTATCGCAGTGGCGCTTCGCGAACGGCATGGCCGACGCCGCCTGCAAGACCAAGCTAGCCATCGCCGAGGTATCTACATTCATGCATGGATATCAACTTACTCTCATGAAAATTTCCTTCAATTCGACAATGCTTCATATGCATATGCGTATCACGTGTGTCACGTTTTGCTTATACATGCGTTAGGTTGAATTGATGGGTACATGGGCGAGGTTGGCACTTGGCAGAGCTGAGAGGGAAGGTTGCCAGGAAGAGAATGCAGCTCGAGAAGGAGAGGCTGAACATGAAGCTGAATTCCGTGCTCTATTCTCAGGTTCATGCATACGTAACATATATAGCACCTCCCATCACAAATAATTGAAGTTTACGATGCATGCCAGTCAAAATTTTTATAGTTTAACCATTGATATCTTTTCAAATAATCAGATTGTGTAGATTAAAATTATATGTGTAGATTTGCATCGAAAAGTGTTTCAAAAATAATATAATTTTACAAGTTCTTAAAATAAATTATAATACTAATTAATGGCCACAGTTGTATTTCAAATACTGTACAAACTTAAAAAAATAAAATATTTGTGACCGGAGAAGTACATCCGTTTGATCCAACCGCATCTCAATCTACGGATGATTGGTTTGGATGGCTGGGGCAGCTGGAGAGCAAGCATGCCACTGCTCTGGCCTCTACAGTAGGTTGCGCCCGAGCAGCCGTTTGCCGGCTCCCTCTCACCAATGGCGCGAAGGTATGCTCTTTTGATACAATGTTTGTGATTTCTATTTCTATTAAACAAGGAGTGACCAACTTTTCCGTCTACAAAGAATTCTTTTAAGATTTTTTTTATCTTGCAAGGCTATAAAGAATTCTTGAAATTCCTAAAATAGATTTCCTATGATTATGCCTACAAAATATTTTTTTTGTCCAAGGAGCATCATACAGAGTCCTATGTATATAAGTATTCTTCATACCCCGTAGCAGCCCTGAAATCTAGGCATGGCCACGCCACCCTTCTAAGAATCTAGGCTCCACGTCACCCTTTAAAATCTGGACCATTTGATATAGATCTGACGGTCCCAACCAGGCGGTGGATTTTCGTGGTCTTCGTTTGGCCACGTTGCCCCCACCTCATCTTCTCATCCCCTGCCCCCATGGGGACCGGAAGGAAATTTTGTGGCACCCGGTGCCACCGTTGCACCTAGAGATAGATAGAGAGAGGGAGGAAATGAGCTAGAGAGAGAGAGGGGAGGAGGGAGAGGGAGAGGAGGAGAGAGATAGAGAGAAAAGAGGGTGCCATGGTAGCTTATATGGCACCGGGTGCCATATAAGTTTTTTTCCATGGGAACCGCCTGTTCCAGCCCCTATCGCCCGCTGCCCCCTCGGCTGCTCCGCCTCCAGTCCAGCCGCCGCCGCTTCCACGTCCCCTCTCCGCCCGGGGCGCCTCCTCTCCCTAGCCGCTGCCACCGCTTCCCTCGCCGCCCTGGTGCCCCGACGCGGCCTCCTCTTCCCCCTTCCTTCTGCTGCTGCTCCCAGTGCCGCCTCTAGACTGGCCGCAACAGTGCGACTGTGCTGGGCCACGGGGAGGCCGTCTTCGGAGACGGCTGCTTCGCGGAGGACAGGCCCGACCACGGCGGCCCCGGACAGGCCTGGATCCCGTTGCTTCCTGTCAAGCCGCCGCCGCCACCGAGGTAATCGCCGGTTGAATCCCCGTTGCTCTGGTCTCCTTGACACAGCCGCTCTACGCCCAACCGCCTCCTCACACACTGGAGACCACGTTCCCCTGGTCTTGGTGCAGGTTGATTTAGGGACTTCTAGCCATTGTTGTGTCCTTCATATCGGAGAAGGCCGATTAGCAATTCCGTCCGTAGAGTACGCATCAGATGCAGTATGTGCATCACACTGTTCTTTGAAGGTTTCTTTAATGCTTCACCAAGATCTGGGCAACAATAGTAGCTTGGTTATTGGCAGTAAAAGAATCATGAGAGGAACAAACAAGAGTAGTTTCTATGGGTTGAACATCTATATCAAGGTGCTCAGGTAACACATTTCTTTGCTCATGATCCTCTGCTTCTTTAAATATCAAAGATTGTTGGAGTTCTTCTGGCACAACTATGCTGACATTACCAACATAATCTGTGTTCTATAATAGAGGGCCATCGCACAAATCATGGTTGGCATTCTAATAACATTGTGCTTTGGGTCCTGCAATTTTTGTTTAGGTTTATTGCGTCTCAAATTAATGGAGTTAGCTATTTAAGCTAGAACCAGGTGGAACACCAGTCCGCGGCATGGTCTGAACATTAGGAGCACAAAAATAGCTTGAACAATTATAACAACCACATTCAGTGATCATTTAGGTGAAATGAACCAGAAGCTTAGGTGACCATCTGGTAGTTTTTAGCTCTTCATGGATCACATTTGAACGGGCATCATCAATTCATAATCACAATTTACAGCGCATAATAAAATTGTATAAATAAAGGCATACTTTAATACAACTTGCTAGGTACAATTTGTGGCATTCAACATATAGATTTATGAAACTTTCGATCAGCAAACATTTCCCATCATTTCATACTAACACTATAGGAGCACAACTAAAGTCTGGTTGCCATTCCAAAATCATAGCAAGATATGTTACAACTTAACTCAATAAAAAATAAATAATTTTGGTAATATGTGCTCTCTTCATCTAAATACTATACTTGAAACTTTCTTATATACTGGTATTGATATGTTCTTCATTGGTGGCAATGTCTAATTGTGGTTGTCAACTAATCTAGCAAGTCCACACCTAGTGAGAGCATAGTAGAGACACATTGTTGCTTGGCAATATATTGAGCTGGATTACACAAATTTGTGCTACTGCCATTCGGTTTTGCTATTTGTATTGATAGATTTTTTGCTCCTGCCGTCCAGTCTTTATGCACATGTGCGTTGCTATGGTGATAGAACTCATACATTGCTTGCTACAATGAACCATTGCGTGAGCCTCTGTGTACGTTTGTTCTATCCTTCCATGTATAAGCTTTTGGTTCATTTTGACATATATTCTTATTACTATTCTCAATGTAATCTCTGGACTCGAGAATGTTTATCCTTAGTAGCTAATTTTATTTCACATGTGTTGCAGTGAATTTATTTATGTTTATTAGCCCTTTTTTTTTAGGATGTTTTACATCATTGTATCCCACTGAAGCCATTAAAATTTAAAATTACTTATCCTTCAGATCTTTTCTTCATTCAATTTTTCACCGTTGTAAAAAATAGCCTAGCGCACGTAAGCGCGCTCTCACCTCTAGTATGTATCAAAGTATGTTTCACCCCTCTATTGTGCATTAACATGTAGGTCTCCCTGCCATCAATGGCGTCCATTCTACTGCAAGTGGTTGAGGTCGCAGTGATTACCAAGACAACAGTGCACTCATTTACTCACATGGTAAATTAAGTAGACACCTGAAAAATAAGTTCCAGATTCATGCAGCCATTTCTAAAATGTTTTAACTGAATGGAAATTTGCCCGTACTACTAGGCTGAGGATAACGCATTGCTTGTCTCGGAACTGGTGCGTGTGGCAAGAGAGGAGCAAGCTCTGTTACAAGAGTGTCTGAAGTTGCTTGGCTGTGTCTCCGCGCTGCAGGTAGCATTGGTATTTCTTTCATAGAGATAATTATCTCGTGAATGCAATATCAGTTATTTTTTTATTAGAACTGATTCTTGTGCACGTCTTCATTTGTTGCCGCTGAATCTGCAGGTTAAAGAGCAGAGCTTGCGTTGCCAAATGGTGCAGTCGTCGTCCCTGAATCTTGTGAGGAGCGTGGACTGTTAGTTTGAGCATGGCCGGCTGATCGTGGCACACGGGAAATTTCTCGCAGCACCATCTCGTAATGCGGTGTACTCTTTTTGTAGCTCCAGATGTAGAGGAACTAGAATCTTGATAATTTTATAAGAACCTGGCCAAGTATAAAAAATAGTTTAAAGACGAGGTGCGACTTCCTACCAATAGATAGCGTCCTTTCTTACAAAAAGAGAAAGAAATGGATATATGACCACTTTCCTAATATTAGCAACTCATTTATAGATCTTTAAAGTTTAAATAAACACGTGTATTTCTATGGTGTTCTGCCATACAAATAGATGATAATTCTAGTAGTAGAAGAATTGGATCTTTTAAAAAATCTATCCTCGTCTCACCAACTCGCTACTTCTTCTTCTTTTATACCTCTTTACCTTTTCCAAAAATCTTATGCCCCAATTCCCCCATTCCTCCATTTAGCTTGTCGACCGGCTAGGCCCAACAAGAACTCCATGTTTATGGATGCAACTTTGCTCCGACGCGGTCGTCCTAGTCTCTCTAACGGTTGTCGCTTCGCTTAGGCGTGGCCACCTTCTCGCATGTTACGACGTCACCTTAGTTGCCTTCTATCTCTTGGGGTGAAAACTAATTGGGTAATGTCCAATGGGTATCCATACTCGATATTCATTTTAACCAAAGAGTAGCTATATTTTTATACTTGATGGATACATATATAGGTACGGGTAGTATCCATTTTTTCCTCCCTTTAACGGGCAGCATCGGGAGGCAAATATCTGACAAACACCTATTAAATTAGATACAGGTACTCGATAATTAATTTGAAACAGGTACTCAGTTTCAACAGTCCATATACACATGTTGTATTGAGTAAATGAGTCTACACTGTGCATCCTGATATAATTATCCCTACTTTGTTTTAACCGGACAACAGTGCACTAATTTAATCACATGGTAAATTAAATAGACACCGGAAAAATAAGCTCAAGATTCATGCAACCATTTCTAAAATGTTTTAACTGAATGGAAATTTGCCCGTACTACTAGGCTGAGAATAACGCATTGCTTGTCTCGGAACTGGTGCGTGTGGCAAGCGAAGAGCAAGCTCTGTTACAAGAGTGTCTCGAGTTGCTTGGCTGTGTCTCCGCGCTGCAGGTAGCATTGGCATTTCTTTCATAGAGATAATTATCTCGTGAATGCAATATCAGTTTTTTTTTATTATAACTGATTCTTGTGCACGTCTTCATTTGCTGCCGCTGAATCTGCAGGTTAAAGAGCAGAGCTTGCGTTGCCAAATGGTGCAGTCGTCGTCCCTGAATCTTGTGAGGAGCGTGGACTGTTAGTTTGAGCATGGCCGGCTGATCGTGGCATACGGGCAAATTTCTCGCAGGACCAACTCTTATATGCGGTGTACTCTTTTTGTAGCTCCAGATGTAGAGGAACTAGGTAGAATCTTGATAATTTTGTAAGAACCTGGCCAAGTATAAAAAATAGTTTAAAGACGAGGTCTTACAAAAGTGAGAGAAATGGATATATGACCACTCTCCTAATATTAGCAACTCATTTATAGATCTTTAAAGTTTAAATAAACACATGTATTTCTATGATGTTTTGCCGTACAAATAGATGATAATTCTAGTAGTACAGGAATTGGATCTTTTTAACATGACTATCCTCGTCTCACCAACTCGCTACTTCCTCCTCTCTTATACCTCTTTACCTCTTCCAAACATCTTATGCCCCCATTCCCCATTTAGCTTGTCGAACGGCTAGGCCCAACAAGAACTCCAAGTTCACATGGATGCAACCTTGCTCCGACGCAGTCGTCCAAGTCTCTCTAATAGTTGCCGCTTCGCTCAGGCGTGGCCACCTTCTCACATGCTACGCCTTCATCTTAGTTACCCTCTATCTCTAGGGGTGAAAACGGATTGAGTAATGTCCAATCGGTATCCATACACGATATTCATTTTAACCAAAACAATAGCTATATTTTTATACCCGATGTTAGGACCCGCCTAAATGAAGTCGAGTCCCTTCTGTGCCTTACTGTACTAGTCCGTGGATCAGTAGCTAGTACACACAGATTTGCAGAACTTAGATCATAACCATTCTTATTAAAACATTAAATATTACATCAGAATACGGTCATTAAGGCTCATAATGCAATAGTCTGGCACGCAGACCATACAACTGCGGAAGCATGGGTACATAGTAAAATCCCAAAAGGAATCTTCAACACAATCCCACGGGCAAGCTGTAGTAGCATCCTAGGCATCGGAGAAATCCACATCCTGAACACCATCGGCCAAGCCGTCGTCTTTAGGCTCAACGTCGCCCAGGTAGTAACTCGGAGACTCCGAACCTGCTCGTTGCAATGAGTAGCCCCGCGAGTGAACGCGACGGTGAGTATATGTGCAAATACTCACAAGTCAAATTGACATATGCATATGGGGGCATACGAAAGGAGGGATTAGGGTTTCATTTGAGGAAAGCCATCTTTATATATTTTCCTATATCTTTGAAAATGTGGAAAAGAGTTAAGAAGAGTTAAAACAAATATCCTTCTTTTGAATCTCTGGCTACCCACTGGTTGTAACCCACCAAGGTCAACTCATGGCTACATGCCATGTCCATCCAATGATCATATGGCTATCTGCCATAAAAATTTAATATCAGGGCTAACCGCCAAATCAAAATCTCAGGGCTATCCGCCATGTCAAAATCATAATATCAGGGCTAGCCGCCATGCAAATCTCATGATTACCCGTCATACTAACTCAATCACTTCACAGCGTCCTGCTGCGAAGGCCCAAAACAAGACTCACGACGTTCTTTCGTGGTTTTCACTTTAAAGTGCCATTTCAAAAACAAAAGTGTGAAAAGACTACCATGACGCAGCGCTCCATCGCCCGCCCTTGACCATGGGCATGGCTATCTAGACAGTTTTATACTCTGCAGAGGTTGCACGCTTTACCCACGAGAGACAATTTACAAAGTAAACTACCACAAGGTCTTTAACCAACTCACTCCTAGCTCAGGCATCACCGCTAAGGATTTAACCCCTGAGCTAGTACACAGTTGCCAGTGGCCTCCTCTTGCGCCAATAGGTTCAAATCTGTGCGACACCGTTATCTACAAATTCTGCACTCAATTCTGTGGCACCGTTTATCTACGGGCACTGTCAAATTCTGCTCGATTCTGAGCGGTTCCGTTATCCACGGTCCAATTCCATTAACCACGGATTCTGCGCAACACCGTGTGCTACGGATTCTGCGCTGCTTATTCCACCAAGTGAGATGCCCGAACTAAGAGTTTGAAGGGTACTTAACCAAGGCCTGCCCATACCAGCACTCGTGGTCGCACCGTTGAAGTTAGTTTGTCTACCTCAAGGACTCAGTCCTAAAGAATTTGGGTGGTTCCCACACTGGGCACGAGTCTCGTGGTACTGCACCAATCCATACAACCTTCCACCCATACCATGGTTTTCGGAAAATAATTATTCCATTTATAACCCAACTATTGTACCCCAATAGTCCCATTTTATCAAACACGGCAGTGTCAACTGCCATTAAATCATGCATATCAACATTGCATTTCACATGAAATAACAGTGACGACTATAAGCAATAAACAGCAGGGCTAAGCATTTAACGATCAACTAATCAATGAAATGGCAATAAACAAGTTATATATTCATAGGGTTGACAAGGATCAGGTTTATACGATGATAATGAATTTTCTGGGCAATTAACTATTCAGCCTAATCAACTAGCATTTTTACATTTTAATATAATATGCATTTAGCAAATCTAGTAAATCATTTATAAATCTAGGCAGCAATATGAGCAACAAATATTTTAGGGAAAAATTCAACAATGACTTGCTGTAAATGCTATCTTCCAGATGTCCAGATAGGTCCTCGGCTCCAACGACGCCGGTATCCGGATCTAGCGCAAACATGTAAAACACACAATAAATGCAACATTTTCAAATTAAAGTATGTAATTTTGTGAATTTATAGAAATTTATTCCATTGAATTTGGAGTTGTTTTGCAAAAGATATGAAAATAACAATTTCTGCAAAAACTAAATAAAGAAAAATGGCCATGGGCTGGCTCTCACCGCACCGGCCCAAAGAAACACGTGCGAAGGCGGGGGACAACCTGGGCCGGCTCGGCCTGCGGCCCACGGCGCGCGCGAGGCTGGCGTCGACCCAGAGCAGGGGAGCGGCCGTGCACGGCTCGGCGGCGGGGAATCCGACGACGGCGGCGGCGCTCCGGCGAGGGCAAGCGAGGGGAAATGGAGAGGGAGTCGTGGGGGTCTCGGGGGAGGGGTCGCGGTGCAAGGGGAGCTCCGGTGATGGCCGGCGGCGGCACGGGGTGGAGGAAGGCGACGGCACACGGCGGAGGGGCTCGCCGGCGAGGAAGAGGAGGGGTGTAGGTGCACAGGTGAGCAATAGGAGGCGTGTGGGAGCTCAGGGTGGTTCGGCTTGGGGTTAGGGAGGTCTTGGCCGGCGCGGCGGCGTGGAGGTGGATCGGCCGGAGGAGGAAGTTGACGGCGACTACGATTGTGCGACGAGAGCGGTGAAGCTCGGCTTAAATAGAAGGCACGGCTAGAAGAGGACAAGGTGGAGGGTCCCGCGGTGATCCACTTGCGCTCGCAAAACGACGCCGAGGAGGGTCCCCTGGCGCGGGCGTGCCGACGAGTGTACGGCGGCAGGCCCACGGCTGCAACTTGCGCAAGGAGGTGGGACCGAGCGGCGTCAAGGAGCTTCAGAAGAAGGCGGACGTGGCCGGCGGCGATGAGCTGGCCGGAGAAGAGGGGTGGCGCCACAAGGGTTCGGGGAAGAAGACAAACAGGGAGAAGAAAAGGAAGAAAAAGGAAAGAAGAAAAGGAGAAAAGGAAAGAAAAGGAAAAGGAAAAGGAAAAATAGAGAAAAGAAAGAAATGGGTGGGGCCCACTGCCGGGAAAAATTTAATTTTTTTATTCAAAATAGAAATTCCCAAATTTATATAATTCTATTGGTTTAAATTAATATGATTTTGATTAAATCAAAATATTAATTAGGAAATATATTTGTAAGTTTTTGCAAATAGTTATTTAAAAATTCAAATTGTGGTTTTCAAAAATAGACCAAATAATCCTTTTATTCGAACCAAAAATTAATTACCAAAATATCCTTTTGGCCAAAATAGTAAAAGCAATTTACAAGTTAGATTTAAATTAATTATATTTTTATTGCACCTAAATCAAAATAATAATTATCAAACATAGATTTTGATTCTTGCAAAAGTATTGTGACATTCGAAATTTTGAATGAAATTCTTAAAAGGTAACGTACATGCACATTTTCAATATAAAATTATTTCAAGAAAATTTTTATGTTACATGAAATTATGATGCATGATTTTCAGGGTTTTGGAAATAGGGATGTTACACCCGATGGATACAGATAAAGGTAAGGTAGTATCCATTTTTTCATCCCTTTTACGGGTAGGATCGGGAGGCAAATATCTGACAAATACCAATTAAATTAGATACAGGTACTCGATAATTAATTTGAAACGGGTACCTGGTTTCAACGGTCCATGTACACATGTTGTATTGAGTAAATGAGTCTACACCAGGCATCCATGTATAATTATACCTACCTTTGTTTCAACAGGACATTGGCCAGATGGTATTATTATCTGGGAAAATCTTACCGGCGAAATTTCACCAAAATCGTCAAACATCCCATTTGAATTTAAATTTTGTTCCTTTGTAAATTTAAATTTATGTTTTACCCACTATTTATTAATCGATACACGCACGCCCACACCCAACTATTTTTTGAATTTTTGACTACTAAAATTAAAATTCTGATATTTAAACATTATTTAGTATTTTAATTAAAATGTTATATATGTTCAATATTCCTCAATTCAAACATTACAAAAGTACCTACCTAAAAAATTATTAAAATGCAACATCTCTAATTTTGATTTCAAAATCACAGCAATTTTGAACAAATATTGAAATAAAATTCAAAAAAAGGAATGGTAAAATTTTACACAGTATCGACGGCTTATTATGGACCGTCGATACTGTCTCCGCTTGTATCGACGGCTTAACGATTGGCCGTCGATAAACATAGACGGCGTCACGCCAGCCAACCTCTCCGTGTCCATTCCCCAAACAAACTCGACGGCTGTACTGTGGCCGTCGAGACTGACCCGTTGGCTAGCGTTGTATCGACGGCTTATTTATGGCCGTCGATACTATGTTGCATGTATCGACGATGGATGCTTGGCCGTCGATTTAGTATTTGGCAGTCGAGACGATTTTCGTTTCCTGTAGTGATAAGACCAAGTTCTATTTCCATTTTTCTGTGAGATCTCAATTATTTCCATTTCTTCGTCTAATTAAATTATGGGCTCTCGAAGGGATCGAAACGTCATATGTTAGTAGTCCTCATCTGAACACGATCACCTGATTCATTTCCTTGTGAGTATATACACGTGTCCATCATGTGCTCCATAGTTTAATTAAGCTGAGAAGCGTTTCCATTTGTCTCTCACACACCCTCCCTGTCCTGCGCGGGGGAAAACCCATCGGAGTCGGCCGGCCAGCCGGTTGCCGCCGCACGCCGGCCATCACCACGCCTCCGCCAATATTGTGCGCATGCCTGCGTACAAGTACAACGCACGCTCGCACGCACACGTAAACGAGCGCGCGCGAGCGGAATGTCTTCGTCCAGACGGTGCGAGCCGGCGTCCGGCGGCACGCACCCGCCGGCCAGATCGCCGCTCCCCGCGGCGGCGCTCTCCCCGGTGCGCCAGAGCGCCCGCCGCTCCGCCGTCTCCCGCCCCGACGTGTCGCACGGCGCCGCGTCCTTCGCCCGCGCCCTCTGGCCTTCCTCCTCTAACGCTGGCAGCCGCAGGAAGGCGCCGCCGTTGTCGCCATCGCCCTCGGTAGCCACCCTCGCCGACCACCTCACCAAGGATGCCCTCGAGCCGCCGCCTCTTTCCCGCCAGCGCAGCTGCACCGAGCTCCCGCGCTTCGCGGACGCGGATGCCGAGGCCAGGAAGATCGGTAAGGCGGCGCCGCCCGACAAGACCGGGCACGCGTTCGGCCGCTCCATGCGCTTCCTCCCGGCGACGAAGCCCGCCGGCGTGACGCTCACCCCGGGGCGCGTCGCGCCGTCGGAGCTCCGCAGGCTCGCCGCCGACGACGACGCCGACGTGCGCAGCTCCGGATCCGAGTGCAGCGATGCCTCCAGGGGCTCCACCTCCACCCCTATGAAGGCGCCAAAGCCGCAGCCGCGCTCGCCGTCGTTGGCGCGCACGAGCTCGGCCCGGCTGCTCGGGTCGAGCAGCACGCAGTGGGCGCTCTCGCCGGGACGGCGCAGCGGCTCGCCGCTGAAGACGCTGCCGACGGTGCCGGAGGCTGCGACGAAAGGCAAGAAGAGCCTGATAAGCCTGGGCTGGAGCCATATATTCAACCGGAGAAAGGCGGCCGTGGAGGAGACGTCCATGGCGGCCGCGGCGGCGGCCAACGTGCTGTCCTGGCCGGCTTCTTCACGGACGTCCAGCACCGGAGGAGGGGAGGTCGGCCATAAGATGAGGATGGCGCATTGCCGGCTATCGCAGTGGCGCTTCGTGAACGGCATGGCCGACGCCGCCAGCAAGACCAAGCTAGCCATCGCCGAGGTATCTCTACATTCATGCATGGACAACGTACTCTCACGTAAATTTCCTTCAATTCGTCAATGCTTTATATGTATATATATGCATATCATGTGTGTCACATTTTGCTTATATATGCGTTAGGTTGAATTGATGGGTACATGGGCGAGGTTGGCAGAGCTGAGAGGGAAGGTTGCCAGGAAGAGAGTGCAGCTCGAGAAGGAGAGGCTGAACATGAAGCTGAATTCCGTGCTCTCTTCTCAGGTTCATCCATACGTGTCATATATGCCACCTCCCATCACAAATAATTGAAGTTTAGGATGCATGCCAGTCAAAAACTTTAAACTTTCGTTTGCTAAAAAAAAATTAAAACTTTATCTATCGATATCTTTTCAAATAATCAGATTGTGTAGATTAAAATTGTATGTGTAGATTTGTATTGGAAATTGTTTTAAAATAATAAAATTTTACAAGTTCTTAAAATAAATTATAATACTAATTAATGGCCATAGTTGTATTTCGAAAACTGTATAAAAATAAAAAAATCAAATATTTGTGACTGGAGAAGTACATCCATTTGATCCGACGCATCTCAATCTACAGATGATTGGTTTGGATGGCTGGGGGCAGCTGGAGAGCAAGCATGCAACTGCTCTGGCCTCTACGGTAGGTTGCGCCCGAGCAGCCGTTTGCCGGCTCCCTCTCACCAATGGCGCGAAGGTATGCTCTTTTTGATACAATGTTTGCGATTTCTATTTCTATTAAACAAGGAGTGGCCAACTTTTCCGTCTACAAAGAAATCTTTTAAGATTTTTTTATTTTGCAAGGCTATAAAGGATTCTTGAAATTCCTGAAATATATTTCCTATGATTATGCCAACAAAACAGTTTTTTTTTTTTTTTGTCCAAGGGGCATCATACAGAGTCCTATGTATATGTATCAAAGTATGTTTCACCCCTCTATTGTGCATTAACATGTAGGTCTCCCTGCCATCAATGGCGTCCATTCTACTGCAAGTGCTTGAGCTCGCAGTGGTTACCAAGACAACAGTGTACTCATTTACTTACATGGTAAATTAAGTAGACACCTGAAAAATAAGCTCAAGATTCATGCAGCCATTTCTAAAATGTTTTAACTGAATGGAAATTTGCCCGTACTACTAGGCTGAGGATAACGCATTGCTTGTCTCGGAACTGGTGCGTGTGGCAAGAGAAGAGCAAGCTCTGTTACAAGAGTGTCTCGAGGTGCTTGGCTGTGTCTCCGCGCTGCAGGTAGCATTGGTATTTCTTTCATAGAGATAATTATCTCGTGAATGCAATATCAGTTATTTTTTTATTAGAACTGATTCTTGTGCACGTCTTCATTTGTTGCCGCTGAATCTGCAGGTTAAAGAGCAGAGCTTGCGTTGCCAAATGGAGCAGTCGTCGTCTCTGAATCTTGTGAGGAGCGTGGACTGTTAGTTTGAGCATGGCCGGCTGATCCTAGCACACGGGCAAATTTCTCGTAGCACCATCTCGTAATGCGGTGTACTCTTTTTGTAGCTCCAGATGTAGAGGAACTAGAATCTTGATAATTTTATAAGAACCTGGCCAAGTATAAAAAATAGTTTAAAGACGAGGTCTTACAAAAAGAGAAAGAAATGGATATATGACCACTCTCCTAAGATTAGCAACTCATTTATAGATCTTTAAAGTTTAAATAAACACATGTATTTCTATGGTGTTCTACCGTACAAATAGATGATAATTCTAGTAGTCGAAGAATTGAATCTTTTTAACAGGACTATCCTTGCCTTACCAACTCGCTACTTCCTCCTCTCTTATACCTCTTTACCTTTTCCAAACATCTTATGCCCCCATTCCCCATTTAGCTTGTCGATCGGCTAGGCCCAACGAGAACTCCAAGTTCACATGGATGCAACTTTGCTCTGACGCAGTCGTCCTAGTCTCTCTAATGGTTGACGGCTCGCTCAGGTGTGGCCACCTTCTCACATGCTACTCCGTCATCTTAGTTGCCCTCTATCTCTAGGGGTGAAAACGGATTGAGTAATGTCCAATGCGTATCCATACACGATATTCATTTTAACCAAAACAATAGCTATATTTTTATACCCGATGTCGGGACCTGCCTGAACGGAGTCGATTCCCTTCTGTACCTTACTGTACTAGTCCCTGGATCAGTAGCTAGTACACACAGATTTGCAGAACTTGGATCATAACCATTCTTATTAAAACATTAAATATTACATCAGAGTGCGGCCATTAAGGCTCATAATGCAAAAGTCTGGCACGCAGGCCATACAACTGCGGAAGCAAAGGTACATAGTAAAATCCCAAAAGGAATTTCCAACACAATCCCACGGCCAAGGTTGTAGTAGCGATCCTAGGTGTCGGAGAAATCCACGTCCTGAACACCATCGGCCAGGCCGTCGTCTTCAGGCTCAACATCGTCCGGGTAGTAACTCGGAGACTCCGAACCTACTCGTTAGAATGAGCAGGCCCGCGACTAAACGCGAGGGTGAGTATATGTGCAAATACTCGCAAGCCAAATTGACATATGCATATGGGTGCTTAAGAAAGGAGGGATTAGGGGTTTCATTTGCGGAAACCCAACTTTATAAATTTTCCTATATCTTTGAAAATGTGGAAAAGAGTAAAGAAGAGTTAAAACAAATATCCTTCTTTTGAATCTCCGGCTACCCACCGGTTGTAACCCACCAAGGTCAACTCATGGCTATGTGCCATGTCCATCCAATGATCATATGGCTATCTGCCATAGAAATCTAATATCAGGGCTAGCCGCCAAATCAAAATCTCAGGGCTATCCGCCATGTCAAAATCATAATCTCAGGGATAGTCGCCATGCATATCTCATGACTACCCGTCATGCTAACTCAACCACTTCACAGCGTCCTGCTGCGAAGGCCCAAAACAAGACTCACGACGTTCTGTCGTGGTTTTCTCTTTAAAGCGCCTTTTAAAAAACAAAAGTGTGAAAAGACTACCATGAGGCAGTGCTCCATCACCCGCTCTTGACCTTGGGCATGGCTGTCTAGACAGTTCTACACTCTGCAGAGGTTGCACGCTTTACCCACGAGAGGCAATTTACAAAGTAATCCACCACAAGGTCTTTAACCAACTCACTCCTAGCTCAGGCATCACCGCTAAGGATTCAACACCTGGGCTGGTACTCAGTTGCCAGTGGCCCCCTCTTGCGCCAATAGGTTCAAATCTGTGAGACACTGTTATCCACGGATTCTGCACTCAATTGTATGGCACTGTTTATCTATGGGCACTGTCAAATTCTGCTCGATTTTGAGCGGTTCCGTTATCCACGGTCCAATTCCGTTAACCATAGAGTCTGCGCGACACCGTGTGCTACGGATTCTGCGCTGCCAACTCTATTAGGATTTGAATTTATTCAAAAACTCTCCAAGGACAGTATCTAGTGAATCCTGGGCTGCTTCTGCGGCGACATGGTTGACTTGTCCTCTGCCAATGGTCTGAGGTGCTCCTTGACCCCTACCAGTAGCTGGTGCACGCGACGCTGATCCAAGGTTGAAATGGACATGAGTCACTGTTGGGCGCCTCTGGGGACATCTATTGGCATAATGACCCCATTGATTGTAGCGAAGGCATTGCACAGTCTTGTTGCTCTGCGGAGTGCGAGTGACAGGGTTTTGCCGGGGTGTCTGAGGCAGTTGATAAGTTTGAGGTATCATCATACTTTGAACTTGCGGAGCTGGCTGCACTGGAATCCGAGTAGACTGGTAAGTTAACCGAGGCCTTGAGCTGCGAGATTCCTGACGATACTTTTGATCCATCTTTCTTTTCCGCTTATCCATACGCTGGCGCTCAACGTCCTCTTGAACAAAAGCTTGATTGATCACTTCCAGAAAGGTTGCAAAGTTTTTGGAAACCATGAATGCCTTAATGCCTGGATCCAATCCTTCAACAAACCTCCAGATCTTGTCAGACTGTTCCTTTACATCACTATCAGCATAGCGGGCATGGTAGTTGAAATTGCTCAGATACTCGCTGATGCTCATGTTTCCTTGCTTCAGTTCAAGAAACTCGCACCTTTTCATGTCCATGATACCTTTTGGAACATATGTCGATTTAAAAGCATCCTTAAACTCATTCCAAGTGATAGCGTCAGCATTCTAATGTGCTGCACGAAAGTTCTACCACCAAACAACGGCGTCATTTTGAAGCATGTGACCCGCAAAACTAGCATATTCCTGATCAGTGCATTGAGCTATATCATGTTTTCTCTCCACTTCTTCTATCCAATCTTTAGCCATTACGGGCTCCTTGGATCCGGTGAAAGTATTAGGTCTGGTCCTCATAAAATCACTGAACCTAGACTGAGGCTGATATTGCTGAGGCTCAGCCTAGGCGGGAGTGGCCTGATTGTTGAGATTGTTGAGGTTGCTGACAATGGCTTTGAAAGCTTGCAGGTGCATTGCCAAAACATGGTCTAGCTGGGTGGATTAGGAGGCAGTGGTGGCAAATTCTCATTGGCTTGATTTCCATCATTAGGTTGATTCTGAGGGTGTCCAGCTGCTTCAGGTTGACCGTGGGGCTCATACGGTATCAATCCACTTCCTCTACCATGACTAACATTAACTCTTCGAGTGTCCACCATCTGAACGAGGGTCGAAATAAGATGAGAGAGGGCAGAGATACTAATGGGGAGGTATAACATCTAATGCACACACAAACAATCGCACCAAACAATCGTAGAAAACGGTTTTGAAAACACACAAGCGATAGCTGCATGACTTAGTCATTGCGCACTATCTCAAAACTCCAAATGGAAGATCCAACGTCGTCTAATCTGTTTAGTTTATATGGGATACTACGGTCTTAAGTCTTTATTCCTTCTGTTCCATTGCATCTACAAGCTATGGGTCTAGTGAAAAGAGGGTTCCTAATTCTTTTGATTTAGAAAAGAATTTTAGAAACAATTTTTGGGTTGTAAGGAAAAAGATGATGCGAGGGAATAGAGTTGAGATAAGAAAATCTAAGAATTTCAGATGGAAATAAATAGATGAGATGGTTTTTCAAAGATTTTTGAAAAATTTAGTTTACAGGTAACATATTTTTTTAAAGAGTTTAAAGTTCTACCTAGTTTGCGTCCTACATCCTAGGCTCTGATACCAACTCTGTCGAGACCCGCTTGAACGGAGTCGAGTCCCTTCTGTGCCTTACTGTACAAGTCCCTGGATCAGTAGCTAGTACACACAGATTTTCAGAAATTGGATCATAACCATTCTTATTAAAACATTAAATATTACATCAGAGTACGGCCATTAAGGCTCATAATGCAAAAGTCTGGCACACAGGCCATACAACTGCGGAAGTATGGGTACATAGTAAAATCTCAAAAGGAATCTTCAACACAATCCCACAGGCAAGGCTGTAGTAGCGATTCTAGGCGTCGGAGAAATCCACGTCCTGAACAACATTGGCGAAGCCGTCGTCTTCAGGCTCAACGTCGTCCAGGTAGTAACTCGGAGACTCTGAATCTACTCGTTGGAATGAGCAGCCTCGCGAGTGAACGCGAGGTTGAGTATATGTGCAAATACTCGCAAACCAAATTGACATATGCATATGGGGTCTTAGGAAAGGTGGGATTAGGGTTTCATTTGCGGAAAGCCAACTTTATAAATTTTCCTATATCTTTGTTAATGTGGAAAAGAGTTAAGAAGAGTTAAAACAAATATCCTTCTTTTGAATCTCCGGCTACCCACCGGTTGTAACCCACCAAGGTCAACTCATGGCTACATGCCATGTCCATCCAATGATCATATGGCTATCTGCCATAGAAATCTTATATCAGGGCTAACCGCCAAATCAAAATCTCAGGGCTATCCGCCATGTCAAAATCATAATCTTAGGGCTAGCCGCCATGCAAATATCATGACTACCCGTCATGCTAACTCAACCACTTCACAGCGTCCTGCTGCGAAGGCCCAAAACAAGACTCGCGACGTTCTGTCGTGGTTTTCTCTTTGAAGCACCATTTCAAAAACAAAAGTGTGAAAAGACTACCATGAGGCAGCGCTCCATCGCTCGCCCTTGACCGTGGGCACGGCTGTGTAGACAGTTCTACACTCTGTAGAGGTTACACGTTTTACCCACGAGAGGCAATTTACAAAGTAAACCACCACAAGGTCTTTAACCAACTCACTCCTAGCTCAGGCATCACCGCTAAGGATTCAACCCCTGGGCTGGTACTCAGTTGCCAATGGCCCCCTCTTGCGCCAATAGGTTCAAATCTGTGCGACACCGTTATCCACGGATTCTGCACTCAATTCTGTGGCACCGTTTATCTACGGGCACTGTCAAATTCTGCTCGATTCTGAGTGGTTCCGTTATCCATGGTCCAATTCCGTTAACCACGGATTCTGCGCGACACCGTGTGCTACGGATTCTGCGCTGCCCATTCCATCAAGTGAGATGCCCGAACTAAGAGTTTGAAGGGTACTTAACCAGGGGCTGCCCATACTAGCACTCGTGGTCACACTGTTGAACATAGTTTGTCGACCTCAAGGACTCTGTCCTAAAGGATTTGGGTGGTTCCCACACTGAGCCCGACTCTCGTGGTACTGCACCAATCCATACAACCTTCCACCCATACCATGGTTTTCGGAAAATAATTATTCCATTTATAACCCAACTATTGTACCCCAATAGTCCCATTTTATCAAACATGGCAGCGTCAACTCCCTTTAAATCACGCATATCAACATTGCATTTCACATGAAATAACAGTATAACTACAAGCAATAAATAACAGGGCTAAGCATTTAACGATGAACTAATCAATGAAATGGAAATAAACATGTTATTTATTCCTAGGGTTGACAAGGATAAGGTTTATACGATGATAATGAATTTTTTGGGCATTTAACTATTCAGCCTAATCAACTAGCATTTTTACATTTTAATATAATATGCACTTAGCAAATATAGTAAATCATTTAGAAATCTAGGCAGCAATATGATCAACAAATATTGTAGGGAAAAACTGAACAATGACTTGCCGTAAATGTGGTCTTCCAGACGTCCAGATAGGTCCTCGGCTCCAACGACGCCGGTATCCGGATCTAGCGCAAATATGTAAAACACACAATAAATGTAACATTACAAAAAAAATATGAATGCAATGGTGCAAATTACATTTTGAAATTAAAGTATGTAATTTTTTGAATTTATTGAAATTTATTTCATTGAATTTGGTGTTGTTTTGCAAAAGATATGAAAATAACAATTTCTGTAGAAACTAAATAAAGAAAATTGTCCATGGGCCGTCTCTCACCGCACCGGCCCAAACAAACACGTGCGAAGGCGGGGGACAACCTGGGCCGGCTCGGCCTGGCGGCCCGCAGCGCGCGCGAGGAGGGGAGAGACTTCGGCCCGGCTCGGCTCTGGGCCGGCTGGGCCGACGCAGGTGGCTGGCGCGGCTGGGCCGGCTCGGCCTGGCTCAGCCCAGCGCCGAAGGGGTGAAGGGGCTGACGAGCGGGTCCCGCCTGTCGGCGACCCGGAGCAGGGGAGCGGCGGCGCACGGCTCGGCGGCGGGGAATCCGACGACGGCGGCGGCGCTCCGGCGAGGGCAAGCGAGGGGAAATGGAGAGGGGGTCGTGGGGTTCTCGGGGGAGGGGTCGGCAGTGCAAGGGGAGCTCCGGTGATGGCCGGCGGCGGCTCGGGGTGGAGGAAGGTGACGGCACACGGCGGAGGGGCTCGCCGGCGAGGAAAAGGAGGGGTGTAGGTGCAATAGGAGGCATGTGGGAGCTAGGGTAGTTCGGCTTGGGGTTGGGGAGGTCTCGGCCGGCGCGGAGGTGGATCGGTCGGAAGAGGAAGGTGACGGCGACCACGATTGTGCGACGGTAGTGGGGGTGAAGCTCGGCTTACATAGAAGGCGCGGCTAGAAGAGGACAAGGTGGACGGTTCCGCGGTGATCCACTTGCGCGCGCAAAACGACACCGAGGAGGGTCCCCTGGCGCGGCGGCACGCCGGCGAGTGTACGGCGGCAGGCCCACGGCTGCAACTTGCGCAAGGAGGTGGGACCCGGCGGCGTCGAGGAGCTTCGGAAGAAGGCGGACGTGGCCGGCGGCGATGAGCTGGCCGGAGAAGAGGGGCGGCGCAGCTAGGGTTCGGGGAAGAAGACAAACAGGGAGAAGAAAAGGAAGAAAAAGGAAAGAAGAAAAGGAGAAAAGGAAAGAAAAGGAAAAGGAAAAGGAAAAATAGAGAAAAGAAAGAAATGGGTGGGGCCCACTGCCGGGAAAAATTTAATTTTTTTATTCAAAATAGAAATTCCCAAATTTATATAATTCTATTGGTTTAAATTAATATGATTTTGATTAAATCAAAATATTAATTAGAAAATATATTTGCAAGTTTTTGCCAATAGTTATTTAAAAAATTCAAAGTTTGGTTTTTTAAAATTAGGCCAAATAATCCTTTTATTCGAACCAAAAATTAATTACCAAAATATCCTTTTGGTTTTGGCCAAAATAGTAAAAGCAATTTACAATTTAGATTTAAATTAATTATATTTTTATTACACCTAAATCAAAATATTAGTTATCAAACATAGATTTTGATTCTTGCAAAAATATTGTGACATTCAAAATTTTGAATGAAATTCTTAAAAGGTAACATGCACATTTTTAAAATAAAATTATTTCAAGAAAATTTTTATTTTACATGAAATAATGATGCATAATTTTTAGGGTTTTGAAAATGGGGATGTTACACCCGATGGATACAGATAAAGGTATGGGTAGTATCCATTTTTTCATCCCTTTTACTGGTAGGATCGGGAGGCAAATATGTGACAAATACCTATTAAGTTAGATAGGGTACTCGATAATTAATTTGAAACGGGTACCTGGTTTCAACGGTCCATGCACACATGTTGTATTGAGTAAATGAGTCTACACCATGCATCCTTATATAATTATACCTACCTTTGTTTCAACCGGACATTACCCAGATGGTATTATTATCTGGGAAAATCTTACCGGCGAAAATTCGCCGAAATCCGGGCTTACCGATCCCCCCTCCCCCCAATAAATATGTGAACCGGCCAAAAAAAGTTCTTTTTTAAGTAAATTTCATCAAACGCGCTACTGTATAATTATAATCCGTACCAAGCTATGCACATGAAGGCCCACGTAGCCTAGTGGTTGGATCTTTGTGTTAGGAATCCATAGGTCTTGGGTTCAAGTCCCACAGTGTGCTATTTATGCAACTTTTTTGTTTGAATTCAGAAAAAAAATCAATATTTTTGCTTTTTCGTCCAAAAAATTCTGAAATTTCCAATTTTCACGAATTTTTTCCTTACCGGTGGGGATCAAAAATAGATTGTCATTGGGCCCAAACAAGCGCTCCAAGTTCATGGATGCAACTTTGCTTCGTGTACATGTATCTGATTTAATAGGTATTTGTTGGGCCTAACAGTTGCTGCTTTGCGCAGGCGTGGGCAACTTCTCGCATGCTATGCCACTTTATAATCGCCCTCTATCTCTAGTGGTGAAAAAGGATTCGGTAATGCCCAATGGGTATCCATACCTGATATTCATTTAACCAAAACGGTAGCTATATTTTTATACCCGATGGATATAGATACAGGCATGGGTAGTATCCATTTTCCCTGGTAGGACTAGACCGGTGAGACAAATATATAACAAATACCTATTAAATCAGATACGAAACGGGTACCCGATTTCAAGAGTCCATGTACACATGGTGTATTGAGTAAACTAATCTATACCGTACGTGCATCCTTGTATAATTATCCGTAGCTTTGTTTTAACCGAACATTAGCGAGATGGTATTATTCTTAACTCACCCACTTGCTACTTGCTACTCTCTTATTGTTCTTTACCTTTTCCAAAATATTATCCGCTCTCCCCAATATGCCAATGGAGAATGAGTCGTGGATCAAAGATTACATCGTCGACCGGCTGGACCCAACAAGTGCTCCAACCTTGCGGATACAACTTTGCTTCGTCGCGGCTGTCTTGGCCTCCTTATTTCCTATACTGCCCTCCCTATTCCCTAACAATTGTTGCTTTGCTCAGACGTGGGCCAACTTCTCGCATGCTATGCCACTTTCTGATCGCCCTTTATCTCTAGAGGTGAAAGCGAATTTGAAGAAAGGTGGAGAGAGAATTGATCTTTCGATAATCAAAATGAGGAGTACAGGGTACAATATATAGCCTGATAGAGGGGACAGGCTAGGTGTAGATTAGGCAGGCCATTAATGGCAATAATGCACGCGTAATCAAGGGGATTACGCGTGGCATATTCTACGGCATAATCTAACACTCCCACGTAGTCTGAACAACGGAAGCCGTCGTTTGGACTGGTACAAGAAAGAAACAAGTACTAGCACTCCCCCGCAGTCTGAACGGCAGCAGCACGGACGTTCAGGCTGGATCGGAACTCGGTGAAGACCGAAGTAGGTAGCCCCTAGGTGAAGATGTCCGCGTACTGCGACGTTGCCGGGACGTGGTGAACGCGAACCTGGCCGAGAGCCACCTGCTCTCGGACGAAGTGCAGGTCGATCTCTACGTGCTTGGTGCGCTGGTGCTGCACTGGGTTGCTGGAGAGGTAGACCGCGCCGATGTTGTCACAATATACGACGGTGGCTCGGCGAAGGGGACTCTGAAGTTCTTGTAGAAGCTGTCGTAGCCAGTATGCCTCAGCCACGCCGTTGGCGACGGCGCGGTATTCTGCCTCAGCGCTAGAGCTGGAGAGAGTGTGCTGCCGTTTAGAGGACCAGGAGACCAAGTTGTCGCCGAGGAACACACCGTAGCCCGAGGTGGACTTACGAGTGTCAGGACAGCCAGCCCAATTAGCATCCGAATAGACTATGAGATCAGCAGACGCAGTGCAATGCATGAATAGACCGAGCTCCAGTGTGCCCTGAAGATAGCGGAGGATGCGCTTCAGAGCAGCAAAGTGAGGCTCCCTTGGATCATGCATGAAGAGGCAGACCTGCTGGACAGAATACGTGATATTTGGCCGGGTGAATGTGAGATACTGAAGAGCACCTGCTAAACTGCGGTAGATGGTCGCTTTAGAGACAGGAGCTCCAACAGTAGAGAGCTTGGACTGAGTGTCTACCGGCGTGGTGCATGGTTTGCAGTCTGACATACCGACTCGGTCCAGAATATCCAAAATATACTGACGCTGCGAGAGATGCATGCCACCAGACTGTGACTTAACTCAAACTCCCAAGAAGTGATGCAGAGGCCTTATATCATTGAGGGAGAACTCATGCTGAAGGGCAGCAATGGTCTTATCCAGGAGAGCAGTCGAGGAGGCAGTAGAGAAGAAGATAGACAGTGTCATCTACGTAGAGAAGAAGATAGACAATGTCATCTACGTAGAGAAGAAGATAGACAGTGTCGGTGCCACGGTGAAAGATAAATAGTGACGTGTCCGCCTTTGCTTCAACAAAGCCCAAGGAGAGCAGATGAGAAGCAATCCTGCTGTACCATGCCTGGGGAGCCTGCTTCAGAATGACTTGTTGAGACGACACACATGATCTGGATAGGAGGGATCAACTAACCTGGATGGCTGAGCACAGTACACTGTCTCTGTCAGGGTGCCATGCAGAAAGGCATTGTTGACGTCCAATTGGCGGATAGACCAACCGCGAGAGAGAGCCAGTGTGAGAACAGTTCTGATAGTGGCCGGCTTGACAACTGGGCTAAAAGTCTCGTCGAAGTCAACACCAGGACGCTGGGTGAACCTACGAAGGACCCAACGAGCCTTGTACCGATCGAGAGAACCATCTGCATGCAGTTTGTGCTTAAAGATCCACTTGCCAGTAACAATATTGGCGCCATGGGGATGGGGACATGGAACAAGGTCCCACGTGTGGTTGGCCAGGAGAGCCTCGAACTCCTGGCTCATAGCGTCGCGCCAGTTGGGATCTGACAACGCGCCACGGTATGTCTTTAGGAGAGGAGACAACACAGTGGCGTGAAGATTGACATGCTCCCGGGGCCGAACAGAGAGTCTCTTCCGACGGGTGACCATATGATGAGCATTAGTCACTGCAGGAGGGGCACAGCACTGGCAACAGCCTGTGGAGGAAGTCCAACAGGGGCGGTGACATGCATAGGCGACGATGCAGCTAGGGGCACCCCACTGGCAGCAACCTGAGGAGGTGATCCTACAGGGGCAGCAGGGTGCACTAGTACCCCACTAGCAGCAACCTGAGGAGGAGATCCAACAGGGGCAGCGGGGTGCACAGTCGACGTAGGCGCCGGAGCCAATGGGGAAGCCGGTGGTGGAGAGGACGGTGCGGCCGATGTGATCGCCCGGAGAGGAGAGGCCGACGTGACCACTGGTGGGGCAGAGTATGTCGACGCAGGGGTGGCTGACGTGGCCGCCGACGGGGCAGGTAGCAGCGGCGCAGGCGGTGGTGATGAGGTACCTGTAGAAAAAAATAGGAGCACGAGTCCTGGGAGAATCCTCGGGGTCTGAAAGAAAATCGAGTTCAGAGGTGATGGGGGATGTGGAGGAAGCAAAGGGAAAGCTGGACTCATCGAAGACGACATGCCTCGAGATGATGACACGGTTGGTCGTGAGATCGAGACAACGCCACCCTCTGTGGTCAGAGGGATAGCCGAGGAAGACACAAAGAGTATAGCGAGGGGCGAGTTTGTGCTTGGCGGTTCTAGAGAGATTAGAATAGCATGCACAACCAAACACACGGAGATCATCGTAGGTGGGGTGGGTGCCGTGAAGGGCAAAGTAAGGGGTGGGACGAAGATTAAGAAGGCGAGTGGTAGCGTGGAGGGCCTCAACCCAGTAGGAAGGAGGGAGGCTGGCCTGGAAGAGAAGGGAACGCACGACATTGTTAGTGGTACGAATGGCGCGTTCGGCCTTGCCATTTTGCTGGGATGTGTATGGACATGACATGCGTAGTACAATGCCATGTTTAAGAAAGAAGGCCCTAGACGCTGAGTTTTCAAACTCTTTGCCGTTGTCACACTGGATGTTTTTGACGGCATTCAACTGTGTGCGAGCGTAGGCGAGGAAGTTGGTAATAGTGGGGAAAGTCTCAGATTTTAGGCGTAGGGGAAAAGTCCATAAAAAATGAGAACAGTCATCAAGGATAACCAGATAGTATTTGAAGCCAGAAACACTAGGAACATGAGAAGTCCATAAATCACAGTGCAACAAATCGAATATCTGGGTGGCTCGAGAAGTAGAAGACGAAAAGGGGAGGCGAACATGACGACCGAGTTGACAAGCATGACAAATCGGTTCGTGGTCGGCCGTAGTACAAGAGATAGCAGACGACTTGATCAATCTAGAAAGCGACTCATGACCAGGATGAGCAAGACGTCGATGCCAAAGCGTTGAGGAGGGGATGCTGGCGGCGAAGGCCTGGGCTGAGGCAGACCCGAGGTGAAGGAGTAGAGATCTCCAGAACTATTGCACCTGGCGATCAGGCCCCCCGAACGAAGATCCTTCACAGAGAAACCAGCAGAGTCAAACTCGACAGAACACCGGTTATCAATAGTGAATTTTCTAACGGATATGAGGTTCTTAATAATGTTGGGTGTAACGAGAACATTACGAAGAACTAGAGAACCGTTAGTGAAAGGAAAAGACAGATAACCAGTGTTGTGACAGGAAGATGAGACCCGTTGCCAACAACAATGGTGGTAGGGCAAGAGCGAGGGGGTGGGTGGGCAGAGGATAGAGTACCAGCGTCGGAGGTCATGTGCGAGGTCGCACCAGAGTCCATGTACCACTCCGCATCGGTAGGGGGCGGAGTCAAGGTCATGGTGTTGAAGGCGTTGCCCGGCGACTGCTGGTCCCAGCCTGCTCCCGCCATTGGAGTCCAGGCCCCCCCATTAGTCTGAGGGAGGGGGTGGACTGCACCGGGTGCAGCCGTAGCGGCCAGGGCATGAGGAGCCTGGCTAGGCGGCACTGGAGGCCGACCTAAGATCCCCGGACCATGATGAGGCCACAGTTGGACTGTGTCGGTCCAGGGATTGTATTGCGCAGCGACAGGAGCACCCCCACCGCCTGCGGGGGTAGAGCGAGGGCCACCCCCACCACCTGCAGTGGGAGGGCGACCTCCACCACCGCCGCTGCCTCCGTTACCTCCACCACCACGACGATTACGGTTATTGTTACCTCGACCGCCATTGTTGGTTCGAGATGCACCGGAGGAGGATCCAGCAGTGGAACCACCAGACGGTGGACGACTGCCACTGGAAGAGGTGGTGGCGACAAGGACGGTAGAGGAACCACTCGAAGTAGGGGTCAGAGTGAGTTCCTCAACCTGGAGCTTATCTCGCACCTCGAGATACGTCGGGAAGGGCGTGGTGTTGCGAATAACAGTCTTCACCATCTTGAATTGTTCAGACAGACCGCGGAGCACTTGGAGGACCAGCGTGCAATCTCTGACCGGCTCGCCAAGATCACCAAGTTTGTCTGCCAGGCCCTTCATATGGTGCAGTAGTCGGTGATGGAGAGGTCCCCCTGGACGAAGGAGTGGAGCTGAGCCTCAATGTAAAGGGCTCGGGTCTCCTTGTTGCCGAGGAATTGGTGCTCCGGCGCCACCCACACTGAGCGAGCGGTGGTGATGGTGCTCATTACTCCCTCGAGCAGGTCGCTAGAAATGCGACCGTAGATCCAGGAGAGGACTACACAGTCCATGCGAGCCCAATCCGGATCATGCAGGTGCCCAGCTGAAGAGAGCACATGATCAGCCAGTGCGAACCGACCGAGAGCCACCAGAAAGAGACCCCGCCATTTGTGTTAGTTGGAACTGGCGAGGTCGAGAACAACCGGCACCAGAGAACCGATGTTCATGACACCGACAGCCTATGCATGAAGCGCGGTAATCGTGTTCGGGTCTCCAAGAGGAGCGAAGGCGGCCTCTAGGGCAGCGGCGGAACCAGCACCATAAGGAAGGGTGATGAGGGACCCACTGAGCTCAACCCTGGCACCAAGGACGTTGGAGGGTCCAGGGGCAAAACGTAGATCAGTGTTATGGCTCACACCAGTTGCATAAACACTACTGGAGTGGCCCATTGCAGCCCAACCGGCCCAGGGGGATTAGGGTTCCCCCCTTGCCCAGCTACGCTGCCAATGGCTTGCCCAGCTGTGCCGCCAGTGAGAAGGAAGCCGGGGGCGCCGGCGAAGTTCCCCCCTTTGGCCAGCCGCGCCTTCAGTGGGAAGGTGGCCGAGGGCGCCGGCGAAGAGGTGCGCACCGCCCGCGCCTGCGAAGAAGGGAGCAGCGCCGCCTGCAGCACCCGTGGAGAGGTGGCTGGGGGCGCCGCCTGTGCCGCCCGTGGAAGGGCTCACGCTGCCGATGGGGAAGGCGACGCCCGCGGGGAAGAAGCCGGCGTCAATGGGGATGCCGCCCATGGGAAGGAGCCAGGGAAGGGGCTCACGCCGCCCAGGCGTGCGACGGGAGCAGCGCCGCCTGCGCCGCCCGTAGGGATGCCACCGGGGATGCCGCTCGCGGGGAGGTGGCCGGGGGCGCCGCCTGTGCCGCCCGCGAAGAAGGGGCCAAGTTCTCCTGCGCCGGAGAAGAGGGAGAAGCCAGTGTGGAGGCCGCTGCATCCTCCACCGTCGAGGTGAGTGTCAGCGCCGCCGTCGTGGGTGACGGTGTGTCCAGAGGTGTCGCCGACAAGGGAGAGGATCGCCATCCGTGCCTCTGAAGGTAGGGCGGCGATGATCGCGACAACTCGTGTGAGATCAGGGGTTGCGGCGGGAGGCGTAGAGGAGATGACAATGGCCGGAGTAAAGGTAGGGAGACCGGTGGAGAGCTCGCCGGTAGAGAGGCCGGTGGAGTTCTCATCGGTGTTGGCCATGGAGACCAGTGGGAAGGGAGGGTTTAGGGTTTGCGGAATTGTAGGGGCAGGAAAGCCCGCTCTGATACCATGAAGAGAGAATTGATCTTTCGATAATCGAAATGAGGAGTACAGGATACAATATATAGCCTGATAGAGGGGATAGGCTAGGCGTAGATTAGGCAGGCCATTAATGGCAATAATGCACGCGTAATCCGGGGATTACGCATGGCATATTCTACGGCATAATCTAACAGAATTATTACCAAGTGGGTATCTAGATTCGATATTCGATAAAAATGGATCAACTAACACCCGGCAGATATCCGTACCTGATATCCAATTTCACCAAATTGGTAGTTTTTTTTTTGAACTAGCTTGACATCGGGCAACTAAGATTTATCTAATTCTTAGTCGATTTTATAGGTCGTAAATCAAACACTTTCATAGAACACATAAAAAAATCCAACAAAATTATTAGATATGTGAAAAAGTTGACTGAGAGTTAAATAAGTGTGTCCTAAAAAATCCAACAAAAGTATGTAGGTTTGTGAAAAAAAATTGATTGAGAGTTAAAATAAGTCTCGATCATATGATGATTAGCAAAAAAGCGTATTTTTATACCGACGATATAGACACAGGTAGTACCTTTTTTCTTGTGAATATGTCCAGATACGAGAAGGCAAATACCCAACACATACCTATCAATCAACAGCCCATATACACAAGCTGTACTTACTAAACGAGTCTACTTTGTGCTTCCCATGTAACCATCCCTACCTTCGTTTTCACATGACATTAGCGAGGTGGTATTATTCTTAGTGCAATAGAGTGCTCGTTCCACCAAATTACGTGTCACTCAACCAATGTGCACGGACCACGTTGGCCTATCAATGAATCAACACAGTTGCACGGTCAAATTACGGCCCAGTTCTTTTCAGCTTAACAGCTTAACGGCTTAACAGCTTAACGACTTATCTACGTTTTGAAAAAACATATGTTTTGAGTTTTTTGAACCTGTTTTTCGCTATTTTGAAGGTGGGTCCTAACGCTTTAAAAATCAAGTCAAACGAAATGGATCTGAATCTCGAGACTATCTCGAGAAGCTCTCGAAATCCAGTAATTTCAGCCATTCATCTGTTCAGCCATTCAGATCAGCTCAAAAGAACATGTCAGAGCTCAACCAATGTGCACAGACCACGTTGGCCCATCAATGAATCAACATACAGTTGCACGTGTCGGCTCGCACCAGCGTAAAGGTTAGTCCATTGCCCAGTTAGTTTTCCTTTTCAAGAAAATATTTTTAATTAAATTAATTATAGAAAATAGGAAGTAGCTCGAAAAACATATAATAGAAATATTGCTAAATTCATAAAAATGTATAAAACCCAAATATTTGTGGAGATAAACTATCCAATAGGTCTTATCTCGGCTTCAAATTCATCTGAAGGCATCGAGAATCGACAAAACAATCAGGAGAATCAAATCTACTGCGTCACCATAAGATTATGTAGGGGGCTGAACGATCAAGATGTCGCATAGAGGGGGAGAATTTTTCAACCCCTTTCAAATGCGGAAGCTACTGACTTTAGACAGTTCGGACCTGAACCCCCGACAGTCCAAGGTGTACCGAAGTCTCCATCTAAAGCACCAGATACGTACTCAGACCTATGTACAAAGGGAGGAATCTTGAGATCAATCTATAGATCCGAGCTACCACTTGCACCAAAACCAAATCCAAATCCACACTACACGAGCAAGTAATAGCGCATGAGGGTGCTAACCAACGACAAGTACAAACAAAAATCAAAGAAAATCAAGCTAAATGTCATGTAAAGATGAAACTAAGAGCAAAATGGAGACTCGAAGATTTGTCCCTGAAGTTGGGATCCTTGAGGGGATCTGACGGGGATAAGATGATGTAAGAAGCACATTAGAGCTGGCCCAGTAGAGGCCCACAGTAAAACCAACTAAAGGAAGCCTAAAGGCGAAGAGCTGTAGCCTAGGCTGACTTAGTCAAAGCGACCAAGCAAAGCCAATGGGTTTGCTCTTAACCTTGCTCGGTTCGTGCCAGTAAAGCGGACACATGTCAGAGCGAGGCGAACTAGGTGTGACTTCCCCGGTGATGTCATGTGCCTGACAAGATCCATCTGACAAATGGAATGACCTTCCTTTATCAGGAGCTACAATTCTCAAGCAACAATAAAAATAATAGTGACGTAACAGAGGCTGGGGCAGCGCTGCGGTCACAACAGTTGGCCTAGGTTGGCCGACATGACAAATAACTACTTCGCACAGTGATACATGTCGGTTAAGGCCACGTACAAACCGTTGACGCAATGATGGGAGGAGTCCGCAGACGCATGCAACAGTAGGACCTCGGGTAAATATCTGAGAACACTATAAATACCCCCTTCTTTTGTACTAAGAGGAGAGACAGACGCACCAGAGCATAGACACACACCACTCACTCTGTAGCATAGGGGTTGGAGTTCTTTCCCAACCTTACCCTTGCAAGCCTTCATCACCGCAAATAAGAAACCAACTAGAGTAGGGTCATTACCTCACCGAAGGGGCCCAAACCAGCATAAACCTCTGTGTTTCGCGTTCTACATTTAGTCTACCCCCATAGAATCCATGTCGAAGATGAATCATGTAGGGTCCAGATGGCCCACTCACCCTCTCTATAAATCTTTGCGATCCACGCCTCGGGGCCTTGAGGTTCCAGGCATTGACAGGATCCTATGTCTCCATTGAGGTAGGCTCGGTCATACTTGAGCTTAGGTTTCTATCAACCCTTTGCCTCACTAAGGTCTCACCAAGACTCCTCAGCCCACTCCTTGATTCCTTCTCTTTCGGAGGTTGAATTGAGCCTTCACAAACTTTCTCGGCACACCACAAAAAGCTTAGGTGCCTCAGGTGACATCTAGCGATCTAGGAGTTCTCAACCTCCAAGAGTAACAAATCCGGCGATGAACAAACTTGATGACGAATTGAGTTGTTACAGGATGAAGCAAAGCTCACTAGGGCACTCGATCTCACTTCTCAAACCCTACCGAAAGCCATCATGGGATTTGTGGGTGGGAAGAAGATTTAATGCTAAAGGCCTTGCTAGAGGTGTGTATTGATGGGAGTGAAGTCCACTGCACGGCTGGGTAAGTGGGAAGGGAATTAATAGGAGAGGGGCATGGCTAGCCGTTGGACAGAGTTTCTACGCACTCCAGATACTTTGGTCTAGACTTCGGACATTCCTGTATAAATACCTCCAATAGGGAGAGACCCGAGAATCTTGAAGTCTGTACACTCCAGATTCTCACATACCGGATACATCGGTCCGAACTTCATATTGTTGAAACAGAGAGGCCCAAAAGCTAAAATTCCATACACTCTGGTCTGTCCAGTTTCAGATACTTCAGTCCTGAACCTGGATAGTCCGATCCCTGAAACAATGAACCTATGAATTTTTGTAATCGGGATGGGATTAGTGTCTCTCTCCTAAACTATACTTCATCAAATGAGCACATGAGACATCTAAAAGTTACTTTTCATCGCATCTCTCTTAATAGTATGGTCGTCCTTACGACTCAAATTAAAACCTATAAAATACAAGTCTAGAAGGTAGCCGAACTTCCTTTCATTTCTTTTTTTTTTTAGGGAATCATGATGTTTTCACATCCACTTTTCTATAAAATGAACCCCCCTCATTACTCATTTAAACCATTAGTATAGGATAATGTCATTAATCACCAAAATCAAATTAGAGCCTAGCTGCACTTTCAATATCCCTAAATTCTTTTACATTTGTTTCTACTTGTTTGTCAGTTGCATCATAGGAGCAGATCTTCGTGATCAACTCCATCGTGTTTTCAGCACAATTGATAACATATTGTCATGCTGGTTCAGGGATTTTCGAGTTCCAATCCATGCATAGTTGGTAGCCAAGTCATCAAGGTTGTTGTGGAACCAAATTGAATCTATCTTTCTCACTAAAAGATCGGCCCTGGTCTCATATCAACAACCTAATAAATTTTAGTACATCGATAAATAATCATAAGAATGTTTAATTATTTCTAAAAAATCAATTAAATTATTTGTATTTATTGATAAATAATTGTGTGGTGCTAATTATAGTAATAATTTACATTTTAAAGCACATATTAACATGGCTATTTTATGAGCTATAGTTACAATATAAAAAAAAATCCACTTATGACCCCATCCACTTACATAAACTATAATTTAAATGCATTTTAAAACATAAATCAAAGGTAGATTATCAGGAACTGCAAATAGGAATGCTTCGTTGTGTCATAGAAGAGAATGAGGAGGTTGCTATTGCTAGGTTTATGGGAGAGTTGAACTAAGAAATTTAGGATATTTTAGATTACAAATACTACAATTCATTACTCGTTCATTTCATCTTACTTGCTAAGGTGAACGAGAAGTGCAAGGAAGATGCACAGGAACAAATGTTTCTGTACGTCATGCTAACACTTGGACTCCCCGTACACCTGCTAATCCAACCATCAAACTGCAACACTTCCTCAACAACAAACCACGTCCTTCTTCGTTAACTTCAGCCTCCAAGGCTCCAAGGCAACAAAGGGGTCAATACAAGCACCCACCAATAGTTCCTCCTTCGTGGCGTCTTCAAAGTGGACCAGGGACATCCAATGTTATCAATGCAAAGGATATGATCATGTACGAAGTGAGCGTCCAAGAAAACTTGTGTTAATTGTGTAAGATAATGGTGAGTACTCTTCTAGCGGTGATGTGGATGATGATACATATGTTATGCTGGTAGCTAACCATGCAGGGAATGGCGATGATTCATAAAAAAAAAGACCAGTTGACCTACTAAAAGTGTGCATGGATATATGAGTCTTATTGCACAGCGTGTTAAGTGTTCAAATGGAGAAGGTGGAGCAAAATTAGAGACACAATTTGTTCCAAACCAAGTGTGTGATCAAAGAGCATTCATGCCGCGTGATTATTGATGGAGGGAGTTGCAACAATCTCACAAGCTCTGATATGATCGAAATCTTTCGTTAAACACCCGGTCACACCCCTAGCCATATTACATTGAGTGGTTCAACAATACCACCAAGGTGAAAGTAACACGATTTGTAATAATACAATTTACTATTGGTACATAACACGATTTTGTTAATTGTGATGTCGTACCTATGCAATCATGTTCTATCTTGTTAGGTTTAGACCTTGGCAATGTGATAAGAATTCTTTGCATCATGCAGAACCAATTAATATTCTTTTATGCATAAAGAGAAGAAAATTGTATTACTTCCAATGACCCCTGACACGATTCTAAAAGGTGAGATTGCTAGAGCTAGTAAGAGAAAAACAAAGAAATGCTAAGATTAAAATCAGATTGTAGCAAAAGAGTTTGAGCAACATAATAAGAAAGAATCTAATTATGTTTTGAAGAAGAAAAATGAGATTAAATTGAAAGGTTCTAGTTTTCTTGCTACAAAATCCGATGTGAATGATCTAGAAGCTTGTAGTTGCCCTTGCTATGCATTGATTTATAAAGAAACCTTGTTTTCAATTTAGGATATGTCTTCTGCTTTGTCTTATGATGTCAATAACCTTTTATTGGAGTACACTGATGTCTTTCCAAAGGACATCTCACCTGGTTTGCCGTTGATTCGAGGGATCGAGCACCAAATTGACCTCATATCAGGCATCTTTCCCCAACTGCATGCCATATAGTACTAATCCAGAAGAGACTAAGGAGATACAATGTCAAGTTCAAGAACTACTTGACAAAGGATATGTGTGTGAATCTCTTAGTCCTTGTGATGTTTCAGTCATTTTAGTGCCTAGGAAAGATGGATCTTTGGCGTATATGTTAAGATGATATGCTTGATAAATTAACTGGTTATACTGTGTTCTCTAAAGATGATTTGCATAGCATGTATCACCAGATTTGCATGACTGAATGGAAAACAACATTTAAAACTAAGTTCAGACTAGATGAGTGGTTAGTCATGCCTTTTGGTTTAACGAATGTACCTGGTACCTTCATTAGATTGATGAACGACATTTTACGTATTTTCATTAGAAAAATCTATGTTGGTATATTTCAATGGCATCTTGATATATAGCAAAACATTAGAAGAACACTTGATCATTTGTGTTGTTTTTTATGTTCTGTGTGATGCACGCTTGTTTGGTAACTTTGAGAAATGCACCTTTTGCATGGATCGAGTGTATTTTCTCAGCTATGTTGTTACTACACAGGGAACTGAAGTTGATCAAGCTCATGTTAAGGCAATGTAGAGTTGATCGAGTCCTAGCACGGTCACATAGGTGTGAAGCTTTCTAGGTAGGCTAGGTTTTACCGTTGCTTCATTTGCGGCACCTTTCATTGAGCTCACCAAGAAGGCTGTGCCATTTAATTGGGGCAATGTACAAGAGACGGATTCGATGCATTAAAAGATAAGTTGACACGTGAAACCATATACTCCAACTTCCATATTTTTCTAAAACTTTTGAATTAGAATGTGATGTTAGTGGAATTGGGTTGAGTTGTGTGTTGTTATAATAGGTAAACCAATTGCATATTTCAGTGAGAAGTTGAGTGGGCCTAGTTTGAACTATTTTATTCATGATAAAGAATTATATGCTCTAGTTCAAAACTTTGAAAACATGACAACATTATTTATGGTCCAAAGAATTTTTTATTCACTCTGATCTGAATCATTAAAGCGTATTCAATGTCAAGCTAAATTGAATCATACACATGCAAAGTGGGTTGAACTTGTTGAATCTTTTCCTTGCATCATAAAACACAAGCATGGAAAGGACATTGTTGTTGCTAATTAATGTTTTATCTCGAAGATAAACCATGTTTTTAGAACTTGATTCGAAAATTTTTGGTTTAGAGACAATTAAACAACAATATGGGCATGATGATGATTTAAAAGATGTAACGCTGAATCATAAAGATGGCAAAACATGGAATAAATTTATCATCAATGATGGACTTGTGTTGAGCCCTAACAAATATTCCAGCTAGCTGACCCGTACGTTTGTTGTTGTTATAGGGAGTGCATGAAGGCGGATTGGTGGTACACTTTGAAGTAGAGAAAATAAAAGATATACTTGCTAGCCATTTCTTTTGGTCAAAGATGAGAAGAGACATTGAATGAAATGTTGCTCGCTAACGTCTTGGACGGTTGTAGTCGGACCACGTCGACTATCCTCAAATCGAGATTTATCCCTCTCATTGAAAGGTCAAGACCGTTGTTGCTGTCAAAACTACTAGTAAAAGGCACGGATTACAAGTATTAATTAGTTACAACAACCAAAACTAGAGAAGCGCAACAACCTAACAACTATCAGCCGTAACCCATACAAAGGATAAGCCACTAACAAACCAAGCTTATCTTTAAACTTATCTTTAACAAAAACTACTAGTAAAAGGCAGCAGAGAGAGCGTAATAACCCATATTTAATCACAGACTTTTTCCCTGTGGGTTGGGGTTAGAACCAGCGACGACAATTCATATCACTACTGGTTCTTCTGCCTATGGGCTAACCAGCACCGGCAAGTTATCACTGATGTTTTAAAATGAATCGTACCGATGAATCGATATGAAATGGTGTCATGTAGAAGCGCTGGATTCGTACGAGACACGGTTCGTCTTGAGCTATAAGTACACGTACGTACATTATCCTTTGTTTTTTCTTTCCCGGCAGTAAACGAGACCTACACCGACTTGGCGACGTGGAGAATTGTCAGTGGAATCTGGGCATGTTCTCATTCCTCCTCGCCCGACAGAAGTACCGCAGTCTCCGGCTCTCCGCGTCACAGCTCTGATTTTTCGCCGCCCTGCGAGTTGCGACTTTGCAGCCATGGACCACCCTCCAACTCAGACTAATTTACCATTCATGCATGCATCATGCATGCTTGACAGGTTCGTTGCACGCTAGCTCATGGGGTAGTGGATCTCCCCTGATCCAAAATTTTCCATCTTTAAAATTCAAATCCATCTAGTTGCATCGATCAGTGCTCCTGACTCCTGACTCTTGACGACACAAGATTTTCCGGCGAGTAAAATGCACCGGCGGCCCTCGAACTTGTCAGGGGGGTGTCATTCCGGTCCCCAAACTCAGAAAACCAGCTATTCGGATCCCTGAACTTGGAACGGGGTGTCATCCAGGTCCCTAAACTTGGCAGGGGGTGTCCATCCGGTCCTCAAACTCAAAAAAAAATTAAAAAAATCATTAAAAATCTAAAAAAATAAGAAAAAAATATAAATTTTAGAAAGTCATTAAAACATTCAAAAACAAGTATACAATATTTAGAAATATCATAAAAACAGGAAAAAAAATCCTTATAAAACTACGGGAAGATCATAAAAACATAAAATCATAAAAAATTTGAATGAAAAATCTTTTATGATCTTTCAAGATTTTTCATTCAAAATCATAAAACCCGGCTACGATTTTCATAAAAATGTTATTAGTTCAAAAGATCATTTTCTTTAAAATGATCTTTTATGATTTTGAAAAACGTGGCAGGGGTTTTCTGATTTTGAAAATCATAAGCGCCTTTTATGATTTTGAAAATCATTTTCTTTAAAATTATATGTTTTTATGATTTTCTCATAGTTTTATAAGATTTCTCCTTATTTTTGCATAGTAAAATTTTGCATTTTACTCTTAAAACATTAAAAAAATGTACAAAATTTTTAAAAATATATAATTTTTTTTATGATTTTATGTTTTTATGATCTTTCCATAGTTTTATAAGATTTTTTCGGGGCGCGACGAGGAGGAGCACGTGGACGCGCTGTTCGCGACGCTCAACTTCCTCGACGCGTTCTGCGTCTCCGACTACTTCCCGGCGCTCGTCGGCCTCGACCTGGACGGCCACGAGAAGGTGATCAAGGGCGTGATGAGGACGCTGAACCGGCTGCACGACCCCATCGTCGAGGAGAGGGTGGAGGAGTGGCGGCTGCTGCGGAAAGACGGCGAGCGGCGCGACGTCGGCGACTTCCTCGACGTGCTCGCGTCGCTCGATGACACGGCGGGGCGGCCGCTGCTCACCGTGGAAGAGATCAAGGCAGAGACAATCGTAAGTTATTTATTGCACTTCATGCAAAACCTAGCTCCTCTTTGTCTTGCTTGCATGGATATATATTTCCGTATTTCAATTTCCAAAACCTGAGTTTGTTCCTGCCATGACCCATGACACTTGCTCCTAATTTACAACCATATAATAACTGACAGGATACAGGTATATATTTCCCTCGCCATTTAATATGTACTTAGCAAATTTGATCCAAATGAACCATTCATGTTTTAGTTCTGGCACATGGCTTTGTATTAGCTATAGTCAGATAGTCTGGTAACTAGGCTCGTATTTCCTGCAATATGATGGCACGATTATAAATATGATGGCACGATTATAAATGCTCTAACTAGCCTAGCCCTAGCCAATAGTATAGTTTAGTAGTCGGCCAAACCCCCATGCTCACGGCTTGATATTGATAGAGCAAGACGTATTAGAAAGTGTACGGAAACTTCTCTGTATATTTAAACACAACCATATAAGGCACGGTTTGACTTACACGATCTTCCATGCTATATTTTAATCCTAATTTTTTTATCCAATATCGTTCATAATAACAAAGCTATAATTATTATAAAACAATTATAAATACAAATTCATTGATAATATTATGTTTGTCATAAAATCTATATATTGTTAGACAAATTATTAATCACAAGGTTTCAATCTTGAAATACTTGTATGGCTTTATATAAAGGGAACATATCATGTGCAATCAAGATTACGATGCAAACACCGTGCAATCAAATTATCAAAAGTTGTAAAAAATTATAAAAAAATTTAGATGTACTTTTCAATTTACTCTACCTATATAATAAAATTTCAAGTTCAAATTCATCCTATATCTAAAGTTACAAAAAAGATAAAATTATATCAATTTTGAACTCGTAAAAGCTATCAATTTTTTTTGTCTTTTTATAACCCTTAATATAAAATAAATTTTCCTCTGAAACTTCACAGACAGTAGAGTAAACAATAAATTATATTTATAAATTATTTTAGAATTTTTTATAACTTTAGATAGTTTAGTTGCACGGTGGTTGGTCCGTAAGTTTGATTGCATATGATATGTTCTCCTATAGAAAAACGGAGGAGGTATACATTTACAACTATGTATGTTGAAATTTTGAAACCGTTTAAAGTTCTAGCATTGTCCGACGGCACACAAATCATGGAACAAGGAAATGGTCGTACCAAAAGAAGCGCAGTTGCACCAGCTAATTGAGACCATTGAGACACACCATTTCGATATCATGCGGTCAATCACAATATGCATGCAGGACATAATGATCGCCACGGTGGACAACCCATCCAACGCAGTGGAGTGGGCGCTCGCGGAGATGATGAACAGACCGGAGGTCATGCGGAAAGCAATGGAGGAGGTGGACGCGGTCGTCGGGCGAGGCCGGCTGGTCCAGGAGTCCGACGTCCGCAGCCTCAACTACCTCAAGGCGTGCATCCGGGAGGCCTTCCGCCTCCACCCGTACCACCCCTTCAACCCGCCGCGCGTCGCCATGGAGGAGACCACCGTGGCGGGCTACTCGATCCCCAAGGGCAGCCAGGTCGTTTTGAGCCGGGTCGGGCTCGGCCGGAACCCCAAGGTGTGGGACGACCCGCTCGAGTTCCGCCCCGAGCGGCACCTGATCACGGCGGGCCAGCACTCGGCGGCGAGCGTGGCGCTCAGCGAGCCGGACCTGCGGTTCATCTCGTTTAGCACCGGGAGGCGGGGCTGCCCTGGGCTGTCGCTGGGCACCCTGGTCACCGTGATGCTGTTCGCGAGGCTCCTGCACGGGTTCACCTGGAGCATGCCACCGGGTGTGGATAGAGTGGAGCTCCGGGAGGCGGCGACCAGCCTTGTGCTGGCTAGACCGTTGCTCCTGCAGGCTAAGCCACGGCTGCCTGCACGTCTCTATGAGGCCATGTAGCCACCGTGCATTGATTGCATGTTTTACTCTAGCCAGCTAGCTATTTATGTATGCAAGGAATAAAGCTTTACGTTATATAGTGATATATCTTATAAAAAATTATAGGGATTCTTGTTTCGATTTACGCCAATGCAAGATCACGAACGACAACAGCAGACACGATGTTTGGTAACGCAGTTCAGCATTGCTGCCTACATCTGCGGGGCTCTAATTATATATGGACGCTCCTACCCAAATCATAATACCGCTGCACACCGGCTAACCTGATCGCGATCACATGCCAGCCGCTAACCTACTCTTGCATACGCTACTATTACAAAGTCATTGTCTTGCATACACACTACAAGAAGAACCCCCTTTACCAACGCATCCATGCGTTGTTAAAAGCTCATATAGGCGTTGCGAGTGTCTATACCAACGCATTTCAGATGCGTGGCTATAGGAGACGTTGCAAAGGTCTTTCACCACACTTATCAATGCATTGGTAACAGGGATGAATATGTGTTGCGACCTAGCAACGCCTGTCAACAACACTTATTATGTGTTCGCAACCTTACACCATGAATGGTGGCATATCCCAATTCGTCTGGTAGGCTAGAAGCACCAAATTTTACTTTGTTTTATACAAACAAACTAGATAAAAGAAAAAATAACCAAAAAGAACACAACAATAGCTTTTGCATCAATAAATTCTTCATTGACAATTAATGCAAATTTTATACATCAGTAATTTCATATCTCTCCCTCTACAAGTCCTCTCTCGATAGCATCTTAGATGGTTTTACATAACAATTTACAATGTATAGAAGTAATGAACATTTACAACTTTTTCACTATTTATCCAATCAATATGATGCAGATGTCACTGGGAAAATAGTTGATGCTTCTTTGATTGGTTTCCTCCGTCTCAACATATGTGTAAGCTCAACCTTGTAAATACTCTGCACAAGGGATAAACTTAACTTAATTAAGAAGACAGATAAATCTTAACTAAATTATAATCATAGTACTTTTTTTTGCCTGCAAGTTATAACAATAATAAATACATACGAGAGAAATACAAGAGTACCTCACATCTAGATTAATTAGTCCTTGATAGTCCACTTCTCAAATTGAAAGAAAACTTACTGGATTACCAAGTGCCTAGACCAAACACTTGAATGGCTAGAAATCTTGTCCTTGACAATGAGATGGCCATTGTTACTCTCTCCTAGTCCGTGAACATATCATTTTGAGAGGCTCCTGTCCTGAGAAAATAATTTACATAAAACAAAATAATAGATATAGTTAAGGGTCACAATAAGGTCAACATCCTTGAGATAAAATTTAAAATAAAAAAGTCAATACACAACATATAGCTTAATACACTAAAACATCATAAAATGTTCGCAAATCACAACCAACAAGCACTCAAAGTTTTTACTCGGTTTTTACTCAGCCGTTACTCGGTTTTTGACCGATTACTCGGTCTGACCGAGTAATCAACCGAGTTGGCCCTTCTCGACTCGGTGGGGCGGCGAGTAGCGAGTAGTCGCCGAGTAATACCGATTTTTAGAACAGTGTCTGTAAGTCGAAAAACAGAAGATACATGGAGGATCAGTCATCTTAAAGCACTCAAAAGATATCCAATATATAATAATCTTCAGCAAGCATCTATTTTCTACATGTTTCACATTTTCACCAGTAAGCATCTATTTCTAGGGAGAATCATTTAGCACAACGCAAAACTAGATTATATTGACCAACAATTAGCAGACAACCTGTTCTCCAAGGCTATGCACAAACTTAGAGCTTTCCGACCAACATATGCAAAAGGATCAAATAGCAGTACATGAACTAGATAACACCATGAAGATGACGTAAAGGAACATGGCATTTCTACCTAAACTAATTATAGCAGCAACCATTGAAAATTACAGTTTTGCAGTATGCAAAATGTTTAGCAGTAACATACTGTACATGGTATTTATTGGGGATGAGAACGGATTGCCACCATATTTGAAGAATTGAACAAAATAAATAGCAGTATGCAAATTTTGACTCAAACCATTTAACGCATTCGATTCTCAAGGAAACACATTGCATAGCCTGTCTAAATCCATTTACGTTTTGCATAGTACGAACAAGAGGAACAATGGATCTAGATCTGATTAGGAACAAGAAGGGGGAGGTGGGCACCTGGGAGCATAGACGGACTGGCAGACGGAGGCGAGGTGGAATCTGGCATCATCGTCGTCCCGAAGCACATCCTCCCACATGAGCGAGACGCGGTGTGGGCGGAGCGAGTCGGCGTTGCATCCCTCGGCTATAGCCGCATCGGCGCCGGTTGCAGCCCCCGTGTGTTCCTCGACGAAGGTAAGGAAGGGGCCGGGCATCCTCTGACTGATGATGCGCGTCCTCCGTCTGCTAGCATATCGGCTCGTCGGAGATTTGGCGGTGTGTGGATTGTGTGGCGGCGGATGGAGGAGAAGATGTGTATGGTGGGAGTTAAAAGAAAAGAAGCTGTCCGTCATGGGCTTTTTTATTTTTCCACCTCTATTACTACGCATTTGTTTTCCGTTTCCAAATAAGTGTGGCTAAAGACCTGTTGTTCTTGTAGTGCCATGAGGGAAATGCTCGAGCTGCAAGCCTAAGCAATACTTAGTTTTACCTAAATCTTTCATTTCAAACTCAGACTTCAAGTAAAGGCATGCTTCTTCAACTTCTTCATTTGTCCCGATGATATTCAGATCATCTACATATACGGAGATTATGCAAAATCCATTCAGGGATTGCCGTATAAAGACACAGGGACAATCTTCATTATTTGCGTAGCCTTTCTTACAGAGAAAGTCACTTAAATGATTATACCACATCCTCCCAGACTGCTTTAGTCCATATAGAGACTTCACAAGTCTTACACTATATATATTTCTATTGGCTCTATCATCATTCGGGGCGGGTATACCTTCAGGTACCTTCATATAGATTTCAAAATCTAGATTACCATAAAGGTAAGTGGTCACAAGTCACAACATGCATCAATTTTATTTTTAAGTTCATATTAACTGCCATTGAGATGAGATATCTAAAGGTAATGCTGCCCATGACCGGGGAGTAAGTTTCCTCATAATCAATTCCAGGACGTTGAGTGAAACCTTGAGCTACCAGCCTTGCTTTCATGCTGTTGAACGGGTGGAACGCCACCGCCCACCACGCCAGCAGCGACGTGCCGCCGACGCCCGCCGCCACCAGGCACGCGTCCACGGCCACCTCGCGTCAGATCCAGGCGTCGCCGCCGCTGCAGATCCAGGCGTCGCCGCCGAGCTGGGCCGAGGAGAAGGGGGGCGCCGACGGCCCGGTTGAGAAGGATGCCGCGCAGCAGGCAGGGTAGAGGAGCCGCCGCGCCGGGCGCCGCCGCCGCGCCGGGCCAGGCCAAGGAGAAGGTGGGCCGCCGCCGCGCCGAGGTCGGAGAAGGGGCACCGCCGGCCAGATCCAGAGGCAGGGGAGTGCCGGGCCGCTGTCGTGGTCCGTGGAGGGCGGGGGCTGCGCCGCCGCTGCGCAAGGACGACAGGAGCCGCCGGCCCCAGGCGGCGCGTGAAGGTGAGGGAAGAGGCGGCTTTCCTTGGGAGCGGCCTCTAGACAAGAGAGAGATGGGGAGGGCCTTCCTTGCATATTTTTATTAACAGTAAATCTAAAAAATAAAGCAATCTAATTTGACATATGGGCAACGCATCAATTGCAACGCATGTATTCCGTAGTTATCCACCTAGCCTACCACGGATTAGAGTTTGCAACGCAAAAATGTGTGGTTACCATATTTCCTACAACGCATAAAGAAAACGTTGTGAGGTATGCGTTGGCAAAAAGGGGTTCTTCTTGTAGTGACACCAGGCTGCCTCTTCCTTTATATAGTGGAGGCCAGGTTAGAGTCGGACTCCAACTCAAAACCAATCCTGTCTATTACAACACATAGTCCATATAACCTACTTATACACATATTCGACACGAAACCTAACAAATCTTGTTAGGATTTACGCCAATGTAGGATCACGAACAACACTAGGAGACATGATATTTGGTAACGCTGTTCGGCATCACTGCCTACGTCTGTGGGGCTTTGACTATGGATGCTCATCCCCAATCTATAATACCGCAGCATACCGGCTAATCTGGTCACAACCACATGCCGACCACTGACCTCTTCTTGCCTATGCTACTATTATAAAGTCGTTTTCCTGATTACACTAGGGGTGCCCCACTTTATACAGTGGAGGCCTGGCTAAAGTCTGACTCCAACTCTAAACCAACCCTTCTTATTACAAACAAAGTTCATATAACCTACTTGTACACATATTCGACACAAAACATAACAAACTCCACCATGAAGAATAATACCTTCTCCACCTTTAAGTCGTTCCAGCGTTTTGCGCGAACCCTGTACCCGGCCTCTGGTTGTTTTCTTCCCAGCTCACATCAAATCGTCCGACGAGTCCACCTCATTGTACTCATCGCCTTATGAAACAAACGCCGACTTAGCAACATCCGGCTTAGTAGCTCCACCTGCAACGGTACTCACTGCACTTGAAATTCACAACTCCCTTTGCAGCATGTACACACACATGGTGTCGTCCTCTCCTCAATCATCACCATTGCCTTCCGAGCCACTTTTAGCCACCGGCAAGAATAGCACCAGTTCCTTCCTTTTGTCAACATCATCTTGCCGACCACGGTTTGCATCGTCCTGATCCGTCCGCCATCTAGAATAGGTTCCGTAAGAAGGAAGTGCAAACTTGGCAAATGATAGTGACTCGGAAAGCAATGCAGAGATGCTCTCGGTATCAGTTACTTAGTCCATTGAAGCATGAATGTTAGATTCTGAAAGTTATTATCATGTGACACACAAGGTGGAGTGGTTCTCTTCGTATGAGGCTGGTGGTTTTGGTTTCGCCTATGTGGGTGATGGCACGGGTTACCGTGTTGTCGGTATGGGTGATATCAAGATCAAGATGAATGACGGAGTGGAGCGTGCACTTCAAGTTGTGAAGCATGTACCGGGGCTTACGAGGAATCTAATTTCTCTTGTTACCTTGTGTGAAGAAGGCATGGTGTTCCAATTTGGGGAAGATGGGAAGACTATTAAGATCATGAAGGATGGGGAGACTGTGATGATTGGAGAGAGGTCGGCGTCTCATCTGTACAAGGTGAGAGGGAGTATTGTTGTAGGTGGAGGCACTGAGCCACAGTTGGCAACTTCAGTTCCAAGCAACGGCGATGAGTCTGAGGCCAAGTCAGACTTGTCGAGCGGCTTGACGTGAGCTGCGAAGGAAGCATCGGAGTCCGAGTACACGGGTTCGCACAAGACATATAATTACTTCAAGGTGGCGGACGTCATAATCACCAAGGTGGATTTTTTTAGAAATTGGTGTCGAATATGTGTACGACTAGGTTACCACAAGGAGGTCAGCGACCGGCATGTGGTCGTGGCCAGGTTAGCCAGTGTGCTGTGGTATTATGGTTTGGGTAGGAGAGCCCATAATCAGAGCTCCTCAGATGTAGACGAAAGCTAAACTGCATTAACAAACATCGTGTCTCCTGTTGTTGTTCGTGATCTTGTATCGGCGTAAATCCTAACAAGTGGTATTAGAGCTTGGTTGGCGAGGTTGGCCATGCGGAAGATCTAGGGGGAGACATGAGGCTCATGCATACACGAGCGCTGCGGAAAACGCCTCATCGGTGCAAAGTGGAGCATGGCGGCGATCGACGACTCGATCGGTGGTGTCAGACACTTCGGGCAGGAGGCTCTAACCATTCTATGGGCCACCGTTGGCAGGGCTCTATCAAGGCCAGGTGATCGGAGGCCGACAAAGTAGCTGATGAGGTCGGTAGGCGACTGCGACGACCTCGACGTTCGCAATCAGACCGGCAAGCGAGAAAGGATACTGGAGAGATTGGAACGGCGGGAGTAGTGATGCAACCAGATGTTGCACAGAAGGCACTGCATGACGACACTGGAGGCGAAGCTGTGGCGTGGATGCGCATGACCAGGGTGCAGCATGTTTTACCATGCACGTACGACGTGGTGCGCGGGTGGAGGGCTAGGAAGCCTGCTTGAGTGCAATCAGAGTTCGGGTACAAGGGTTCCCGCAAGACACTGGAACGACTTCAATTTGGAGAGAACCATATTCTCCAAGATGGAGTTTGTTTGGTTTTGTGTCGAATATGTGTACAAGTAGATTACATGGACTTCGTGTTGTAATAGGCATGGTTGGTTTAGAGTTGAAGTCGAACTCTAACAAGGCCTCCACTACATAAAGGAAGGCAACCTTGGTATACCCAAGACAACGACTTTATAATAGTATCATAGGCACGAGGAGGTCAGCGGCCGGCATGTGGTCATGACCAGGTTAGCCAATGCGCTGTGGTATTATGATTTGGGGAGGAGCGTCCATAATTAGAGCCCGCAGATATAGGCAGCGATGCTGAACTGCGTTACCAAACATCGTATCTCCTATTGTCATTCGTGATCTTGCATTGGCGTAAATCCCAACAACACTAAATCGAAACAAGAATCTCTACAATTTTTTATAAGATATATCACTAACGTAAAGCTTTATTCCTTACATACATAAATACCTAGCTACAGGAGGTCTTGGGCTGCTTATATTGGGGTTGAGAGGAGGTCTCTCCCCCCATAACTAGCAATATGGTACTAAACATATCTCTCCACCAGATGGGTCTCATGAGCCTTTGAGATCTCATTAGATTATCTTCAAATATATTGGGCCAAGCCCATATATTCTTACAATGTCCCACCAGATCTTAAAGCCTATCCAGAAAAATTTGTCTTTTCTCAAATACTGTTTTATATAACAGTGTTTCGGTGACAATGGTCTATGCCTTGAATTGCACTTAGGACTTCAGACTACATTTATCCATAACTTGAACAATGGACTAAGCCTTTAATTGCAAGTTTTGTGCAGACAAGATTTACTTAAAGCCTTAACTGATACTTGACAGCCAATAGGCTACCCCTCGGGTGGAGCATATAAGTCGTACTCCAAGTTCTCTTCATGAGCTTACTAGAAATTACCCAAGTCTCATAAATTGCGACTTTGAACAGTTGGGCTCATATAAGTGTCTTCTTTCAAGATGCTATGCATAATGACATATTCGCTAATAAAAGTCAACATGACACATTAATGCAAAACCCAACCTACCACATAGATTTGAGAGTATTGCATCTTCACATGGAACGTGCTAGAATAGTTATACTCTCCTTTAGTTAACCAAAAGCTTGTTTTTCCCAGGACCTACTTCACGGAATCTCCGATCGCATAGGTTGAATTACCACAATAGAATAACTCACGTGGGTCTAATACCCAATTTCTTCGATGCACCGTCTATCACATTTCGTGATAAACCCTTTCTAAAGGGGTCTGCCAGGTTTTTTAGCTGTTTGTATGTATTCCAATGCTATCACTCCAACATTTCTCATCTTCCTGACAGATTTGAGACGTCTTTTGACATGCCTTAAGGATTTCATGTTGTTATTAGAATTGTTCATTTTAATAATAACTGTTTGATTATCATAATTCATGAGTATGGCTAGAATCGGCTTCTCAACAATTCAAAGATTCATCAAGAGTTCACGCAACCAATCTGCCTCAATAGTGGCCGTGTCCAAAGCAGTCACTGTTGGTTCCATCGTTGAGCTCGTCAAGATAGTCTGTTTGCAAGACCTCCATGAGACTACGCCACCACTAAGAGTGAACACATATCCACTTGTGGCCTTGATCACATGAGCATTGGATATCCAATTTAAAGTACTATACCCCTCCAGCATTGTTGGGTACCCCGTATAGTGAATTCCAAATTTCATAACACCTCTCAAATAGATCTTTAGAGTGCTCGCCAATGATCATCTCCTGAATTACAGGTAAACCAGCTCAATTTGCTAACAACAAATGAGATATTTGGCCTTGTAGCGCTAGATAGATACATGAGGGATCCTATATATGATGAGAGTATCTCAATTGATCTCTAACATTAATTCTGTCGGTATAATAAATACCGGGGTATAAAGAGTCCGAAGGAAGGCCGGGCGAGGGCCCCACACGTCAGGCGGGCGACCAGACCCCAGCGTGTGGGCGAGCCCCTCAGGAGCCAGGCGAGGGCCCCACACGTCAGGCGGGCGACCAGACCCCAGCGTGTGGGCGAGCCCCTCAGGAGCCAGGCGAGGGCCCCACACGTCAGGCGGGCGACCAGACCCCAGCGTGTGGGCGAGCCCCTCAGGAGCCAGGCGAGGGCCCCACACGTCAGGCGGGCGACCAGACCCCAGCGTGTGGGCGAGCCCCTCAGGAGCCAGGCGAGGGCCCCACACGTCAGGCGGGCGACCAGACCCCAGCGTGTGGGCGAGCCCCTCAGGAGCCAGGCGAGGGCCCCACACGTCAGGCGGGCGACCAGACCCCAGCGTGTGGGCGAGCCCCTCAGGAGCCAGGCGAGGGCCCCACACGTCAGGCGGGCGACCAGACCCCAGCGTGTGGGCGAGCCCCTCAGGAGCCAGGCGAGGGCCCCACACGTCAGGCGGGCGACCAGACCCCAGCGTGTGGGCGAGCCCCTCAGGAGCCAGGCGAGGGCCCCACACGTCAGGCGGGCGACCAGACCCCAGCGTGTGGGCGAGCCCCTCAGGAGCCAGGCGAGGGCCCCACACGTCAGGCGGGCGACCAGACCCCAGCGTGTGGGCGAGCCCCTCAGGAGCTAGGCGAGGGCCCCACACGTCAGGCGGGCGACCAGACCCCAGCGTGTGGGCGAGCCCCTCAGGAGCCAGGCGAGGGCCCCACACGTCAGGCGGGCGACCAGACCCCAGCGTGTGGGCGAGCCCCTCAGGAGCCAGGCGAGGGCCCCACACGTCAGGCGGGCGACCAGACCCCAGCGTGTGGGCGAGCCCCTCAGGAGCCAGGCGAGGGCCCCACACGTCAGGCGGGCGACCAGACCCCAGCGTGTGGGCGAGCCCCTCAGGAGCCAGGCGAGGGCCCCACACGTCAGGCGGGCGACCAGACCCCAGCGTGTGGGCGAGCCCCTCAGGAGCCAGGCGAGGGCCCCACACGTCAGGCGGGCGACCAGACCCCAGCGTGTGGGCGAGCCCCTCAGGAGCCAGGCGAGGGCCCCACACGTCAGGCGGGCGACCAGACCCCAGCGTGTGGGCGAGCCCCTCAGGAGCCAGGCGAGGGCCCCACACGTCAGGCGGGCGACCAGACCCCAGCGTGTGGGCGAGCCCCTCAGGAGCCAGGCGAGGGCCCCACACGTCAGGCGGGCGACCAGACCCCAGCGTGTGGGCGAGCCCCTCAGGAGCCAGGCGAGGGCCCCACACGTCAGGCGGGCGACCAGACCCCAGCGTGTGGGCGAGCCCCTCAGGAGCCAGGCGAGGGCCCCACACGTCAGGCGGGCGACCAGACCCCAGCGTGTGGGCGAGCCCCTCAGGAGCCAGGCGAGGGCCCCACACGTCAGGCGGGCGACCAGACCCCAGCGTGTGGGCGAGCCCCTCAGGAGCCAGGCGAGGGCCCCACACCGGGCCAACCGGGCCTGGGTCTCGGCCTAGGTTCGCACAGTAACCAAACCGAACCGGGCCGGCCCGGTTTTATATGGGTCGGTTTATTTTAATTATAAAAAATCTAAATAAATTAAGAAAAAACCACTATATTTTACAAAAAATACACTATAAAATTGCGTAAATACACTATATATCATTAAAAAAATATATAAATGAATATATTTAATTAAATAAATATGCTAAAGTGACGAACCGAACGGGCCGAAACCGAACCGGGCCGGCCCGGCCCACCCGGTTCGGTTAGTCTCATTTGGCCCGACCCGTTTGGCCAGTTCTAAGTGGAGGGCCCAACACATGGAAATGAGGCCTGTCCAAGCATGACATGACAAACCCTAGGAGAAAAAGCTCAACACCCAGAGGAAAGCCCACAGCTGCGTTCCCCCACCCCACCATCCCAGTAGCTTCACCTCTCCCCCCTCGCCGCCGCCTGCCCCTCCGACATCACCGCTATTCCGCGCCACCGCTGCGGCAAAGCCGAAGCCTCCCAAAACCCTAGCCACCCTCCAGGGCTCGCCGCCGCCGGCGTACCAGGTGCGGTGCCTGCACGACCGGGGCTCGCCGCCTCAGTCTTAAGCTGCTCTGCTCCTGTACCGGCGCGAGCGCAAGCAGGAGGCATCCACGATGAGCGACGACGTGATATGGCACTGCATCCGCCACAACCACTGCAGCTTCATGGCGAAGTATCTCAGCAATTGCCTTCCCTTATTGGGCTTCCTGGCTAGGTCCCCCTTGCGGTGTTCTTCCGTCTGACGATGAATCGGCTGCGCCGACGGTGGTTTCGCAGGATAACGACGGGGATATTCTGCCGCAACCCTTACAACGCCACGGGCATCTGCAACCGAAGCTCCTGCCCACTCGCCAACAGCCGCTACGCCACCATCCGGGACCACGATGGTGATCACTCCTCGGCCTCCTCGTGCCTTTTTAAATAACCTTCCTGATTTAGTTGGACTGAATTGCTCGATTTTTTGTTAAGCTTTTGACAACCTTAGGTTATGAATCATAGTATGCTACATACAATGAGTATTAGGCACCGCAATTTTGTATGGGATCTGCAGATGATATAGCATTTGTTGATTTGTTCAATTAGCACACAGTTTGTTTACATCACATTAGAGGCACAAAGAAAGTTGCGAGCTCTTGGTGATTAAATAGATGAGACTATTTTTCAACTCCAGGTTTAATCATGCACAAGGTTATCCATGTATATACCACCATTTAACTCAGCTCAAAACCTTACACCACATCCCTTTTCTTGCCACCAAACTCAGACTGCTTTAGAAATATGACATAATCAATTATGAAATGCATGAATGAATTAAATGGGAAGCCCATAGAACCAAAAGGGACTCAATAATATGCTACCCAATCCCTTCCATCTTGTACATCCTGCTGTAATTATCTCTCCTACTATTTTTCTGTCCAAAATAAAAAAAGCTAGTCAGTCACTTATCAAGTAACCTCAACTCCTATGCATGCACCACATCATAAAACTTGCATAAACTCATAAGAAAACTTGTGCTTGGTCCAGGTCAGCAGGAGTATCAAAGAAAACAAAATAATTACCATTTTATTCCTCCTTGTTCTTCAAAGGTCAACTTGCTAAAAGTCGTTGAACCTTTACTGCGCAAGAACAATTTATGTTTTGACTAAAGCCTAGAAATCTTCTCCACTGCAAGATTGAAAAACTTTGTTGGCAGCAAGAAAACATGTAAGAGTATCACCAGAAAGATTATGTTTTGTTAGGGCACCCTGTACCATGATAGGTTCTGTCAATATCAATACTTTGTAAAGTGACTTGTTAAATTTAGCTGTACCATTTTAGGAGAACATGGTATTGTTTGATGATTACTTAATATGGATTAGGTGTAAAACTGCTGTGCGAGTCATATGAATACCAGAAGATTCTGAAAGACTACACTAAAAGCATAAAAATTAACAGAGCTCGGGTTTTATTGGACATGCAAAATGGTCATTGTGCATAACATGAACATGTTCATCGAAGTGCAAATTTTGTGCTGGGGGTGTTAGATCTGAGATTGAAGCAATCATTCATGCTATCCCTCTCATGTGTGCCTACCAATATCACACAAGTTACTAGATGGGGAAGGTAAACATTGATTAGGATTGAGAGAGCTAGTAAATGGAGGTGTAAGAGATATTTTTTCAACATGAACAATGAAGTGGGCAATGCACGTTGTGGAATACACGGACCCTGGGTATCCTCAATGGGCCGTGAAGATCACCTAACAGGGGGTGGGTTGAGTTGGCCATAGCTTAGTACGTGTAGCCCAGATTGTGTCTTGCCTTGCACGGCAAGGTGGGGCGCTTCCAAAAGCCTATCCTGATAAGGGAAGGCAAGATTGTAACTATTGGCAAGTATGTTGTAGATAAGGAAAGATAGAAATAGGAATCTTACCGTGTAATCGGCCGGGACTATGTTATAACCCTGCCTCACTCATTATATAAAGGGGTAGGGGACCCCAGTTCAGGATACATACACACGAGAATACTCATAATCCCAGAACACAGGACTAGGGTATTACCTCCACCGCGAGGGCCTGAACCTGTCTAAATCCTTGTCTCGTGGTACCATCGAGTCTTGAGATCCAGCGCAATACCCCATTCAAATCATTGCTGACGGTAAACCCCGGTTTAGCATACGTTGACACACGTTGAGGTTTTTTTTTGGCTTGAACAATGCACCCTGAACTCCCCTGTTTATGTTAATATGACATTGACTATAAGTCATTACCAGTTTAGACTCTAGGACATAGACTGATAACTATCACAATTGGGACTCCTGAATCCTGATTTGCTGATACCTAGAGTCAAGGAATTAATTACCTTTTATCATCTACTTTCTGCCCCTATGCCTTTGCTACTGCCATGATGTTCCTATTGCTTGGACTTCTTTCAACAACAAATTTCAAAGCAGTTCCTTTGTGCGATGATGGGGGCAGCAAAAAAGAGAGGTATTGTGTTACAAGTTCTAGTTGTTATGGTCTACAAAGGGGCTTTGAGAGTTGGATGTTTCAATGAGCCACTTGAAAAAGGATGAAAGCACACATTGTGGGCTTTGCAAAGGCGGCACCTTGGCATAGTAGTTCATATTCTTGATATTCAAGACAAGGTTTGTGTAGATTGCGGAAGATGAAAATATGAATGATGACCGGGAAGCTTATGTTCACTTTCTTGGGGTTGACAATCTTTAACTTAATAGTTCCGATGCTGCACTGCCCTTTCAGAGTTTTAACCTATGTTGCCTTGATACGGGGATATGGATACGTGATACCGCGATATGGCAATTTTTCAAAAACTAGAATAAGGGGATACAATTATATATAGTTTTTTTATATATATATGTAATTATATAAAATGTAGAAAATAAAAAAAGGTAGTATAAAAGAACATATTGTTAGTTTGTTACCTGATTAATGTTGCATTGTTGCGTCCTCAACCATGGTTGATCATTGCACTGTCCACTCTTCAATCTCCATGAATGCGTTTGTACATATTATTACAAACAATGTATTAGTAATAATTTGTAAACAATAGACATTTGGACATCAAGTCAATAATAACATTGCATAGCCAAGACAATTCACAAAAACACACACTAATAATAGTTTAAGTTCACAAACATTACATAACATAGAGCTAATGTCTCATACTCATAGTCTCATAGACCCATACTCTCATAATGTCATTGTTCACATTCCACAAATCACAAACACTAGAACATACATATTGAAAGCAACTAGCAAGACAATTAGATGTAGCTTTCATGTGCTACCACCGAAGGTCCTGCTCCACTAGGGTTGAGATCAAGTTCAGCCATATCATCTAGAATTGCCTCCAATTCAGGAACATCAAGTGATATGCTACTTCCTGAAGAAAATCAGCACCACCCTCAAATACTTCATGGCTATCTCCTCTAACATCCCACATTCTTGTTGGATCACTTCAATATTCCTCAGATTTCCTTGAAAGGAGACGCAAGTTTTCATGCAAAAATACTAAATCCTCCGCACGTGCAGGTTTTAGTCCACAACAAAGCAAGTGCAAACAATTATTTACATCACAAGAACATTTATGAAATAAATAATTAAATAGCATGGTAGAGAAAGAAAGTTACTCGTTTCTCATCGAATTATGAATCAAATCATAAGTGCTCCGGTTTCTTTCAGCACAAGAAGATGAAGCAGGCTATCCATGTAACTTTAACGCCAATGTCCTTAATTCTGGAGCACAGTTACCATGAATACCCCATCATTGCTTTGGCTCTAGATGGGCTCTATCTTCAATGGAATCAAATGAACTAAAACCAGCGCCAAATAGAGATAAATCAACAAACTATTTCTTAATCTTGACCAACTCTTCATTAACTTGCCCAAACATTTTCCTAAAGCATTTGTTTCTCATATCTAAAATCTTCTTATCCTCATGGGGTGGTGCTTGATCAGGAATCTCTGTAAGCCAAGCTTCAGAGTACTACCTATTTATTGTTATGAATTAAAACCAGCAACACATCACATAGTAATATATCACAGGATTAATAAGAATCAGAAATAAGCAATAGAAAAATACCTAGGATTTAGGAAGTGCACCAAGCAATGCATGGGAGTATTGCTCTTTGCCCATCGGGAGACTAAGATCTCATGCACAAGTGAGTAAAAGCAAGACAAATGATGCAATTCTTTCCCTTCATGGCGGTAAATAACTTTCTTCACATTCTCTATCATACTATCCCACATCTCATAGATCAAATGGAGGCATGGCTTGTCGGTATTAGCTGCACGTATCATAGAGTAGATAGGCTCTGTGAAATCAAGAATGTAGACAACTTTGTCCCACCACATATCATTTAAAATCTGACCATCCATCGGACACAACACTCACACCTTTTAAACTCCATGTTATTTTGATGGGCTGCAACATTCTCTCAACATGGGTCTTTTCCTAGGAAGAAGAGTTCTCCTAAGCTTGTTGTAGTTAGGAGGAACATAACCACCAATGTTGTTGTTGGCAGCAAAGGTGAAGGACTTCATAAAAATTGGGTTTCTTGCAACATTGAATGGTAGACCTATAGATAAACAAATGTAAGTAAAATTAATAAATAAGCATATTCATGTATGTATAGATAAACAAATGCAAGCAAACTAAATTGGATGTCTTGATGAATGATGATACCTACTCTGTAGAACATCCTAGCAATCATGCAATCAAGTTTTGCACAAATATCTTGATTGAAATTTGTTCAATAGACGATTTTCTTTTCTTTGAGCCCACACCATCCGGTGGCAATGGAATGTCCCTTGGCAAGCTCTTAGAGGCGATCGCCTCAGCTCTAGCCATTTCTTCACGAAGATGTGTAAGCACTGGAACTGAGACCTTAGGACAAGCACCAATGCCTAAGCCAGAAATCCTTAGCAAGTGTGCCTTAATCCATGAATAACTTCCGCTGAAGTTTCGATCGCAAACTCTACATTTAAACCTTGCATTTCCCCGTTCCTTTCTCGGTCTTTTCTAGCAATTCAACATAACTCCATAAAAGCTTCTTCTCATCGTCATTTGCTGGAATGACGCAGGCATTAACCAACACTTTTGATGATGATGATCCTCCCGATGTTGCAGTTGGTGTTGAACCAACAGAGGGAGTGGAACTCCCTGTCCTTGACCCTGTCTCGGTTTCCCTTGCCGGATCCATTAGAGGGAGTGGAATAGTGATCCTATAGTTACCAATAAACTGAGTAATGACCAAACCATCAACCATTCTAATTTGCAAAGGAGTAAAACTGTAGTATATTATCTAAGTTGCTGACTGCCTTTTGTGTTGATTGTTGTTGCTTGCTGCCTTGCTGCCTGCCCGGCTTGGCTAAGGGCGAGTGGGTGACAACGAGGCGTTCACGGCGACGGCGGGGAGTGGCAGCAGGAGGGGATGGCGGGTAGTGGAGACCGCCGGGGACGGTGGCCGACGGGGATTGCGGTGACTGGGTATGGCTACCGCGGGCGCGGGCTGCCGCCGAGGTGGCGAGGACAGGCCGGGAGCGATGGCTAATGCGGGTTACCGCCGACGTGGCGGTGACAGGCCGGAAGCGGCGGCGGCTAGGTTAGGGTTAGGAGCGGGCTGAGAGATGGGCACACACGGGCTATGGTCTCTGGTCTGCGGGGTGAGAGTGGGGTAGAGAGGGTTATTGTTTGGTTCAGAAGCATCGGAGAGGTATCCAGATTTATTTATTTATTTGAAATACCTGAAAATACCCGATATGCACCAATATGTATGCCGCGTATCCGACACATATCCATATCCGGTACGTGTCCAGATATGGGTACACGAGTTCTGGGGAGTATCCAGGTATCAGATTTGCTCTACGGTTGCTTTTGTTAGATGGTTGATCTTTATGTTGTGGCAATTAATTATTCGGGACTATTAAGATTTATGGATATGAAATATGACGACGCACATTCACAATCAATATGAATTTATCAAAGGGCTGACAATTCAGACAACAACAATTTAATTGTTTCAGAATTCCTGGTAATGGGGTCGAACACAGTGACCTATTTTTTTTTGTCCATATGAAGAATATGAGCATACACTTCTATGAGATTCTTTTTAGTTTTTAATGAGAATTGCTCAATGGTTTGTCTGTTTGGATGAAAATGACATAAGAAATCACGAGTTCAAATATACAACATATCAGATTGTGTAGATGTTGATCCAGTAACTAATGAATGCATCAGTTGACTCAGTTTATTGATATGCACTTTGGTTCTGCTCTGTATTCTCAATGGGATCTATGCTTAATTACCACCATAAATTATCATGATGCGTCGTTATATATTTTTTCCTTTTACTGGTGACGCAGGTATTTTCTACCTATACATGAAAACTGCTGAAAGAGCTCATCTGCCGAATAAATTATGGGAGAGAGTCAAATTACCCAGGAATTATGAGAAAGCAATGGAAGTCATCAGCAAGCATCTTGTATACATTTTTAGCTGATGTGTATTGGCATTCCAATATTCATGAAAATTTAAAGTCTGTTTCATCACATTGCTTTCTTTATTTCATTATGTAGGAATTTTGGCCCAATTTGCTTGTGCATAAGATTAAGCAACGCCTAACAAAAATGACCCAGTATCGGATAAGAATGAGGAAACTTCAACTCAAAGTGAGGTAGGCCCCTGTGTTGATTTCCATAGCATATTGTTTGATAGTATTTTTTTCTGATCCTGAGTGTTGTGATCCAATACTGAAATATATTTTAATAATACTGGTTGGTATGTGCCCTCCTCTTGAGGTAATAGTTATGGATATGTGTGGCTTGAGATGCTAGCGTGGCAGCGCAAGCCAGTGGCATGGATGCGCACAGCAGGGGCTATGCATGGAGAAGAGAGAGATGGAAACAGAGAATAAATCTATTGCTTATCCTTTCCAAATGATTACAATTGGCTCACATATAGCCCTTGAAATCACCTAACAACTTAATTAACTAATCCACCTCTTATTCTCATCTGCTAACTACTCGAGACAAAGCCTTATCCTAGAGTAGCCAGCAAGCTGGTTAGGTGTTGGTACTTCACGCCAAAACTAACAATGGTATGCGTTGTTTGAATATTGCATTGTGTGGTTTCTAAATATAATCCCTTTGGAATTGTATGTTGATGTCTTTGCTCTCAAGTTTTATTAGATCAATAATATTCACATAAGCTGGATACAATAATGTTTAGAATATCGGGATGCAAGTGCAAGTGGGTTGAGTTGACACATTGACCATCTTAGTTCATTTTCGTTGGCCTTGTATGTTTGAGCTGAAAGTTTGCTGAAAACTTTAATCTGAAAAAGTTGTGACCCCTCGAAAGACGTCTTAAAGAGTTCAAAAAATTATTAAAAAATAATTTTATGAACTATAAGAAGAACTATTCAAAACCACACAAAAATGACTACAAAGTATTACATCATTTGGCTTATACACAAAAAAAAAGTTTCATTTAATTTAGTTTAATTTAATTTAAGCTGAAACAAACAAGGCCTTTATTCCTAATGCAAGGTTCATGCACACAAAATGAGCCACCAATTTGGTGGTGTAGGTTAATTGATCAACCGTCCATCTTAATATGTCTAGTTCTCGAGTGTATTGCTCTTAAGTTTAATTTGTACTATTCTGTTGTAGCTTATATCTTTTGATACTTTGTAATAAAATAAATCAAATAATAGCGTTTTGTGGATTTGATCTTCCAAATTGGTTCATAAGTTTATTCTGATTTTTTAAAATTCTTATAATTTTTGTTATAATATACTTTGGTGTTCCATGCAATGTTGGAGGCCGCATCAATCAAATTTCATGTTAACTGCAATTGTTGGAATTGCCAGATGTTTTAACTCAATTTAAGAATGTGCATTTCAAGTACAATGTAAATATATAAAAAAGATAATGTCGCTTTGGGTATTTAGTGTTAGAAATATCCATGATAATTGGGGAGCCTACTATTGTTTTTAACTAGCAAGCGTCAGTGTTCCAAAAGGCGGAATTCCGCGCTCGCCTGGGCGCGCCTCCTCGCTAGGCGGAGGGGGACCGCGGAGCCTAGGGGGGTAGGCGGGCGCTAGGCGGCGGCGGCTGCTCGGGGGGGGCCGTTTTGGGCTGGCGCGGGCCGCGCGCGTGAGAGGCCCTCACTTCCGCCGCCGGCCGAGCTCGCATCGTGCCGCCCCGATCTGCTCTCGCCCCTGCCGCCGGCTGCTACCCTGGTCTGCTCTCGCCGCTGCCGCGAACCTGCGCTGCTCCCTCGCCGCTGGCAGCCGCGACCGCAATGCTTGAGCTCCCCGCCGGTCACTGCTGGCAGTCGCTGCCCAACTGCCCAAGGCACCATTGAGGAGAAGCAGAGAGAGAGAGAGAGGAGGGAGAGAGAGAGAAAGAAGAAGTCTCGCGAGGGAGATGCTCGGGAAGGATAGGCATAGGCGTACAGATGAGTGGATGGGAATGGATAAGATACAAAATTTTGCACTTTGCCCCTTGCCTTCTCCAAAAATTACATTCGGGCAATTCTCTTTACAATTTTCTTACGTTCTAGTCCCTAGAACTTCCATCTCCTCACAAGATGCTATAAGATTTACTCTTTGCTAGTGTCCATTTTGTAGGAAATTACATATATTAACGTACATCGTAGAACGCCTAGAAAACGCCTAGGCTCGCCTAGGCACGCCTAGGCTCTAGGCGGAGGGTCACCGCCTAGATACCGCCTAGCGCCTTTTGTAACCTTGGCAAGCGTGCACGTGCAAAACACATTGGAGTAATATATTTGAGAAGGGTTTGTTGAGTATTGATGGTTTGCACTAAAATTGCTAGGCAAATTGAAAAAATAGGCAAATTATTGGTTATGCGATGTGTTAAATCTAGCTAGAATCGGCTAGGTGTACTTCTAAATATTATTTTTAATATTTGGATCTTCTATAGCTTTATATAAGGGATTCAAACAAATTTGTTTTTGAGTATGAAACAGATTTTTATATGAAGGTTAAACGGATACGTGAGAGGTTTGTTATGGAAGATGATTCGTGATGGCCTCGTACTGTGGACGAAAATACGTAGTAGTTTGCATAAGAAAAGAGAAGTGTAATCCTTTTCTCGCTACTCAATTAAGGTCACGGCGTCTAATACAGGCACGGCTTTACATATGTAAAAATCCTGTTTCCTTGGACGTTTCGTATGTATGAGTATGTATGATTGGGGTGTACGTGTCTGCCCCCGCCCTATTTATAGAGCTAGCGAGACCGGCCAGCCGATTTAGCTCTACAACTTGATGTGTTCTCATATATAGTACCTATACAGTGGAGAGATATAACCCGTCCACCTATATATCGGAGATATATAACCCGTCCACCTATATATCGGAGATATATAATATAACCCGCCCAAGGAATTCATGCGGAAAAGAAAATTGTCTAGTGATTAGGCAAACAAGCTAACACTGCAATTAGGAAAGATTAGGATTAGGAAGATTTATAACGGTCCAGCAAGGTTGAAGTGTCATGTGTTGGCCAATGGGCCACCTACAACCCACATGAATTGTACCCACTGTATTGTCGCGCGTATGTAATCTATCAGATTGGGCAGTTGAGATAAGATTAGGGTTTGTTAGGGATTTGAGTCTGTTAGGATGAGCCTCTATATATAAATAGAGCAATGAATCCATTGCCATCAGTCAACAAAAATATCATATTAGTCATAGACTATCTATCACTTGCCATTGGAATCAACGTATCATATTAGTCATAGACTATCTATCACTTGCCATTGGAATCAACGCCCAGAGACAACTCGATGAGGCCTTTTGTGATATCACTCAAGACTTGGTAGTATGATATGGGTGCCTTTACATTCATAAAGTTTCATTGCACGCTGATTCATCTTGTTGATGGTCTTTTTCTGTTTTGTCCTGACACATGCAAATTTTCTAAATATACCCCTTCCATTCTGTTAGGGAGAAGGTTATGACAGTGCCCAGGAAGAAGACTCAAGGCGATCGTAGAAAAATGGACAAAGCTGAAAAGATTGCTCAACTAGAAAGGGTTAGTTTTCTGATAATCTTTATTAGGTGTCCGTTATCCATCCCATATTCTAACATGTGCTTGTTATCATGCAGAGCATTGAAAGTGAACTAAAGGAACGTCTAAAGAAAGGTGTCTATGGTGACATCTATAATTTTCCCTACAAACAATTTGAAGGTGTTATTGGTATGGATGATGAAGATCTAGCTGTTGAGGAAGAAGAGGAAGAAGTAAACATTTTACTTAGTAGAGACTAGCTCATTTTGTTATCTTTTCAATGTTGACAAACTTATGCACATATTGTGGATTCACTTTTGATACAGGAGGGTGATTTAGTAGAGTTTGTTGAAGATGATGGGATGGATGACATGGAAGATATGGAAGACTTTGACGGCCTCGCTAATGGCAAAGATGGTAAAAATCCTTTTTTGTACTGGTTCAACTTTTTCCAGAGTATTGTGGCTTCCAATGATCTTTTTTATTTTGTCGATTAAGTTGATGGTGCAAAGGAAGTGCCCATTTCATGAATTATGGACCTTGAATACTCAATTGCAATGTGGGATTATTAATTTGCATGACAGGGCTAGCAATGCCAGCTGTCCATTTAACCTTCTTTTTTTTTTTAAAAAAAGGTAAAATGATTGTGGTATTGATGCAGATGATCTTTTACATGAGCCAGCAACAAAGAAACACAAGGGATCAAGTCCTATTTTGAAATCGAAGAGGAGGTCTAACAAGGTTATCACTGAGGTAAATCAGTTATTTCAATCTGAATATTCTTCCTTAACACTATAGTACATTTGTTTGCCTACATAAAACTTACCACTTCTGTCATTGATAAAATCAACAGCACCTTATTATCTTGTTACATCTCAATTTTACTATGGCCAAACAAGTTGTTACTGGGAAATGGAAATCACCCTGATCTCATTATTTGATATTCTTCGGTCTTCACAGTTTCTTTCGTGATTTCATCATTGAAGAAAGATGTTGGAAGATGACTTGGTGCATAGGATTGCCTTATATTTTCAAAATTCATTTGAATGCTATTGATGTTAACTTTGGATTTGTACATATCCTGGTTCAATATATCTTACCTTTTTCCTCTCTCGGACAGGTGGAACAAGATGACGATACAAATAGCAGGCAAAGGACGCGGATGTGAACTTACCAGTCAATGCTTATATTAGGTGCTAAGCGCTGATGCCATTTTGTTGTACTTCATCCGGTTGGACTCAATTTTCCCTTAGAATATTACATTTGTGAGGCTATCCAGTTTCATCCAAACCATGGTGTTGCATCTGCCGACGAATGGGTAACATATATGCATGAAATGCAGAAAAACGTTTAGGACTATTTTTCATTTTGAGGGGGACGTTCAAGACCTAGTTTGCAAAAATTGCATTTTGGTCTTGTTTAGACATGGTTGTGGTGAAACCGGCCTGGATGCAAATTAAGGTTTAGTGGGAGTGAATGCTCGGTAAATTTTTCTTGGCCCAACTGGAGTCCTGTTTGACGGCAGGCCTATTTTTTCCTTATGTAATTTTTTTGGCTTTCCATCCATATTCCAGTCTCCTTTTTCTCACGCATTTTTTAGTTGTAGTCATGCGCATGTCTGCATGCTACTGCTGGCCCAGTCGCACTGCATTGTTTACTAACCTGTAGTGTGTATTAAACTAACGGCGTTTTTTTATTTTTTTAAAAATCTATATTATATCATGAACTATCACCCTTCATCACTCACGGACTATGAAATCAGATATTCTAACCTACCAAGCCGAAAAACCAATGCAAATAACCTCATAGGGCTAGTATTGAATGTGGTTTTGCCATAGCACCCATATTTAAGTGCCTGCCTTATTTTCCCCTCTCCTCTCCACTTTCTCTCCCTTTCGTCCTCTCTCCTGGTTGCTCCTTCCTCTTCCCGTTGGCCACCCCTCCTTCCTCTCCCCATCGGGCCTTGTCGGCCACCGTCCCTCCATGACCTACCGTACCTTCATGACGGCATGGTGCGATGACCTCTAAGCTATTTTAGGGGGCAACATATTCAGTGCAAAAGAGTATTCAGTACAAAAATGCAAACATCAACCCTCGGCCCTTGGATCTCATCCCAAAGGTCCAGCCCAACCATCTGCTTCTCCCTCCTGCTTCTCGCCACCAAAATCTAATCCTAGCCGCCCCCGCCCCCCCCCCCCCCCCCCCCAGGCACGGCCCTGCCCTTCTTATCACTTCTTCGTCACCCGCACTACCTGCACACAACAACCCCTACCCTCACACCTCCCTCCTCCCCCAAGCTTCTCATAAGATTGCCCCTCTCTCCTCCCATAGTTGGCCTCCCCTAGGATTTGATCTAATCCAATCGTTGCTCCCACCTTCCCCTTCAATAGGCTACAGGAGGTATGATGGTTTTTTTTGTGTGGTACTGAACATAAGAGTACTTGATTCCTTGCTGCCTCCTAGTTTTGATATTAGTTGATTGTACTCAATCATACGTGTGGATTGAAGTGCTGCTGGTCATGAGTGCATTTGGTCTTTAGTTAATTATTGTGATTTTCTATTAACCCCTTTTAGGTGTTGAAAAGATCAATTACTTGTTGCTTTATGTATTATTCATGTCGGAACAAGAAGTAATCAGGAGATAAAATGGATATGATCCTGACTTGTTGTAAATTTTCATGTCAGACCATCAAGCATGTCAGATTAATCATGGGCTTACTATAATTAATTATATGATAGGAAAAGGCAGTTCAATGCCTAATCTAAATCAACACAATCACATTTGATTTTTGTTTTCTCTATAATGTCCTTTCACGGACAAGGACAATATCTAGTGAACTGCAACGGACAAGCATCCTATATTTTGGTTTTGGTTACTGCAAACTAAAAGTATATGCCACTGTTATACTTATGATACAATCTTTTACAAAAGTATACTCATTATTGATGGACAAGAAGAAGCGTAGACAAAAGAACCTGTTGATTGCCGGTGCTGCTGCATATATGGCTGCTTGCAAGTTGGTTTTGTATGCACGGTATAGGAGGAAGATAAGCAAAGAGCGTACTACATATGGTCCAATGCTAAAGAGTGATAAGATTAGAATTAACTACCTAAATAATATGATTTGGAAGAATGTTACGACCTGTATCAACACGATAAGACTTAAGAGAGTTCCATTCTTTCGTTTGTGTGAAGTTTTGAGATCATGCTCCCTGCTTTGTGACACTATACATATTTGTGTTGAGGAGCAGGTTGCAATGTTCGTAGACACAGTTGGTTACAACCTTAGAAACAGAATTGTAGGTACCAACTTTAGTATGTCCGGCGAAACAGTTAGCCAGTATTTTAGACATGTCCTTCATACCATGGGAAAGCTAAAAGATGAACTTATTAGACCACCTTCCCTGGAGACACCAACAAAAATTGGAAACCCAAGATGGGATCCGTACTTTAAGGTATGCAATTAACAGTTATATATTATAGATTTGTCATGAAAATTTTGGTTACTAATTTGTTTCATTTGTCTTGACCAAATAGGATTGTATAGGAGCCATTGATGGCACACATATAAGAGTTTCTGTCTGTAAGTCCATGGAAGGAGCTTTTCGTGGTAGGAAACAATTTCGTACTCAGAATGTGATGGCAGTCGTAGATTTTGATCTTCGATTCACATATGTGTTAGCTGGGTGGGAAGGCACAGCGCATGATGCTATAGTTTTAGTTGATGCAATCTATCGCCCAAATGGACTACGTCTCCTTGAAAATAAATTCTATCTAGTTGATGCTGGATATGGAGCCAAAATTGGGTTCATGCCACCTTTCCGCGGTGTGAGGTACCACCTGAATGTGGGGGGAGTAATCCAGTACAAGATGAAAAGGAATTGTTCAATCTTAGGCACTGCAGCCTAGGTGTGACCGTAGAACGTGCATTTGGATCACTGAAGAGAAGGTTCAAAGTCCTTGATGATGCCACTCCGTTCTTCCCCTTCTCAACTCAAGTCGATGTTGTAATAGCTTGTTGCATCCTTCACAATTGGGAGCTTTCTCATGGGACATACCGTTTTGTTCCATCAGAGGATTCTTGGACACCTAACCCCCATGTGTCTAGAAGGGATGAAGTGAATGATCATAGAGCCATGGTTGACAGGCGACAAAGTATTATGGTTCAAATGTGGGAATCTCATCAAAGCTACCATGAAAATTAGTAGTTTTCATGTAAACCATGTTTTTTTCTATTATGTGGACCTTGTAATGTAATTTATATTTGAACCTTATAATGTAATTTCTATTTGAAACTTATAATGTCATTTCTCTTTGAACCTTGAAATGTTGTTGAGATGCTATCAGTTTTTGTGTTACATATGCTTCTATATAATCAATAAGTTGCTACTAAATTGTCATTTCTATTTGAACCTTGCAATTTTTTAGATAATGGACTTTGACCAAGATGCGGATAGCAAGAAGGGTAACAATGGTGGTGGTTCTGCTATTGTTTGGACAAATGCTAGCCTACTTGGCTAATCTAGTTGCCTGTGGGACAAGTGTTGACACGAAAAGTGAGATCTTCGTGAACACACGTGCCGAAGCGTCAAGTCTGTGCTTGCGTCGCAACTAGTAACCAAACATGCCAGTCAATTTGACCTGTAAATTGACAAGGAATAAATTGTCAGTGACATGGCCCTAATCGGCTTTCAACGACAGCCAGATAAGGATTTGTGAATCGGCTTTAATAAATCCGATCACAGTTCTATCGGCTTGCCTGATAGAGCAATCAAATGTAAATAGTCATTTAAACATAAATCTCTTTACCTCTTTTTGTTATTTTATGAATAGAATTAGCTATAAATCTTTAGATCAATTTATCAGATCAAACCAAGGAATAGATTGAACAGATTGGTCAAGCTAAGACAGTATTCAAATCTAAATCTAGATGTAAGCTTATAAACCGATTTAAATCTTTAGAACTAATATAGATAAATACAACACTGATCGGTAAATAACTGCACATGCAGGATCCTAAACCAGGCATACGCAAGATCGATTAAACGAGACAGTTGCATACATCGGAATCAGGAAAAACATATAGAGTAATCACTAATCGGCATTGCAGGATATACACATATTACAGATCGATTGAACGATACAGTGTAACATGCGAGAACACGTTAAAGATCAGTAAAACCCAAGACAGTTTAACATGCTTTGTATACACGAGATCAAAACGATACAGCCATGCATACGGGTTACAAGGAGAGAATCGATTATTCCATCGAGATAGCCTACCTGCGAGTTGAAACCTTTCGACGAGATCAATCGGATTCGAGAAAAGTAGTTGTGTTTTGTGTATGTCGTATATTTCTCACGAGACCTAGGAGCCTATTTATACTATTACAAAACCGAAACCGATACAACTAATTTTACCGCGTCGTAGAAGATATCTTTTGATTGGAGCGTAATTCTTCTGGAGTCTTGTGACTGTCGGCATTTCCAATATGCTTCCTCCTTTGTCAATAAAGCCCATTTTCTGATTCGGCCCAGTAATTCCGATGAAATTAGCCTCTTCGCAATATCCGATTTTCCTGCCAAATTTGGGTGTCAACAACAAGAACATCATCAGGCTTTAAGCAAGTCCAACTCAATTAGTGTGCTCAGGCTTTGAATGACCATCTAAAGGTTTCTGTAATGGGCAATCAAGTTAGTAACCACCTTAGAAAGTGAAAAAGATTTGGGGTAAAATTATTAGATTGAAGAACTTAAGTGGAGCTCTTTGGAATGAGAGTACGTGCACTATCAGGCATGAACATGAGCATTGCACTGGTCATATTAAAGTACTATACATTATTTAGCACTAGTTTTTCATGTTCAAATGTTCTTACTACTTGTCTTTTATGTCAGGACCATCACTCAGATGCTGATTTCTTGAACACTCGCCTTGAACACTATAATGAGATGGCTACTATCTTGGGCATAGCATGGCTACAGGACAATATGCTAAGAGCATCCCCAGGAGGCTCCGTATTCTACTGTAGCTACAATAACCGCGCCCAAAAAATTCAAAAAAAAGCAGACTGCTGGCCGGTGCTCTGCTGGCATGTCTGTGCTGATACAGGGGTTTGATAATGCCACTGCTGGGGATGCTCTAAGGGATCAAATGATCCTCTTGCTTCAGATGTAATTAACTTAGAAGAGGCAGAAAATGTAGCAGGCAATGACCATATAGGTGCCGAAGATGTTACAATGTCAATGAACTCCTCGGCAACTAAATCAAAATCAAAGATGGCCAAGATATCCAATGATGACAAGCTAGTTCTTTCCATAAATAGTGGTATTCATAGACTTGCTCAAGCTATTGAGAAGGCTACTTGTTCAGATGCCAATGTTCTTAAAGACCTATGGGACAATGTCGTGGATCTCCCTGGATTTGAAGAGGCGCGTCTAGCTCACTACTATGCTTATTTATGTGAGAATGTGTCTCTTGCTCGGGCGTTCAACAAGGTTAGCACAACAAACAAATTGGTTTGGGTCACTAGGTATATCACAAAGGAAAACCTCTAGCTTAGATCTTCTAAGGGTTAATTGTCATGCCGCCTATCCCACTATTTTTGATCTTTTATAACGTTGTTTTGTCATAATCTTAGTAGTACATTGGTCTCTTATCATATTATTTTTCCATATTTATAGTAGTACAATGAGATGAAGACTAAAGTAGTATTGTCATTCATATTGTCTTCCCCAACATGTAGATGGTGTAATCTTGAAATAAATTTCTTTCTTTTAGTGCTCCTATTAACAATATAGTGTGAATGAGGTATCAGCATATACAATAAATGCTAGATTTTTATCCAAATCTACTAGATTAGTAGTATATAAAATTAAGGTGTGATCGGATGCATGTGGTTAAAAATTACAGACCATGGCACTGCTACATATTACTATAACATAATATATATAAAGTGTTTATTTCATCAAAGTTTGATAACATACACATCCAATGAGAATGATGATTACATCATTCTCATCACTCAATCAAACGAAAACTTGAACCATCCAGTATCATCTTATACAAGGAACCAAACAAAATCTCGTATCGTCCAATTCAACCAACCAAACACCCTTCCTGAACCATCCTGCACAGGATCATCCCATTCAATCTGTACCATCCAATAAACGTTCAGTTTGGTACAGACAACCAAACACACCCTTAGATCTCCCCACATAAAGGCGAAGGCCTGCACCATGCCTATCGTAAAGAGGCAACAAGTGTCATGGCGAGGCGACGATTGACATCGTGACTGTGGCGACCATGTGGTGAGATGGCTGTCAGTTCTTGGTGAGGAGTGAGCATGGCATCTAGATGACGCGGCCCCAACAGGGACGACGTTTTGTCGAGACGACACGACATCGGGATGGTGTGGCGCTTAGGCGGTGAGTTGGAGCCGACGCGATAGCGGACAATGATGCTAAGGGTGAGGCGGGGTCGGCCCAAGGATGAGGCCAGCGTGACGACGACAGCACGGGGCCAGCGGGCAGTGAGGCCGCTAGCACGGCGGGATCGGCACACAGTGCGACGACGGTGGCATGGTGCCAGCCGGCGATGAGGACATGGGCGAGGCGGGGCCAAACACGGAGAGGGCGTAGGGCTAGCGGGCGGTGATGCCGCGGGTGAGGCAAGTTGAGACTTGGGAGGAGAGAGAGGGAGTGAGATTGAAGAGGAGATGAGAGAGAGACATGGCATGTAGGTCTGATGTTGATGTGGCTATATGTTACATTGCATATGATGCCATGTATGATGATACGACGGCAATTTCACCCCCATGGATGTTCAAATTGTGAAACCATCCTCAAAACCAACCCGAGGGGGTTATTTGCACTTTTTCTGCTTTCGCTGGGTAGAAAATTTGGTTTTGTAAGTCCAAAGGATATGTAGACGAAATGTGAAAGTTTAGGATGTAATATAGATATTTTCCTCTTTTTTTTGGTAACCCTGATATTCTGACGACGTTTTTGATACTTGTGTCACTACTTGTCATGACGATGAGACTGATACGCTAGTGGAAACGAATGTGTGGAACTTCCATAGAAAAGTCGTATATAATGTGCTATTTACTTTTGTCGTGTGACTATAGATTGAGAGCTTCTCGATGGAGTGACTTGCCAGGTGACCAGTGTTTCATAGACAACCATCTTGCCAAAACTGTGACATCCTAATAAATATGTTGAGACCCATGTGGAGGGTACCCCGGTTCTATGATGAATATATGTGACAAGATGGAATTTGAAGTGTTTTGAAGAATGTTAAATGATGCATTTGTGGAAATTGCCGAGGCTTGGAGCCGAGACTCCCGAGAGCAGTGGCACCAACTGTCGCATGAGCGGCTTCTGGACCGTTGGATCGGGAAATGGGAATGGGCGGCGAGCGTTTAAGTTTGGACTAACCTTGCAGGTAAGGTAAGGTGTGTTGTTTTCGTGTGTGTTCACCTCAGTGATGCAGGTATCGGCGAGTACGTGGCTGACGCTTCGCGGGGACAGCTGGAGGCTGGTGCGTCCGGAGGCGTGCAGGCGGCCGGGTTCGATGACCTGGCGGTCACATGAGGTGGCACACTCGAGAAGCTTAGCCATGGCGAGGAATCCGAGGCAGCTGGAGGCTGCGGCGTCGGTAACCTGGTGGCGAAGCTGGTTCTGACCGGTGGGCCCAGGCGTGGGCTGGCGACCGAAGATGCTGCGAAGATATTTCCCGGAGGAATATGTGGAGAATATTCTCTCTCGGGAATGTGTCTTGTAGTGTGTGTGTTGTACACCACTCATCCTCAAATGAAGGGTGGAGATGGGCTCTAGGTGTAGGGCATCTCACCCTTGGGCTATAAATAGAGGGGGAGGGGAGCACCTCCTCCTCATTCCCTTAGAGCTGAAATTTCAGAAATATAGAGGGTGAGTTGGGTGTGTAAGGGTGGCACTTAGAGTGCTTGTGACCACATGGAGTGTGGTTTGTAATCCCCCAACTCCTATGCAATGAAATCTCTCATCTTCATGATCATCTTGTGTTGATTTGCTTCAGGCTCTTCTTTTTTTGTTTTCCTCTTTTGGAGCTCTTATTTGGAGATGAGTCTTGGTGATTTCTTGCTGTTTCTTCATGGTCTATGATGTCTTGAGCTTGCTAATATGATTTACCACACTCTTTGCAACCATATGAGAGGCAAGAGATCAAGTTCTTGACTTGTTGCAAATCAGTTCAGAAACTTTTATCCGCGCGACAGTGAGTAAAAGATTTTTAGACAAAAATAAAAACATAATTTTGGGATGATTCTAGTTGGAAATGATGCGTGATTCATATACCCATCTATGGTAAAAATTTGAAGTCCACTGGTTTCTCCATTTGGGAGCTATGAAGTGAAAACCGAGCCCCAAACGTTCTGCTCAAAGTTCTTGACTGCTCCTGGTGTTTGCTTTTTCATATTTTCTGTGGAAGGATTCTTGAGATGAGTTTTGGCGGAGTGCTTCACGACTCATGGTTTCATAGGGAGAAAAATTCCCACAATTTTTGGAGCAACATAAAGCCACCATCTTTCTGGTCCAAATAGAATCAAACTCTGAAGAATCTGTTTTTGCTTTCTAGAAAGCAGCTTGTGTTGTTTGAATTTTCATATTTTCTCTGTAAGGAGTTTTAAGGAGATTTTTGGTGGAGTTCTTCTTGACACATTGACACATAGGGAGAAAAATTCTCTTGATTTTTAGAGCATCTTAAATCCACGAACCTCCTGCTCCATGAGAGGACAAGTTCTGAAAGAATCTGCTTTTGCTTTTTGAAAGTTGCTTTGAGGTTTTGTCTTGATCTCTTTTCAAAAGCAAAGATTTGAATTGATTCTTCTTGTTTGGACACTTGACAACCAGGATTATGGATCTAAAATCCCCACATATTCATATGGATATCATCCATACAAGTCATGGGTACACATAGTTGCCATGTTGTCCATCGCGGTTTGATCACCGACACGAAGCGGTTTTTGCAAAATGCTTAGAGGGGCTGCATGTGCGAAACATTGGTTATTTTGGTCTTGTTTGTTTCAGATTATATTAAATTAAATGAAAATTTGTTATTTTTGTATAGGCCAAATGATGTGATGTTTTGTAGTCATTTTTGTGGGGTTTTAAATAGTACTTCTTAAAGTTTGTAAAATATTTTTTTCATAATTTTTTGAACTTGTTAAGACGTATTTTGAGGGGATCACAAATTTGCTACAGCGAAACGCAACGCTACATTAATCTGAAACAAACAAGGCCTGAGTTGGAGTCCACGTTGAATAAGAATTAGAGGAATTTCAGAGGTGATTGGAGGTGATCAGAGAGAAATTAGAGGAAGATTAGAGAGAGATTAGAGAAGATTTTTGTAGGGAAGAGAGGCAGATGTGTGAGGGGTTATGTTAGGCTTGCAAAAGCTGTAGCAGGGCAGTAGACGTCGGGTAGGGGTGGGCAAAAAAAACCGGAACCGAAAAAAATCGGTTTTCTCGGTTTTCAGTATTCGGTTCGGTATAAAACCTGAAAAAGTTCGGTAGTTCGGTTCGGTTTCGGTAGCATTGCTCCAAAAACCGAACTACCGTATATACCCTTGCATTAGCTTTTATGTCAATGACTCAATGTTCCAAAATTTGTTTGTGTGATGTTATTTTCTACTCTCAGTTGTATGTCACTTGTTTAGTTGTTTAAGTGTTGCATGTTGCTTTGTAACTCTATTGAAGTATTGATGAAATGTGGTGCTGAAAATGCTGAATGTTGGTTGCTCTGTTGCTGAAATCTGAATGTATTTACTATCTATGCTACATTGCTAGTTCTGCCACAGTTTATCGATGAAATCTAGTGCTGAATGTATCTGTTGCTGAATGAAATCAGTATTTGCTTAATGAAATCTGAATGTATCTGCCACTGTATTTGCTTAATGAAATCTGAATGTATCTGCCACTGATTTGCTTGCTATACATAAAATTCAGTACTACCGAAATACTGAAATACCGTACCAAAATAATTCGGTATTTCAGTATTCGGTAGTAGGTTTTCTTAGCAAAATTTTGGTACCCATTTTCCAGATACCGAATTTTTTAAATACTGAATAAACCAAACCGAAAACACCGAAAAAACCGAATGCCCACCCCTAACGTCGGGTGAGGCGTAGCCAGGAGTTGTTGCAGAGCAAGGTAACACAGACCCGAGCAGGTCATCTGTACTTCTTTGTAAAATGATTTGATTAGGGATGAGCGCCCAGAATTATTTCCCCGCAGATGTATGCAAGTGTCGAACTACATTATTAAACGTGTGCGTCTCTAATATGTTGTCTCTCATCTTGCATGAAGAGTAGAGATTAATAGTTGGTGAGAGAAGATAAAACCGGTAAGAAGATGGAGGCTCAATGATTTGTTTTCTGAAGTTTGGATCCTTGAGGGGATCCTACTCTCCGTTGAGTTAGGCTCCAACACCTTTGAGCCCGAGTCCCACTTGATTCTTTCCTTCTCGGATTTGTGCCAACGTACGCACCGACTTTGCTTCTTGATTCCTTCCCTTGCGGAGGCGGAATCGTACCTTCACAAACTCGCGGTGGCCAACCACACCTTGTCGGTGGCTCACCGGTGACGCCTAGCCGTCTAGGAGTCCTCAACCTCCAAGGGTAATAAATGCTCAATGAAAAACGAACTTGGAGATGTACGCAAGTGCTCAACAATCAAATCTTGCTTGCTTGGATTCACACTTCACCAATCTTTTCTCCCACTAGATGAATCACAAAGATTCAATCCTTCTTCCCAACACTCCTCACAAGGGAAACCACTAAGATTTAACCCTAATCCCTTCCCAACTCTTCTTTCAAAGAGGGTCACTAAGATCTAGGGTATAGGAGGTGTGGGAGGCTCAAGAACAAGAGGATATGTCAATAAACTTATGGTATGGCCGTTGTATGCAAGTGGGGAGAGAGGGACTTTAAATAGATGGCTTGGAAAACTAGCTGTTGGGGTTCATATCTCACAGACTTCGGACAGTCCGGAACTTTATCGGACAGTCCGGTAAATCAGATAAATCAAGACAGAGAGCACGTCTGGAGGGTACCTCAGACAGTCCGACTTTCGGACAGTCCGGACCAAATCTTTGGACAGTCCGAACTCACGGACAGTCCGTGCCAGACCTCGGACAGTCCGAGGATGCATCACAGCCTCGACGAAAACATGGATAACTTTTTGCTCCGAACTCCGTTTTAGATGATCTTGGGCTCTACGGAAAGCTGAGAACAAGGACTATCTAATCCAAAAGGTATCACCACCTCAAACCCAAGTGAGTGATGCATAGATCAAGGGAAATCAAAGCCAACTCCACATCTTTGCACTCTCTAACCCCCACTAAATACTTCCTAGGCCCTGGCAGGCTGTTCGATTGGGCCGTCAGGGAGTGGGCCATGGCAATGGGCCGTAATTTTATCCCCGACAATCAGGGTTGTAGCTCAATTGTAAATGTCTCGTTTAAACATCTTTCTTCTTCTTACACGCCGCAGCGTGCCTCTTCAAATGTCCCGTACCTGAGCCCGTCGCCGTCAATAACTCCTGTTCACAAATTTTACATTTAGCCGCATACCTGAAAGGACCGAGATGACGCCTAGAGGGGGTGAATAGGCGTGACACCAAATTCAATTTTCAGCTGCGCTGCGGAGGTAGGTTCGGACTGTCTGACTCACCCTTCGGACAGTCCGAGGTCACGTCTAAAGATCTTTCCCCCAATCTCAACAAGTGTTCTGCACCACACAAGTAACAAGAATACCAAGAGCAGTACCATAAGGACACAAGATGATTCACAAGCAAGTATGTGTGCAATAGTATCTCACATGATAAGACAATCAAGCCAATAGCTAAATAATCAAATAAAGCCAACTGCATTAGGGGTTGGAAAGGGTAAGGTAGATGGTAATGTCAATTTTGTATAATGCTTGATAGCGGTATCAAGTCGGTTCATGGCTATGTTTGTATGTAGGTGTCGCATTTGGGACGGCTTCGACGTCTCGCCCTCCTGAGTCATTTGGTTACTAAGGCAAGTATATGATGTGATGTGTGTGAACATGACTGGTTGAATGCTATAATGTGTGAATCACTTTATGTTTAATTCATTGTCAAATTATGATGAACTGATGAGATGAATGGTAAGGTGGGCCTTCTCTTTACTTATGTATATGCATCCTAGGCATTAGGTTTGCATGAAAAAGGATGATGGCATGAAGCCCTACCTCGGTAGGCACCCCCCACGGGATGGCGGGGTAGACCTGCTTCGGCGGTCAACCTCCACGGGATGGAGTGTAGGGTGTGACACTGACGGGTGTACACTCAGCGGTACCGGTACACGCGTATGAGAAATGAGCATGAGCATAATGCATTGCATGTTTGCATATAAGACTATGTTAAAGCTATAAAATGTCTATTGCATTGTTATGCATGCTATTGCATTTGTATGAATGAGCAAGTCATGAATGTATGTACGTTATGTTTTATGTATTTCTTATGAATGTGTTCTATGCCATAACTATTGTATACTTTGCTGAGTATTCTCCAATACTCACCCTTGCTTTTATTTGATTTTTAGGTAAAGGATGACAATATCATGCATCGGACGGGGAGTAGAATATTTAACCTGAGCACCCACTACCTCTCACTTTAAAACTAGAACTAGTGAATATAGTTTTCACTTGAGCCTTATGATAATAGTTGAGCTTCGTATATTTGATATTTGTAGTCCATTATTGTTATCTTGTGGTTTTCGGTCTATATAAATGGTTATTTATTCTTTGGTATAAATTGTCTGTTGTGGATGTCCATATAAACAAAGGAGTTGCTGTTGAAATTTTATAGATTTTAAAGAGTTAGTAGCATTCTGGGTTCTCGAGGAACCGGGGTGTTACAGGCCCAGCTCCAGCTCAGTTGGCCCATTTCAATTTTCATCCTATTTCCCCAATTCCAGACACAGCTTTTCCATTTTTATTTAAATACCAAAACTCTTACAAAAAATCTACAAAAAATTTCAAAAATCTAGAATTCAGTCTAGTATTTTATAAAAATATGAAATGTCTTATTCGCAGTTTAAATATTCAAAATAAAATGTTTTCCTTCCTCTTTTTATAGGAAAATGCTTTTAAAATTTATTTCTATTTTCCAAAAAATCTCAAAATTCAAATAAAAGTATTTTATCATAATATCTCATTTTAAAATATATTTTGAAGATTTTCACCTTTTATCTTCAACAATTTCCATCTCAGAACTTCGATAACATTGTTGTCGTCGATCCCGATCTCTAGAAATTTGTTGATCCACAACATATATTTTCCCACGTACACATGTGTAAATTCTTGCTATCCGGAGATCATCGAAAATAATGCCAAAATCAACCCTCCACTTTATTCTATCCAGAATAATGTAAAAATCCCCATCACCATTTCCTTTTATCAGAAAATTTTTCGGAGATTATTAAATCATACAAACATCACCATCCTAGTCAACCCTAACCTTTTTCCTAAAAATATCCTTTTTAAAAATGATTTCATGCATTCATGCTCCATGCATATTTCTTTTTCTTTTTATTAAATTCCCTCTCTATTTCCCCTTTCCAACGTGTAGAAAACGAATTCATTGCCCTTGGATCTGTCGAGCAGGATTATCACGGCATAGTGCAGATATCGAAGATTTAGCCGAACCAGGCAGGTTTCCTGTTCCCTAATATTGTATTATGCATTTATTTTCTAGTTAATTAATTTTTGTCCAATTGATTTAAAAGTATTTATGATTGCATATAGTCATAATCCCATTTAGATTTTAGCTTCCCTGTTAGATTATAGGAAAACCCTAGGAATTTAGTCTAGCCATAATAATGGCAATGTCTCATATAAGCATATAGGATCATGTTTGTTGCATATCAATCTAACTTTTGGTTGAGTTGGTAAGAAGTTGAGTTGTTGGAGTTTTGGTCGTGTTAAGGTTGGTGTGTTGTTGGAGTTGTTGGAAGTTTAGGGTGAATAAACAATGGGAATGTGAGACGCATGGTGGGTCGCTCTATAGTCGCGGACTAGGGGACACTTGTTTGGGGGCCGGTGCTTGGTTTGTTCATTGCTCATAACTGAATTATGTCATGATAGAAAAGATACAAATTTCCGCCAAAACCGTATTACTGATCATTTTACGGGTAAAGCTGAGTAGATTCTGCAGAGTCGTTAAAAACAAATCATCGATGGACCATACTTTTGGGATATGAGGTTGTATCGCAGGGGTGATGCCTATTGTAAATATTGACATAAATTAGGTTAGAGGTGTGATTTTAAGGTTGTTGTTGGTCTAGTCTAGAGTAACTGTTGAAAGTCTGGTTATTATCAAAAATCTTATTCAAAAATGTATTAGAAAAGAATTAGCAAAATATAGGATTGTTCTAAAAAAACTATTTTGAAAATATGCATGAAGTCTATATTTAAATCTCCCTGTCAATTTCTGTTAAAACCTTGCATGTAGTTAATAGGCATGCATATGGAAACCTGCTATAATGTAAGTGCTTACCCGTTGTTTTGCAGGCTACCCTTCTTTTGGGTAGGCCCTCTCTTTTCAGCAGAAGATTTTTTATTTGAAGACTTGGAAGAGTTTGGTGTAGATTTTTAGCTTATGAGAAGCTGGTAGCATCTAGAACAACCCAAATCTACTACTTGGATCCATGGTTGCACTAGATAGTAGATACTAGAAGCAGCCAGCTGTTACTAGGACTAAGATATTAATAGCTAGCTGTAGAATGTTCTAGATATATGGGCTGGGTTAGCAAGTCTATAAATAGGACTTGCAAGTGCACTTGTAAACAAGAAATATATATGGGCTGGGTTAGCAAGTCTATAAATAGGACTTGCAAGTGCACTTGCAAACAAGAAATGTATAAGACCAATGCAATGTAGACTGTAGTCTTCGTGCTTGAGATAAACTACTGTGGTTGCTGCAATCCTTAACTTTAGTGTGTGAGACTATCAGGAGTGTAGTTCCTGGGCTAAATTCCAACAAACCAAACACCCCCATAATTGTCCACATTCTAAAGATCTTCTTTGAAATTATTTAAATACTCTAGAACAACTGCAGGCTCAATTCAAGAATATGTCTGCACTCTTGATGGCTTTCTTCTTTGCCATCACGACACCTACTGGGATCGCCGTGGGGGCAGGGGTCGCATCGTTCTACAACCACAACAGTCCCAGAGCGTTGGTGGTGGAGGGCATTCTGGACTCAATGTCGGCTGGTATACTGATCTATATGGCATTGGTGGATCTCATTGCTGCTGATTTCCTTAGCCGAAGGATGAGCTGCAACCCAAAGTTGCAGGTGGGCTCGTATGTCGCCTTGTTTCTTGGGGCCATGGCCATGGCATCCCTTGCCATCTGGGCTTAGTGTTAGTTGACTAGTACTGCAAAGGCTTGCGAGATGCTGTATGGCGTTCAATGAACTAGGAGAATAGGACTGTAGGAGTTGCTCCCTAGCTTCTTGTACGGTTGTACCCCGTGAGGAAGACGGGGGCCTTTTTCTTTCCTTTTTTCTTTTCATCGATTCTTTTGTTTGTTTGTTTGTTCTTTTCATGATTGCGAGCATTATAAATTCCTCTGTTGGTCTTACAAAACAAAGTCCCTCTTTGGGAGAAGTGATGGATAGAGAAAAGAGATGAATGTTCAGGGAATAAGGAAATTAAGGGTTCTTCTGTTCCTCTAGTCTTTGCATATGTGCATTTAATTCTTAGTGTTCCATATCCAAGGAGGTGTTGACCCTGGTTTTATAGCTCATAGTGCGCGCATATTCCGTGTTATTTTGTGTGTAAGGTGGTCCACATATTAGAAAGTTAAATTCTAAAACATAAGCTATCACTTTATAGGGGATCTTGAAAGGTCTAAAGAGTGAGAACAAGTCAAATATTGTTTTCAAACACATTAACATTAAGATCGAGGATCAAATCTTTATTGTCAAGCACAGAAGTACTGAGCTAATGCTTGTGGATCTACTAACCAATGGCTTACCATATAGTATTTTGTGATTATGTTGTGCGCAGAGTTTGAAAGCCACTGATTATGGATATGAGGATTAATTAAAAAAACCACTCTGATAAGTACTAAGCATATATTGATCAACATAGAATTAGTTACTATGCTTATAGAAGTCTTCTTCGTTCAACAAATTTTGCGATGCTTGCCCTAGTATGATGTTTTATCGAGAGATGGCTTAAGTCTTTCGATGAAGTGACAGAATGTTAGGATTGATCTTGGGCTCCTATCTTCACATGATCTCTAATTGGGTTCTATCTTGAACTAAGTCTATCCATGCTTGAGTTGGTGTCTTGATTGGGACACATCTAACCTGATTTGGTTTTGGTCCCCTGTTTCACAACACTATATAAGGGGAGAGGGGATTGTCAGATATGGTTTACCTTATGCCTAAGTTGATCATGCTAAAACTCTACTCTTGAAAGGACCGAGATGACGCCTAGAGGGGGGGTGGTGTGACACCAAATTCAATCTTCAGCTGCGCTGCAGAGGTAGGTTCAAACTGTCCAAGTCACCCTTCGGACAGTCCGAGGTCACGTCTGAAGATCTTGCCCTCAAATATCAACAAATGTTCTGCACCACACAAGCAACAAGAATACCAAGAGCAGTACCACAATGACACAAGATGATTCACAAGTAAGTATGTGTGCAATAGTATCTCACAAGATAAGACAATCAAGCCAATAGCTCAATAATCAAGTAAATCAAGCTTGATAGTGAGAGTAGATAAAACCGGTAAGAAGATGGAGGCTCAGAGATTTGTTTTCCGAAGTTCGGATACTTGAGGGAATCCTACTCTCCGTTGCGGTAGGCTCCAACACCTTTGAGCCCGAGTTCCACTTGACTCTTTCCCTCTTGGATTTGCACCAACGCACACACCGACTTTGCTTCTTGATTCCTTCCCTTGCGGAGGCGAAATTGTACCTTTACAAACTTACGGTGGCCAATCACACCTCGTCGGTGGCTCACCGGTGACGTCTAGCTGTCTAGGAGTCCTCAACCTCCAAGGATAATAGATGCTCAACGAAGAACGAACTCGCAGATGTACTCAAGTGCTTAACAATCAAATCTTGCTTACTTGGATTCGCACTTTCTTCACGAATCTTCTCTCCCACTAAATGAATCACAAATATTCAATCCTTCTTCCCAATACTCCTCACAAAGGGAAGCACTGAGATTTAACCCTAATCCCTTCCCAACTCTTCTTTCAAAGAGGACCACTAAGATCTAGGGTATAGGAGGTGTGGGAGGCTCAAGAATAAGAGGATAGGTCAATAAACTTATGGTATGTTCATTCTTTTGCAAGTGGGGGAGAGGGAGCTTTAAATAGATGGCTTGAAAAACTAGCCGTTGGGTTCAGATCTCGCAGGCTTCGGGCTGTCCGGAACTTTATCGGACAGTCCGGAATAAATAAATATCCAGACAGAGTAGATCTGGAGGGGCTATCGGACAGTCCGAAAATCTTCGGACAGTCCGAAGCAAATCTCGAACAGTCCGAGACTGCATCATAGCCTCGACGAAAACATGGATTATTTTTTTTGCTCCGAGCTTCGTTTTAGGTGATCTTGGGCTCTACGGAAAGCTGAGAACAAGGGCTATCTAATCCACAAGGTATCACCACCTCAAACCCAAGGGAGTGGTGCATAGACCAAGGCCCCACATCTTTGCACTCTCTAACCCCCACCAATCACTTCTCTTTGTCTCCTCACAAGGATTGATCAATTGAGCACCTGAGACATATCAAAGCAATTCTCCATGGCATCCCCCTTAATAGTATGGCAATCCTTAGACTCAAATGAAAGTAAGATAGTACAATTCTAGGAATAGCACTTGCAAGCAATGTGCATGATGACCTTCACCAATGATTGATGACGCCTTCACCTTGCCAACTTTGACTTGGTTCACCTCATGAGACTCTTGTCTTATTGACTTTGACTTGATCATCCCCCGACGATCTCCACGTCAAATCGATGTCGACTTGGTCCTCAACTCTTGGTGACACCGTCGTCTTATTGACTTCGGCTTAGCCGTCATCCTCTTGACATATCTTAGTCATCACACACATGCACGGGGCCTAATTCTTTTCAAATCACTCATTAAATTCATTAGTCTCGAAAGCTCAATACATATGAATAAATTTATGTTCGTGAGCAATTAAGCGTGTCAAGCGTTTCATACAAGGAGACACAATATGAATAAAAACACTTGACATAATATTGTTTATTAAGTGCATCATGACATATATAACTAATCTATATGCACTAGAGAGGTGATTGTCAAAATGATGAAACAATTAAATCATGGCAAAGAACACAATCTTCACTTAAATGAAGCACATGAAAGGATATATAAGAATTGTATATGTGCGAACAACATTTAGAGTAAGAGTGAAGATATGGACTAAACTATAATAAACTTCACTAAGTGAGATGCATGAGAATATATACAAACAAGGCATGCATGCACCAATTCCATCTATAACAATATGAAGTTTAATTCTAGATAAGATATAGAGCACTTGCACATGAGAAATGCAATAACAAATATAGATCAAGAATACCGAGATTGCATACCTCAATTAGTCATCCATCTTATTTGCATATATGGGACTAAGGGAAATCTATAATAAAGTGTGTTAGCCTCAACATAAAACATGAACATATCTTTCTAGGATGGAGAGTTTGTTCGCTTGTTATATTTGATTCTCCACTAAATAGATGAGACTAATGTTCAACTTGGTAATAAACATGTTAGTATCATAGCAATATAATCAATTACTAAACTAAGCATTGTCATTAAGTGTGTTTGTCATTAATCACCAAAATCATACAAGGTGTACCTTGAACTTACAACTCTCACATACCCTATCCGATCTTGCTGGTGCTGGCAGGACAGATGGCTTTCTGGGCAGAGAATTGTGGACCTAGCACCAAGGCTGTTCGCCCTAGTTTCCACGAGAAATGCAAAGAAGCGAACAGTGCTACAAGCCCTGGTTTCCACGAGAAATGCAAAGAGATTACACTTACAAACATTGTCCCCAAATTCTCTCCTGTTTGTGAACCAATTAGAGGGCAATTGAGAAATCCATAAATTCTCCCCCTTTTGTCATTAATCTCAAAAAGGTCATAATAAATCTTTGTTATCCATTTAAGGTTCTATTTGTTATCAACCATTCGTGGGTCCACCTTCAATACCAAGAAAATTCTTGTCTCCCCCTTGATAGCACACTCATAAAAAATATTAGGGAGAACAATATAAAATCAAGGAGCTAGCTAGTGATAAAGCAATGATGTTAAGCTCCCCTACATCTAGTCATTACATGATACTAAATATATGATATGGTAAAAATGTATATGGCATGGTAAGATCACCCAATATGGCAAGATACCACTTTGAGAGCATTGATACCAATTATAGAGAAACCTAAATATAGGCAAAGGATGAATCCAATAATACCAGTTAAATGTAGTCATTATTTATAAATAGAAGTGAAGCTCTAACATGACAAATAGACATGGTTCCACATAGGACATCAATTCCTAAGAATCAAGATCATATAGAGAAGATACATCATGAATGAATTGCTTATATGATCACAAGATGTATCCAAGATCATGAAAAAAGTTATAAATGAAGTGCATTTTCATGATTAAAAGTTTGATAAGCTTATCAAAGGCATACCTCTTTTCATTGTGCCATCCATATGTACCTTTTAATTCTTAAGCCAAATGCAAGTTAGATGACGCTTCAAAGTAGTTTACGATTAGAGGATACCACTTGAAAAACATAAATCGATTATACCAATTGAAGAGAATGTATGGCATGCAAAATATCAATTGGAAAGATTATTACTAGATGCCAATTTAAATGATTCTCTAGAGAAGGCATGTATGGCATCACTTGAAACACATTCAAGCAGACTCTTGAACTTACAATGAATTTAGATTTTAATCATTTAAAAGCATTGAAAGATAATTAATGGATCCAAGAGCAATTATAAAGAGCACATGAATATGGAGGAGCTTTAAAATTTTAGTCTATCATGCGAACGCTCCCCCTAAATCTATGCAATCCATAAAATGATAATTCATTTAACAACATGGAAGTGCAACGACATTGAGAGATATGGAATTGAGAGAAATTCATCCCTTCACCGTTTCTCATCCACCACATGTTTAGAATGGTCTTGATCAACTCACATGGCCTCACCGTCGGCATTAATCCTCTTCCAATTCCCTACACATGCGTAGACAAAGAAGCAATCTCCGAGAACAAATATCTTTCAACTTGACCCATGTTAGTGTGCGAATGTCGGGTTGCACAATGATGCTCTTCACAATGATTAAGGTGGTTTCCTCTTATATTAGATAACTCCAATAAGATCACAAGAGGATTCACTTTTTTGTTTATGACTAAAACAAGAAATTAATTTTCAAATAAGAGCTTCGGATACCAAATGAATACCAATTGAGAGAAATAGACAATAGTTAAAGATCATCCGAGTAGGCTCTTGAGCTTTACAAAGGAAGTTTTCACCTCAAGGGGATAAAATACAATAAGCACTAGAGGGAAAACACATTGGAATCAAATAATTGGTCATGAAAGCAATTTTTTTTTTAAGAAACCATTTGCATATGAGCACTTTCAATCAAATGAGATTTTAATAAATAAGCTCAAAAATTATGTGAGATAAATCATGGAGTTATGACATTATATACTAACTCATTATCATCTTGAATGGCTCACAAAATTGCAACCAACTCGAAGATATGCAATAAAGTCAAGTTTGCAACAAGCTGATAATTTCAGACTTTGACATTCCACGAAGGCTTCAAAACAGGGCCAAACCAGTATGTAAATACGGTTCAAATAATCTAATAAAATTTGCCATTGTATACCAACTATAGAGTATCAAAACTAATTATTTATTATGTCTTGCTCAGATTATGAACCCATATGGAGATACAAGAATCATAATTCGGCCCCAGAATCAGTCCAAAACTGAAAATTTCAGCAAGCCATACATTTCGATTGTGCGTCAAATATTAATCAAATGATATCCAATGGTAATTAAACCTTGCACAGACATTTCATGTACATCCAAGGAACTAATCCAAGTGGGATTTCTTGGTTATCACACTCCAACTAGATTTTAGGACAATAGGAGCATTGGAGGTGAACATTTGACACAAAGTCAAGCAAAGTCAACAATCTTGCAAATAAGTTCAAATATATTTGAAAATGTCCAGATTTGAACTTAAGATGCAAAATAAGGTTTTCCAAAAAGAATTTCCAATAAAATAATTTCCCTTTTTTTTAGAGAAATGGTGAAATAGTCATTTCATACAAAGAGGCACATAACATTTTTACTAAATCATCAAAATGTAACCAAATGAGTTACCAATGAATATTTGCACTTTTATGGCTTCAAATAAGTTAGAGAGACGTTTATAAGCCACTTAGCACATTCAACTCCATTTAGGTGCAAAGATCCAACTTTATCCGAATATATGTCAAATAGGATCAAACGGAAGATTTCAAAGAAGATGATACCAACTTGAAATATCAAATAAAGAATCAATGCTCTTTACATATAGAGCTAAATATTTCATATTATGAGCCCCCCTTACACAAAGGGTCCTCTAAAGATCACTCCTCAAATTATCTTCCTAAAAACCTTAATTTTTTTCTCATGGTTCTTGCTCGAGAGCTTCTTTGAAATCGCCATCTTCCTCTTCAAGGCTATTGAGATAAACAAAGAGAGGATATACCAATTGGAGCAAGAAATAAATAAGAAGCAACAAGGCCTTAGGTCGACTAGAAAGAATTAAATTCGAGTGACGAAATGTCGAGATCGAGATCAAGACATAAGCTACCTTAAAGATACCAATTGTATAAAACAAATGGCATTTGAAATGAAAGACAAGGTAGCTGAAAGATATCACCTTGAAAGGAAATGCCACATGAAGAGTTTAGACCAAGTGAGATAATAGTGATATTTAGCAAAAGAGACAAAAGTGATATATGGAGAAGTTGTTGATGACTCCAAATATTTAAATAAAGAGCAACAAACAAATAAAAACTTATTTGGAGCATTTCCAACTAGGAGAGATTAAACAATAGCATTGAATCAAGATTTTGCAAAATAAGCCTTTTTTCTTGAAAGAAAATTTGAAATTTTTTTATATAAATCTCTCCAATTTTGCCAAATGAATACAAGAAAAGAATCTTAGTTTCCAAATGATCTATATGAGTCTTTAATACCCATTTGAACCAATTTGCATCAAAGAAATTGGCTCATGTGGCAAAACTCACTTAAGTGCTAGATATGGACAATTTTGGTCAAAACATGTTTTTCGGCGAGTTTCAAAACATCGTAGCTTGAGTTGTGTTGGCTATTTGAAAATCTTTTGAATATGAAAAATGTTTGTAATGACCAACTATATGTTTTCGGTATTAAAAATTTTCATAAATTCGGTTTAGAATTAATTCTATGGAAAATACAAAAACAAGATTCTAGTAACTAGAATTTTGGTTGGAAACTTGTTTCTAAGGACAGTATATTTTCCTTTGGTCAAAACAATTTGAAAAGATTTGAGAAACATTTTGTAACATTTTTCAAAGAAATTTTTAAATGTTTTCATGAAATCCACATTTTGGTTAAAATGGCTCATTTTAAAATTTAACACCAGCACTTAAAATTGTGGCACACTTAAAAAATGTGATACACATGGATATGAATTAGCACTTACTCTAGATGTGCCACAACACTCATCAAGCTCATAAATCAACATTAGAGATTTGAACAAGAGCAAGATAAGTGACTAAAATATTTTTTTTATGCAATGCAATGCAATGCAATTGCCTACACAAGGCAAGGTGCTTAAAATTAAAGTTACCGAAGTGGCATTGGTTCATGATGGTGACTTGAATATCTTCTTATTTTGCCTTAAGTAATTTGATGAAGGAATACACCTCTTCATGCATATGCCAAGCCTTCAATGCCTCTTCGAGTCCTATTAAACACTTCAAGCAAGTTTTGGTACCCAAATCTTGTTGGGTCCGGGAGAGTTAGTCACAATGCATTTTGGTGCACCAGTAGATGATTTGTTGCTTGAATAAGCATGAGAACAACAAGACTTAGTACTATTAGATTTTAACATTGGGCATCTAACAAGAGAAGAATTAGCCATTGATTTAGTTGGGGCAACTTTGTTAGCAAACAAATTGCTATTTTTATCTTTCCTAAGTATATAGTGTTCATGGACAAGAAAAGGATTAGGAGTGTTACCATTGGGACAATCCTTACCGATATGTCCCTTTTCCCAACAATTGTAGCAAGTGGGCTTTGAGCGTATCTCATTTTTGCCTTGCTCCTTGTCGGTTTGCCTCATGATAGATATAGTCTTAGTCTTGACTATGTTAGGACACTTAGAGGCAAAGTGCCCTAACTTATTACATCCAAATTAAGGCATTTGATAGTGTTCATCTTTTCAACTTGGTGCTTTGAATTGCACTTGAGCTTACTCTCTTGGTTCTTGATTGACTTGGAGAGTCTTGTCTTGTATATTGTCTTCTTGGGGATGTAGCCAATTCCTTTCTTCTTGATGGATCTTTGTTTGCCCAAGATGCCATTTAGGGTGGCTTTCCCTTTAAAGCACGTCTCCAAGTCCTTTTCGATTTTTCCACTTGTGCCTTTAGCTCTTTGTTTTCCTCTACAAGATTGTTAGTAATGCAAGCGCTAGAGAAAATAGAAGCAATTGCATTTAAGCAACTAGGCACATCATTTTTATCATTGCAAGACATGATAGAAATATAAGCATTTGCATTACAGCAAGTAGGCATGTAAAACAATTCATTGCAACGAGTCGAGTTTATAATTTTAGATGACATACAAGAATTTAAATTTAAGTATGGCACATCATTAAGAATATCATAAGTTAATCCAGCATCTACCTTACTAGAAGTAATATTCTTGGAAATGAGGTTTTCATGTTCTATCTTTAAAGCATCATATGATTTTTAAAGTAAATCATACTTTTGGATCAAATCATATGATTTTCTAAACTCCTTCTCAAGATGATAATGAAACTTTATAAGCAAGCACTTCAATTGATCACGAGATGGCTCATTCTCATTTATCTCATCATTACCTTGAGCCATGAAGCAATGAGGTGAAGTGGGAGGTGTAAGAGAGTCATCATCAATGGAGCTTGGTGTGGAGCAATCATCTCTTGAAGTGCATCCACTTGATCAACTTTGGACTTCTCACAATTTGTTTGAATGAGCATCCACACATCATGAGCATACTTAAGATGGCATAGCTTCTTTCGCTCATCCACGCTCAAAACACTAAGTAGAATATCCAATGCTTGAGTGTTCTTGTGCTCATTTTCTTCCTCTTCGGCAGTGAGGTTGTCTTCATCCTTCACACTATAGCCATTTTCAACAATA